>MU225240.1:11852279-11875039 GCA_018584345.1 Thuja plicata
ATTCTGAAGTTTGTAATTCCACATTTGTGGAGCCAATAAGAAGCCAATTTTTTGTTCTTGCAAATTTTTGTTGTTTCTCTTTGTTTCTGTCGTGTACTTGTGGTATTAAGGGGAGTCCCCTTCATCACTTGTTTAAAGGAGCCCAATTGTGCATTCCTAAGTGTTCTATGAGAACAAATATTATTAAGGAGAAACAATGTGGTGGCTTAGGAGGAAATTTTGGGATAGACAAAATCACTAATTTAGTGAAAAGAAGTTACTTTTGGCCAAAGATGGGGAATGAAGTCAAGAATTTTGTAGAAACTTGTACTATTTTCCAACAAGCGAAGGGTGTATCCACTAACCAAGGACTGTATCAACCCCTACCAATTCCCTCTAGGCCATGGGAATCAATCTCAATGGACTTTGTAATGGGTTTTCCAAGAACAAAATAGGGTTATGATAGTGTTTTTGTCATTATGGACAGATTTAGCAAAATGGTGCATTTTGTTCCTTGCAAAAGCACAAATGATGCTTCCCATGTAGCACATCTATTCTTTAAGAAAGTGGTTAGAATCCATGGTCTACCACAAACAATAGTCTCTGATAGAGATGTGAAATTTCAAGGTCACTTTTGGAGGACACTCATCAAGAAATTGGGCACAAATCTAACTTATAGTTCAACGTACCACCCACAAACAGATGGGAAAATGGAGGTGGTAAATAGATCTCTTGGAAATCTCTTGAGATTCCTAACAAAATAGTACACCCAAAGTTGGGACATGATCCTACCATAGGCAGAGTTTGCATTTAATGACTCCATGAATAGATCCACTGGAAAGACATCATTCCAAATAGTGTATGGACTTCATCCAAAAGGCCCATTGGAATTGGTAGAGTTACCCTCTAATTTTAGAGTTAGTGCACAAGGAGAGGAATTAGCCAAATTGATCTCTAAAGTGCAGACAGAAGTGAAAGAGTCACTACAACAGTCCACCATGAAATACAAAGCACAAGCAGACAAGAGAAGGAGAGAAGTTCATTTCAAGGTTGGAGATAAGGTATGGGCATACATAAGGAAAGAGAGACTCCCTAAAGGTAGATATTCAAAGTTGCACATGAAGAAAATTGGACCTTGCACCATCCTCAACAAGATGGGTGAAAATGCATATGAAATTTCCTTACCTCCTACTTTACAGATTTATCCTATTTTTAATATTGTAGACCTCACTCCTTACAAGTGTGTTGCAGATATCACTAATGTGCAGGGATCACAAGATGAAGATGATGGAGACTATGTAACAGATCTCCCACCAAGAAAACCAATGGAGTTAGACAAAATTTTGGAATCCAAAGTGCTAAAGAAAATAAGGAAGAATAAGTACATGCAGTACTTAGTGAAATGGAAAGGACTCCCTCCAATATATGCTACCTAGATGACAGAGGAACATATCCAACAACATGGAACCACTATTGACCAGTTAACCTCAAGTGGGAACTTGAGTTCAAATCTCATGGGGATTATGGTGCAGGAGCACCCTGAGTGAACCAAGTGTTCCTATGGAACCTAGGGGTCCCATCAAGGTCCTAAGAGGCCTATAGTTATGTTAGAACATTGGGTTAATCATTGGACCCCTCTGTAAGACCATAGTTCCAAGTTTGGCACCTTATGAGCCCTTGGTCAACTATTGGTCATTAATGGTCCAAAACCCTAGGAAAAGGTTGTTTTTAGGTTTTTCATGTTTGGATCCACTAGGGATCACAAAAATAATATTGAGACCAAGTTTGGTCATCAAATTTGCAAAATTGCAAAATATGCAAAAGTTGCTCAAAAGTTGTCAAGCAACTTTTGAGCAAAATTAACAACTTTTTGCAAAACAACTCCCAAACGGATAAATTAGTTCAAATATGTTATGTAACCGTTGGGAGTGCCTAAAAAATACCTTTCAGGAGGGTGGTAGGCTAATGATGTAATTCAGCATTTTGAAATCAATAAAATATACAGTGCATAGCACTATCCGACGCCAAGGTTACCCGACAAATCATAAAGGGTCTCAATCCATACAGTGCCCATTCCTCCACTATTATATACCTTCTTAAGAACCTCTAAAAATATACTACTCTCATTATGTTCATTCTCCTTCTCCCCCAAAAAACCCTTCTACACCTTTGCACCAAGTTTACCTTCAACTGCAAAGTATGCCTCAACCCTTTCAAAACCCTTGAAGCTCCCCTTCATCCATAAAATAAAAGACTCATCCTCATGGATACCATCTGCACCCCTTGGAAGGAAACCAAAATCCGGTGCAATATTACACCAAGCATCGTATCCATTTTGTCTTTAGGTTTCACCATTAAAACCTTTGATATTTATTGTGCCTCTGTTGAATAATCCCTAGGAGGAACATGAATTCTCCTTGATCCCACACAAAAGTATCTATACCCCCATCTATCAGGATCCCAAGAGATACCTCCCAATTGGTTACACCAATGCTCGGTACCATTTCTTGAATACACATAAGCCCTATTCATAGTGATTAAACGATGTGGAAGCATCTTGATCCCCTTGGGGATATGTTTTTTTTAAATTATTCCATTGAAGTTAAATTATTTAAATTTAAAATAACTTAAATAACATAAATTAAATACTGAATTATATTGTATTATATTGTAGGAATTGAGTATAGGACCCCCTATAAACTGCAGTGCATTGGGTAAACTTTTAACATGATCGGTGATGCTGGTGCAACACATCCTCTTGTACCATGTGGGCTAGGGGGAGATTAGACCTCGTGAGCTTGTGCTTTACCACAAGAATCTCTTTTCAATAAAACTAGGCACCCAACCCCAAATACTAAATATTATTAATTGAAATTTAATAGATAAATAATTTAATATAATTAATATTTGATTCATAATAAAAACACTATAAATATCCTAGCTATTATATATTTTTTCAATCGATAAGGTGCAAGCACCTAGAGGCTGTAGAAGGTCACATTGTTGGTCCAAACCCATGAGCACATTAGCCCAACGAAGGCACAAGGCTTGTGAACATAATAGCCTAACAAGGTTTGAACCTTGTTTTTTGTGACACCAATGAAGTAAATTGACCACAACACTGCGTCCCATATGAATCATAGCTATTATTTATTATATTAAAATATTAACCATAATTTAGTTAATATTAATAATACCCATATATAATTAAAGTATTAAACTTTAATAATTTACTATATAATTTATCACGTGTCAGCATAATACATGTAAAACTCTTATATATGATCATTAGTCCTATATCATTCTATAATATGTAAACTGCCTACTTTGTTAATAATTTCCCATTGGTGATAGTCATATATTTATGTGTTCTTTGGTTGTAGTTTAATCAAGTTGAATATTTATTTTCTCTCTAAGCACTTTCATCTAATATTAGATCCAATTTGATTTTTAGGGCCTGCAAATGTGTTTGGGATGGAACAAGTGAGCAGCCCGTTGGTGTATAAGTTTTGAAACCTGGGAATCATCTACAATGGAAGGAAGTAAGGAAAAAGGTGGTTTTACTCATGCCCAATTTATTGATCAAATGGCTTAAATCAATTCTTCCATCCATGTCAGATAATTTCCAATTTTTTGTTCACATGGCTTGATTCAAGTTTACCATCCACATCTAAAAAATGATTGCTCTAAATGTATGATGGAAGCATTGTTAATTTTTTGTAAAGGATGAAATGGTCATTAAAAATATTGTAGTGATTAATCCATAGTTTTAATAATCATGAGGTATAGAATACAATGCATCAATGTATATTAGAAGAAGTAAATTCGCCTTTAAGTTACCCGACAAACACTATACACTGACAGACAGGGCACAACACTATCTGATGCCAAGGTTACCCGACAAACACTGTTAAGTGTTATCCGATGACAAAAAGGTAAAAGAAACCCGATGAGTAACAATAGTGCTACTTGACAGAACAACAAAGAGAGGAACCCGATAGATACAGGGAACCCAATGAACAGTTCAGTCAAGGAACACCAACAAACTGCAAGTTCAAACCGACGACCAAGAACCGACAGTCAGTTACATCCCGCAAAAAGTGGATCTGACTTTCCATGTTAGATAAATCACTGAAGTTGTATTTATAGCTTCTTGATTTATTTTTAAATCCATTATGTGCAGAGAAATCAATGTATTGATTATTGTTTTAATTAGTTTTACTGTTTTAAAACATGCAAACTAAAGATTAAGGTCAAGTTGTAAACCTTGGATCTGAGAGTTAACATTGTAAAATGTTAATTCCAAGATAGGTCAAATAATTGTATAAATAGGTGCTCAATCCATTAAGAATAGTTGTTGATCAATGAAGATAGTAGCCATAGAGAGAAACTAAAGATCAGATAGAGAATTCATCCAGAAGAACACAAACAGAATCAAATCAATTTTCAAGAACATAACAAAGGCTACCGAAAAGTAGAGAAAAGGTATTCATCAATCACTTAAGGTGATATTATTATTGTAAGAGATTTAATGGATCTGTAAATCAGCAATAGTAGATTGCATATAGTCAGGTCAACATTTGTACTCATTCTAACAAGTGTATTACACTAATGAAATCCTTTCAAGAAAGGTGGGCTTAACCATCCTATTGTAAATCTCATAACTGGGTGCAAACTTAAATCAGTGTTGATAAAGCCCTTAACAGACTAGATCTTAACAGGTCTCCACCTTAATAATCCTAATAGGGTAGATCATTAGAAGTGATCAAATTGTAAGCCTTAACCGACTCCCTTCCATTCTACAGATAGTGAAGTTTTGTGGGTGCCATCCCCACCACAGTTTTTACTTCGTAACATGAGTTTTCTGGGATACCATATCTTGTGTTATGTGTTTATCATTTTCATGAATGTTTCTATGACTGTTGAAAACTATTAAATATTGTGAACAAATAATACATGCATAAGAAAGAATAACAGTAATGGTTGGTAATACAAAATTGAATGATTACTAATGATGAATTAAGAAAGGTGTTAAAAGTTTTAGAGGTACTGATTCACCCCTCCCCTCTCAGTACTACTTCCCATTAATTCCAAAAATTGGTATCAGAGCTAATTCTCTTCTTGGAAAGCTTAAAGGCTTAAGAGCAAAGGTCATACAATGGAGAAGTACAAACTTGATAAGAATATTAAGAACAAAAATCTTGAGATACAAATGTGCTATGAACAGTATAAAGAAGTAAGAATTAAGATGAGAGAGCTGTTGGATGAAAGAAAAGGTATGGCTACCCAGAACAATGAAAAATACTATCAAGAAGAAGAGATTCCATATTTCTTTGAATCTTTAGGATCAAATGCAAGTAATACATTAGATACATCAGAAGAGAACATCAAAAATCTAAAGGAGATCAATCAACATCTGACAGAGCAAATAAAGATGTTGCAAATCGGTCAAGAGACCCAGATGGTAAGAATGATTGATGTGATGAGTTCTGCTAGACAAGCTGAAATAGAAAGGACACTTGCCATTGATGATAGAAGGAAGATTTCAGATGATCTCACAAATTAGATTATTCTTATGAGTCAAGAAGCAAATAGAATAAATGTGGAACTCATTGAAAGAATACAGATTTTTGGTGAACTAAGAGAAGAAAATGAAAAGCTAAAACATGAGGTTAGAATTCAACAACAGAATAATGAGATTATCAGAAAGGCTGAAGAAAGCAATAAAAGAATGGATGACTTTCTTGAAGTACAATGAAGAGTCAACAACAACAATAGTATAGGATTTACCGAAAATGGAGAATCATCAAATCCAAAGAATGTCTATGAAAATCCAAGACCAAAAAGGCTGACATGCAAGCACTGTGGAAAGAAAGGGCACACATCAAATTTATGCAGAGGTAAAATTAAAGATACTCCTAAATCTATACCTACATCTTCACTCATAGGATTCTGTTATAAATGTAACAAGAAAGGACATAAGGCTTATGAATGCAAGAGCAAGATAGAAAAGCCAAAGAAGGAAACCTACATGGACAAATACTGCCCTACATGCAAGATGAATAGGCACACATCTAAAGAATGCTGGAAAAATAAAAAGCAAGCATGGAAGCCAAAAGGTAAAGAAGTTCCTTATCAACCAAAGTGAATCGGTAATCAATATGTATGGGATTACAACAATTGGAAAAACTGTATAGCATGTGGTAGATATGGTCACATTTTTGCAAACTACATGAGAGCATGGACCAAAAGGTCTAGAGGCTGGTCAAACCCTGGAATGGCATGCTTACACTGTCATAAAGTTGGTCACCTCAAGAAAGATTGCAAAGACCGATTGATAGAGACAAACACATATCCCAATGGAAACACCATTGAAGATGTCCGAAGGGAAAGATACAAAATGTGGATAAAAGCTTCAAGAAATGATGAAGCTAGGCCAAGGAATGCAAATGGTGACACCCCATCCAATGGATCCGGTGACACCACCAACCCCACTTAAGCTAAACAAGTAAGTATGGAATTGCACTATACTAAGTCATATTTTGCATCAGTTCCATTATACAAATTGATAGATAGTCAAAATCTACATGAACCAAAGATGCATATTACTTTACTTGTTACAAATCGAAGAATGTAACACCGTCGGTAAACACTTACCGAAAATAATCGGTGAACATAATAATGAGTTGTTTACACTTATCAGAAATTGTTGGTCAACTAGTAAAAATGGTAAATTTCCAATGTAACCCGACGACCGTCAGTAAGCAAGCAAAGTTCAGAAGTTGTCGTGACAGAATACCGATATCCATTGGTAAAAGTAGAATGGTTAAAAATTTCCCAAATGCATCCTCTACAAAACCTTCACCAAGTAATTCAGAACGAACAAATGAACTAGCTATGGTAGCTCATACATCTTCATCCCCTCAAATCTCAAAGAAGAAGAAAGGAAAGAATAAGAATCCAGTAACTCTGGATGAAATCATTGAGATTCCAGTCTATGATCCAAGAACATTGGATCCAACTACATTGACAAAATATGCTAAGCTCTGTGAAAGAAAATCTATTCATGAAAAACTAAAGAGAGCAGCAAAAGAGGCCAAGGTACTGGAAGTAGCAAGAAATATACTTCAACAAGTTGTACCAGACATAGATATTGATCAAAAAGATCCAATGCTTGATCAACTGGTCATACTCACAGATGCAATAACATCTCAAAATACCGATGCTGAGAAGGTTATGGAAGAGAGACTTGAAAAAAAGTATGAATTCAAGCTCGCAGAGAAAATAAGCCAGGAAGTGGCACCGAAAAAGGTCAAGCTATCTGAATTGGTAAGTACAATTGATCCAATTCTATCAGAAGTTGTTACCTTAATAAAGAAATTGTGCACTTTAGATAAAATCACTCAGGAGTATACCAACAAGATAGAAAAAATAGATTTTGATCTTAAGTCAGTGCACACAGTCTAGCCAACACAGAAGAAGCTCTAAAATTGCACAATGAACAAATCATATAGGCTAGGAAACAGAGACAGGACATACAGTTTGCAGAGATGAAGTACAGAGATGAGGTCAATGAGCTCCAAGTTAAGCTCTTACCGACACTTACACTCCTGCAATAAAATATGACACAGGAAAATACTCTAATTGCTACCCCAGAAATGTCTATCCTGGACAACATTTATGATATGCATGCAAGACTAGAGCTGCAACACATGCCACTAGAACAGTTGAAAGAACAATGGGAGAAGCTGCTTGAAGATATCAAAACAACCCATTCTAATATATGTGACATATTGTAAGTTACACATTTTTTGTCACAATTTTGGCATACTATAAGTTGTACATTTTTTTCATCAGTATCAAAGAAAGGGGAAATTCGATATGTTCACTCACCTCAGTTAAAAGGAGGAAATCATATGTATAGTAAAAGAAAGGGGAAATAATGTACATATAGAGAATGAATAGTATACATGTACATATACATATACTATACCGGTGCACACAGTTAGGGGGAGTCATATTATGACAAGGATATAAACATGGTGTATACATACCAAAAGAGTTTAGTATTATGCACATATCAGTTTTTGATACTAATGTCAAAGGGGGAGATTAAAGGCATTATATTTTTCCATTAGTATACTTAGAGAAAAATATGATCTGCACCATCAGTTTAATCTACACCGACAGACAGGGCACAACACTATCTGACGCCAAGGTTACCTGACAAACACTATTAAGTGTTATCTGATGACAAAAAGGTAAAAGAAACCTGACGAGTAACAAAAGTGCTACCTGATGGAATAGAAAAGAGAGGAACCTGAAAAATACAAGGAACCTAATGAATAGTTTAGTTAAGGAACACCGACAGACGGCAAGTTCAAACCGACGACCAAGAACCGACAGTCAATTACATCCCGCAAAAAGTGGATTTGACTTTCCACATTAGATAAATCACTGAAGTTGTATTTATTGCTTCTTGATTTGTTTTTAAATCTATTATGTGCGGAGAAAGAAATGTATGCATTATTGTTTTAATTATTTTTACTATTTTAAAATATGCAAACTAAAGATCAAGGTCAAGTTGTAAACCTTGGATCTGAGAGTTAACATTGTAAAACATGAATTACAAGATAGGTCAAATACTTGTATAAATAGGTGCTCAATCCATTGAGAATAGTTGTTGATCAATGAAGATAGTATCCATGAAGAGAAACTAAAGACCGAACAGAGAATTCATCTAAAAGAACACAAACAGAATCAAATCAGTTTTCAAGAACAGAACAGAGGCTACCGACAAGCAAAGGAAAGGTATTCATCAATCACTTAAGGTGATATTATTATTGTAAGAGATTTAATGGATCTGTAATTAGAAATAGTAGATTGCATATAGTCAAGTCAACATTTGTACTAATTCTAACAAGTTTAGTACATTAATGAAATCCTTTCAAGAAAGGTGGGCTTAACCGTCCTATTGTAAATCTCATAACTGGGTGCACACTTAAATCAGTGTTGCTAAAGCTCTTAACAGAGTATATCTTAACAAGTCTCCACCTTAATAATCCTTACAGGGTAGATCATCAGAAGTGATCAAATTGTAAGCCTTAACCAGCTCCCTTCCATTCTGTAGATAGTGAAGTTTTGTGGGTGTCATCCCCACTGCAGTTTTTACTTCCTAACAGGAGTTTTCTACAATACCATATCTTGTGTTATGTGTTTATCATTTTCATGAATGTTTCTATGACTGTTCAAAACTATTAAATATTTTGAACAAACAATACATGCATAAGAAAGAATAACAATAATGGCTGGTAATAGAGAATTGAATGATTACTAATGATGAATTAAGAATGGTGTTAAAAGTTTTAGAGGTACTGATTCACCCCTCCCCTCTCAATACTACTTCCCATTAATTCCAATAGGTGAGGCCTATAAATGGATTAAAAAAATGGAGCTCCTTTCTAGATGGAGATGAGAAAATATACCATGGATCTTGAGGGATTCTATGGTTGTGTCTAATAGTAAACAGGATAGGAAGAGAATCTTGTGTGAAACCCATTGGATCTAGGAGACTAAGTTGATGTTACTATTAAAACCTTGGTACCTGAAATTCAACCTGGCTACCACATCCTTTGAAAACATCTCTTTATGGGTAAGAAATCTAAATTTACCATTATAGTTCTAGTTTGTTTCATGTTTTGAGGTAATTGGAAATAATTTTGAGAGAGATTTGGAGGTGGATGATGGTTCTCGAGATTTCTTTCACATTGCATTTTCTTGCATTCTAGTTGAGATAGATTTAACAAAAACCCCTCTGGCAAATTCATATCTAAAATTGGAAAAATGGGCGTGGACGCAAGCAGTGGATTATGAAGGAATCCCATTTAGGTGTAGAAAATATTTTAAGACCAATCATGTTGTAGTTAATTGTACAAAGGAGAAAATCCATAAATAGACAACTTGGTAGAAGGAAATTTCCTCTTTGTTGCATATAATGGAAAAAGAGGAGGGCAGGGAATCAAGAGGTTCCTTAGAAAAATATCATCTGGAGACTAAGTAGGGAAAGTATCCTAAAATTGATTTAGAGGTCGATTAGGGGGTTGGTTTATGAACATGATCGACAAGTTGTGGTTACAAAGATCCTAAAAAAATTCAACAACACTTCTTTGAAGCCGTGGTCAATGAGAAAGTTTGAAAAACAAGATGGGTCTCATTTTTTGTGTAAGGGGCAATGGTTTGACACTTCTACTAAGGTCTCAGGAGATATTGAGACATTCAGAAATGATAGTGGCATTACTAGTGTTTATAAAGTTGTTGCAAGAATAGTTGATGCTCGGCAACATCCTAGTCATGGTGGGGAGGGGATGCTTATTTGATGATTTTATACAATAAAAAAATGAGGTAGCAAAGTTGGAGGAAGGCTAGATAGTTGTGAAAGGAAAGAGGAAGTGAAAAAGAAAGAAGGAAAGAGCCTTTGATACAATCCTTCACTCACAGACCAAAGGTGGAGAAATTAGTAATTCTTAGTTGCCTCACCTATTAATGGGTCTTTGCAATTGGGTTCCAGTCTTTGGGGAGGTGGTTCTCTATTTGTAACTATCCCTGGTTCAGATCAGGCTCAAAATCCTAGTCTAATAATAAAAATTACTTTTTACCGATAAAAAAAATATTTTAAAATATATCAAACAAAAGTTAAGTCTTATTAAGGAAAATTCAAGTTAAAATGTAGCCATGATTAAACTAGAATCCTTTTTTAATTTAATATACTCTAATTTTTTAATATGTTAACTTAAATAATTTTATTTTTTTGTGATAACATTCATTTTAATATGCTTTTTTAAACTTGTTATAATTTTATTAAATAAACACGTTTAATGTTAGGACTCAACTTTAACATTTCAAGTTAATATAGGAAGTTTGGTTTAGTTTTTAGAATTATTGAACTAAAAATCCTAAACCTTATCTTAAATATTTATATTAAATGTTTGAATTTAAAAGTTAAAAAACTTTGCACTAGTATGAATGACAATATAAAATCTTCCATCACTGAAAAACCAACTATGTTGAACTTTAAGATTTTCATTTTGATCAAATATTATAAAGCTATCATTTTTTCCCAACCTCGCCAAACCTTAAATTGCACAAAATAAAAATTTACATCCTCCGAGGTATCCTTATCCAACTAGGAAACTATCAAGGGAATGTTTTAATAATGACATTAAAGGTGTCAGTGAGAATGACACTAGAAAATTAATTGGTCTATAATAACACAAACCCATGTTTGTTGTGCAAAAGACAAGCTAAATGCAAAAGAAAAATAAGGTTGGTGGCTTCAACTATTGAAAAATAATAATAATCCAAAGTGAGAATAAGAAACTTCAAAATTATGAATCTATCGAATAAGAAAGCACATGGACTCTTTAGCAGAGAACTTCAAAACACATGAAAATGGAGGTAAAATGTTTAGAGATGGCTCATAAAAAAATCTATAAAAGAAATATAGAAACATATGAGTCTTTCAAATTTCCTTAAAAAAAAATTGTTCAATGCATTCGATCAATGAACTAAACTTTAAACATTAATTTGTTGCAGTTGTAGTGATGGTGCAGTGGTTAGAGGTGGTGCAGTGGTTAGTGGTAGAACGAGTGGAACTGGAGTTGAATAGACAATTTTTGTGTGGAGGAATGGTCGAATAGAGTTTTAATCACCCTAAAATGGCCTAGTATAACCAATAGCCCCTAATATCACTTAATTTACCCTAAACCCTATTCAGAGGATCAAATCATAATCAAAGTCATCAAGTCGATCAAACCTTAGGCCCGATTGTTTAATTGAGTGATCCATTCATTTGCATAATTAATCTCTAATCAAACATCAAAGGTCAATAATTGAAAAGAGAAAAATATTTAATTAATATTCCTAGCACAATTAATTAAATCAAAGACTAAAAATCTCATGGCTAGACTTATTAATTAAATAAATTAATCAAATGGTCTTATTTTCTCAATCATCTTTAAAGGACAGGGAGATAATTCATCCAATCCAAGCTAATCACATGGATCAAACAAGACTTAATCTCCACCACTCATCATGAATCAATCTTGGCCATCTAATTCCTAGGAATTTGTATAAAAGAAGCATCAATCCAAGATTAATCCTATCTAGAATTCATATAACATTGTTATGCCAAAATCATTCTAGGTCATCTTGAAGATTTTTTTAGTGTTTTAGGAGCATTTGAGAGCTATTTCATATTATTTTAGCATAGAATCAAGCATGTATATCTTTAATTCATATCAATTTAGTGTTGTCTCTTGCATTTCTTAGATTAATTTCATGTTAATGACATCATTTATCATGGATTTCATTATAGAATACATTACAATTTCATATTCATTTGAATCTTCCATTTTAGAACATGTCTAATCACTGATGTTAGCTCCTAATCTAAGAGAAATTGAATTTAGATCATACTCTTTCTAACTAGGAAGCAATAATTCAATTTCTATTGGTTTTAGGTTTTTTCAATTGATTTGATTTGACTAACCAATGGCTTTAATGATATATTGAAGTGTTGTAGTGCAACATATTTGTAGGTACAATATTTATACACATATTTTTTGGCACCCACCATGGAGCTAGATACCTGATTTGGCCTTGAATTTGATCAATTATGTGCTTGATTGGCCTCTGGTTCTTAGATTTTTACATGACAGTGTAAAGCTCTTCATACGAAACTCTTCTTATTAAGCTTGTTTCATATCATCTCACAAAGAATTGCGTACTAAAATATGCTAATATGCTACATAAAACCTTGTTTTGCATGGAGTAATTCCTTAATTCATTTTTTAATATTGTTTCTTATGGCATTGTAAAGGTTTTCGTATGAAAATATGTTAGTCAGTCTTGTTTCATATTGCACGATAAAGGGTTTCGTATGAAAAAATGTTACCGTCTCTTTGAATGTTGTTTTGTTTCACAAAAAATGGGCATTTTGAGGTTTCATTTCAATTGTTTTTCTTGTTTCTAATGCTAATCACAGTTGTTTGGGTCTCTTTCTGATCAATTTTCATAGAGTAATGTACTTTGTGTAGGATTATTATTGAAGAAATCAAGTGCAAATGACCATCAAACTACTAATGATTTGTCTTGCAGGACGTTGCTAGAAGACTTTGAGCGATCAAACTACTCACATATTTGTTTTTCAGGTTTTCGAGGAGGTTCAAGTAAATAAACATCATATTTTTTATTAGCATGTTTTCATATGAACCTAGCTTAAGTAGAAGGATAATTTTTTATTAATTCTTTGAGTAATAGGGGAGTATGCTCTTGTCTCTTTGAGACAATAAAAAACCTTGACCTATTCAATTCATCATTTACAAAGAATCTTTTGTAAATGAACATGTGCTTGAGGTGCTTGGGAGAAATGACTATGATAGGAGAGTATGCTTTTGTCTCTTAAAGACAATCAGAAATCTTGACCCTTAGTTGTCATCCATTTTCATTTCATGTTCACCTTATAGAGAGCCTATTGTTAAGGGAAAAATCTCATGGGAACGACTCAAGTGGGAACAAGGAAAATCCAACCTCTTCCAACGCACTATAATGAAATACCTTCTTGAGATTAAAGTCTCGAAGGACAAATATATCTTGTGCATGGTCTCTTCTATGGTGTATATGACCTAAATAACATTTATGCTACCACGAGGCCTTATATGATTTATAAGATATCTTTGAATAGATGCACTTACTAGACGCCCTAGAATAGCGGTCACTCGATTCACCTCCAAAAGTGTCATAATCTTTGTGCAGGGAGAGGAAATAATCTCTTCTAAAGACACTCACCATATGTATCTCCTTGAGCATTTCAAAGTGGATAATATGACATTGGAGGTCTCATTGCGCAGTCTCCTTTGACCATATTTTGCATAGCTCTTGCCAAAGGAAAAAACATGGGTGCCCTTCTAGAGGTGACACTATTGTGTGAGCTTAAAAGATACCAAGTTATAAGCAAAGTTTTTGAATCACTCAGTTGATTATTTAGGGATAAAGCATGTTTGGATTAAGATCCTAGAGACAAGAACATACTATTTTTTGTCTGGTATGTGTGTTCCTAATCCTAAATACTAGAAAATTTCATCTTAACACATTCAAAACATGCCAAATTTTCCTCATGTTAGTGGAAAACCTATCAGTTAGTCTGATTTTCGCATCAAACTTCATAGTTTTTTGTACAAACCAAGGTTTAAAGTCTATATTTTTTCATCATCTGACATCTTTCTCCATACAAACCAGGGTTTTAAGGGTCACAGTTTACCATATTTTCACATCACACCCCATACATTTTTATACGAAAGCTACCTCATTTCACATCAGACTCTATAATTTTTCATATCCATATTTTGTATAGGAAACAAAGTCTTCTTCCTATCATCTGATATCAACTTTGAATTTTGATTTGGATACCCATTTGACTTCTCTCTCAGGTTTAGTCATCATATCTTGTCAAATTAGGTCTCATACCCTTATTGTCATGATGTTTGATCTGATTGATCATATTCTTAATAAATCTAGTGTTCCAACTTGTCTTATCTCAAATAGGATCTACCCAATCATATATGATCTTAAGATCATCACCATCAGGTATCAAGTCTCACCCTGACATCTTAGATCAACATCACCAATTTTTTTACCAATCTTTGCATCTTGTACAAGGGACACTATCCATCACTTGGATTTTGATCATTCAATCTTATCTCATCATATTTTTGGTTACACTTGATTTTTCATGTCGGTTTGAGCCATAAGTTCTTATCAAAATTTTGATCCTAATCTAAAAGAAAAGTCTTTAGAAACTCCTAAATGACCACCAATTCAACAAATGATATCCCAACAATAATCATCTAGTCATCAAAATCCTCTTCTAGTCATGGACAATCCACTTCAAATCGTCAAAAAGCTTCCTCAAGTCATCAACAAAATTCCAACATGTCAGGATATGATTGGGGACATCACAACAATTCAAGCACTCAAAGTAATCATAGTGTGCATGATAAAAATTTTGATGAGGAAATCACGAAAGAAGATATCCAGAAGTGCCAACGGGACAAAAATTTTCAAAAGATGATGCAAACAATTTTATAACTTGACAAAGAGAAGCATTTTATGCATCTTTCTTCTATGGGAGTAAAGCTTCCTAAGGATTTTGACATTGACAAACTCATACCACAAGAGGAAGAAACACCCATATCTATTCTCATGAAACAACTTCATGACATGTAATTTGAGCTTATACAAATAAAGAAAGATGAGGACAAACCCTCAAACAATATTCAAACTAATCATTTACCAAACTGAATATAGTGCAAGTTAACATTGTAAAACATATAAACTAAAGCGTGAAACCACATCTCATAACACCATGATTTTTGGTCACCCATAAATCCTTTGTTAGAGGAGAAAAATGCGGTGGGGATGACACCCACAATCCTTCATTACTGCAGCAAAAAGGTTTCTTGGTAGAGCTACAATGTTAGCTATTTCTGATAGCTTACCCTGTTAGGATTACAATAAGACTTATTCAGTCTACCTTGCTAAAGGGATTTACAATCCATAATCTAAGAGATGTACCCTATTAAAGGATTTGCAAAATGAGACCTATTAGGGTCTACCCAATAATGGGATTTACACTCCTTTTAATGTAATAAAAATTAATACAAAATGTCTAAAAAAATGCATCAACATATGCTAGTTAGACTCTGTATGATGAATGATTTATTTACCTCATACTACACTCGGTAGCATCAAACTCATTCAACTACTTTTCTTTGTTGTAACTTCTCTGTACTCGATGTTGCTCTACACTTCAAATTTTCTTCAACTAAATTGTTCTTGTCACTCTTCTCGTGCTCTTTTTATTCAAATCATCCTTTATATATTCAATTTTTTGCCTCAAGGTTAGGGTTTCCTTCTTTTATTCTCAACCGTCAGATCATCTTCATGAACAAATTCAATGGAATAATTACTCAGTGTACCATGTAACCATTGCCTTAGGACTTTCACTATTCTTGGAAATAAAACCATTACTTTTGCCGCTTGATCTTCATCATAGATCTTTTACCTTGAATTTTCTAAATCGTAGATCTTGTAACTAACTTCTTCTTTGGCTTTAGAATCTTCTAGATTGTCATGGTATTTCATTAAATGTTGATCTGACTCATGTTTACCAAAAAAAATTCTATTATTCCTTGATCGATAACATACTTCATAAGTTCGATGGCTCAGTAACAGTTATGCGATGCTGTGTACTTGGCTTGCTTGGTGTATTACTGACTGACTTGGTATGAATCTTTCTGCTTTACAAACTACCCTTATACTTTCCTCTCCTTTCACCGATTAACTTACTTAGTCAATGTGACTTTGACAAAACTAATGACAAAAAAATAACTCTATAGGAGTAACAATCTCCCCCTTTGGCATTAGTTTGGCATCTTTGTTAAAAACTTCAAAGTCATCAAAATTTTGCATAATATTTAACTTAAAACTCATAACTCGTCCCTTTGTAAATACTTCCTATATACTATATCTCCTCTCTTATGCATATATACATATATATTCTCCTATTTACTTATATAATATATATCCCCCTTTTTTGACAAATATGCCAAAAAAAAAATTTACTTACTAGACTCATCTTGATATAACTTATCAAAAACGTGTTTATACATTGTCTTTATATCAGCTAGGGTTGTCTCCCATGTCTCCTTAAGTGCATTAAGTACAATATTATTTGTAGTAACATCAACTACAAATCCAATAATGGTGTCCAGAGAACTTCCATCAAGAGTATTGACCAAATCCTTGGCCTTCTTTAAATTAATTTGCATAGACTCATTATGAGGAATCAAAATAGCTTGCAACTCAAGGAGTTCCATCCTTATCTTGTTTTCTTCTCATCTAAGATCATGCTACATTCCCATAAATTTTTTTAACCTCAAGTAATACAATTGTATCAAACCAAGATTGGTTGTCACATTCTTTAGTTGCACGGTCAGCTCTTTCTCAACAAATTCATCTTTCTTCTTGATATCCTTAGTGAATTATGAAATAGAACAAAATTTCTGAAAAAATGAAAGAATAACAGACAACTTATTTTTTATATCTGTACAAGCTTCAGAAAGGGATACATTATCCAGTGCAATACTCTTCATAATTTTTTCAATCATTTGTAGTTCCATGTTCCTCTCATGAACTTTCATCATGTAGTCGGTAGTTTCTTTGTTCGGTTCTCTAACTTGTTGCACTAGTCCATCCAATTGACTAATAAGACTATATTTTTCATCTAAATTTGCATCAGGGACAATCTCCTGTAGTACATCCTTAACACTTTATAGTACAATGGTCTTCCTTCTCTTTTGTAAGAATTTGTCTTGTTCTACTTTCTGCCTCAATAACTCTGCATATTCAGATAATGCTTTTGGTTTCAGTGTAGTGATGTCTACCTTAGGTACAATAATCAGTTGACTCAGGTCAAATACCTTCATTTTCTTTGATTTATTCTTCCTAACCATAATACTCTCAACACTAGAAAGTTTTGGGGAACGTGATGCCTTCAGTGCATCAGATGCAACTTCGGTAGTGCCAACTATGATTTATTCTTTCTTGTCTTCTTTCTTATATTTTTCTTTCTCATCCTATGTCTCCTCTTTCTTGTCTTCTTTCTTCTCTTCTTTCTTCTCTTTCTTCTTCTCTTTCTTCTTCTCCTTTGCTTTCTCCTTTGGTGTTTCATTTTCTTTCTTTTGTTGTTGTCATGCATTCTCAGTGGAGGGAACCAACTTAGTGTTCTATTCTTTGGTGGTCTCAGTTGCCTTAGGCTCTTCAATTGTGACTTGTTTCCTATCTCCTTTTGTGGTTCAGTGGCCTTTTCCTCTGTATCCATAGAAACTTCACATATACCAACATGAATGTCAGGATAATCTTGTATTTTTTTCTAAAACATGATCATGAATGTATCAGTAGTAGCATTAACATTTGTATCCATTGGTTCTATATATGTGTCTTTGGTGGCCATGACATCTTCATCTTGTGATATCTCTTCTGTTGGATCCTTGTTAGTGATATCTTCACTAATAATCTCATTAGTTTCAAGTGTCAAGTCAATAGGATTTATCCTACTTTGACCTTCTTTGACAATCTCATCAATTTTATCATCATTTCCTTTCTCTACTTGTGACTGTTGTCAACCAAAATTGTACCCTGTTAAGTTTGCAGGAACTTAACCTTTTGGAGAAACATGGAAACATTCCAAGGTTGTGGGTAACCTATGGCTGGAATGAATCTCTGGGTCCTAAGCCGGCTTTTTATCTGGTAAATCACTCTACACTTCCTGAAACTGATTCCTTTATGATGGAGAAAAGAGATAGAAGGAGAACATAGAAAAATGAAAGCTATATCCTAAAAGGTGATACACCAGATATATCTGAGAAATGCACAAATAACTTGACACACAATGAAAAAGTGACCTCATATTTCTTACACAACCCCCACTAAATCATAATATTTGCATAATCAATTTATAAGAAGGCCAATAACGACAATCCCTTTAAAAGAGAAAGACTTCTCACAATTTGGGGAAAAATCTGACTTGAGCACAACTCAAAACCTGCAAACAAGTATGAAGTACTGCATAAAGGCACTAATATGTGATACAAATTAAGGACAAAGAACATCACAGAATTTGTACCAATCACTAAGTACACAATAACAGACTAATAAGGGAAGGTATAAGCTATTTTACACAGCCAAAGGTGTTACAAATCTGTATATTTCTCTGAAATGGGTTACAAAATCTCTTTACTTCTATCAAGAACTCAGAAAAAGTTACAAAACAGCAAGCCAAAGGGAAGAAGAACTTGGTACAATGAGTCTTCAACTCATATTTATGCATTTTCCAAGCCAACTGCATTCTGAAAGCAATAACTTCTAGATCAGATCTGGCCTGTCCAGCCACTGTTTAGCCCTTCAAAAGTCTACAAAAACCACTTGGTGACCCAAAAGTCATACCCAGTAAATATCAACATAAATGCCCCTTCACAGAAACAGTCTTATCCCTCTAGAAGAGTCACAAAAGTCTTCGAATTGCAATAACTTTTCTGCAGCCCCAAAAATGCATCATCTAACCTTTCAAAACTGATCTTTCATCTGTAAAATATCTGATTTCCAGTGTCTGAGAAAATATCTAATCTTTCTACAAACTTAACAACCTGGGCTCTGAGACTGAAAACACGGTGAAGGCAAATGAATGCACCATCAACTCGTTATGGCCATCATTCAGAGTACAAAGCCCACAATTCGGGAACATCAATTCTGTCATTAAGTCGACATGCTGTGAATTTGAACAAAAATCTAGCCGTAGTTTCTAAGCTTGATAGGAAATCAAATTTTGAAAATGAATCCTCAGAGCAATCCAACTGCATTCAAAAGAGCTGACATGTCACACTATGATTCATTGAATGCCTTATATCTCAGCTACTCCATTTGCACAGTAATTAAAAATGCAAGCCTGTGATTGGTCGCCGAACAATTCATATTGTCACATCAGAAAACTGCCGCCACTTTTAAGATCTTTGGATTAGGCGACTGCGCGACTGCATCAAGTCTGCTTGTCGCGGGCCTCAGTCACTAACCACAGTTCCATCTCAAGACTTGGCGACAATGTGTTTTCATACCCTTGGCTGACCTGAGTCATAGTCTAGCGATCATGCAACATAACTGAAATCATAGTCGCGCAGAGTTAACATTAACTCATCATTCATTCCTAGACCTTGCAACTAATTGTCTTGCTTAGCCCTTACGGTGATCTCCCAATTGCCAAATGTTTAACTTCTGTTTCAAGACCACGTGATAATGCCTAGTTGCCCAGTAGGGAGATATAAGTCCTGAACATTTAAATTTACCGTAACAGGTCCTATGTGCACCTTTTCTGCTTTTGACGACTTCGCGACAGACCTTAATCACCAAGTCAGGAGGACTTCATCCATAGGGCACCTTTCTTCCCAGACTTCGTGACCACCATTGGATCTTCTGATCTTTTCATCCGACGGCTGGCGCTTAATTGCTAGACATTTGAAAATACCCTTAAGTCTTTCCCAGACCTCGCGACTGAAAGGAAAATGCCCTTAGTCTCGTTGTCATTGAATGCTCTTTCTCCTTTTGGCAACCAGGCGACAACATTTTAGCTTCCTTCTGCTTTATGACACATGTCACTTGATCACTGGTTCACTTACTGCATACCGAAGAACTGAGTCAGCATCCTACTCTAGCGACATCCTGACTACACTTTTCTGCAAACCTGAAACGGTTAGTCGCGAAGTCTCAGAAATAATCTCTTAACCGCTGCTCCATTTCGAGACCACGCGACTAATGGCCTGACCTAACCGTTACCTTTGACTTGATCTGGCGATAACGCGACAGGAAGTAGTCGTGAAGTCTGAAGACACTTTCATAACTGTTAAGAAACTGCCGTGATCACCCAACTGAGCAGTGGGTCCCTTCTTCATATAGCCCTATGTCATGGCCATCTTACAACTACCCGACTGAAGGCCTATTTTTACTTTCAACTTTGATTGATCTGGCGATAACGCGACAAGAAGTAATCACGAAGTCTGAGAACACTAAGGGAATATTCTGATTCATTACGAGACTACGCGACACAAGGGAAATGCACAGTCGGGAAGACAAATGGAATATTCGCTCGAGGTAACGCGACGAGGCAACCAAGATTAAAACACATGCCTTAAGTGAATGGAAAAAGGTAACAGCGAAATAGAACACTGAGGCTTAGGGTTTGAACTCATCGTTTGACACTAGAAGACTAAGGGTTTTCAGGGTTTTTTGCAAATTTGAGCAAGGTTTTAGGCTTGAAAACCTGATTGATCTTGGTACCAAAAATCGGTAACATTTTTGGCGACATCTACAAAATGTTTGCCTGCTAAACATTAAAACCAGCTACCTGAACTATCCATTGGGCATAGGGTCATTAAGAAAACATCCTGGCAACCTGAATTCTACTTGCAAAACTGATCAAACCTTCTGAACGAAAATGAATGCATGAGTATTGATGGGGAAATATGACACTTCACTTGTAACCTCTAAATCACTGAGAACCCTTCTGAGAACCTCCTCTGAAAGCTAGAAAAAACTGAAAACAAACTAACTAATTGTGCTGAATAGCACTTAGGGGAAGCAGAAAGATGAAAGACTACTATTGTGCCAAGGCACTTATTGAACAACTAAACTGCTGCAATATATACAAGGCTAGATCCTACCTCAGAAGTAGTGCTTAAGATGAATCTCGTTGACTAGGATTTTCTCCATGCTACCATCCAACTTCGAAAGCTGAAAGGCATTGTGTTGTTTGCATTCTGAGACAATATAAGGCCCGCTCCAAAAAGCATCAAATTCGGAATGATTTACAGGCTTGCTTTTGCGTTCATCCCATTTTAGCACTATATCTCCCTCCAGGAAAACTCTTGGAGATGCCCTTTTGTCAAAAGACCTTTTCATCTAAGCCTGATTATGTTCCATGGTCCTCAAAGCTGTTGTCCTTACTTCTTCTAGCTCAACCAGCTGTGCCAACCTTACAGTTAATGGCTCTTCTTCTATCATATCAAGCTGATCTGCCAAGTCAAGAGCTGGAAGCTCTAGTGAGATAGGTAACCAAGCCTCTTTTCCATAAACAAGTTTGAAAGGTGACTGCCCTGTTGATCTTTTTTGAGTGATTCGATCAGCCCACAAGGATAATTTTAGTTGGGTATGCCATGCTCTCTAGTTACCCTCCATGGTTCTTTTGATAATTCTGATCAGATTTTTATTAGTGAACTCCGCTTGGTCATTGCCTTGCGGATAATAATTGGAAGATGTGTTCAAATAAATTCCATTTCTCACAGCCCCATCAGAAATCTTAAACCCTATAAAAGCTAGAGCATTATCAGAGATAATGGATTCTAGAACACCAAACCTGGAAACCAGCTCTTCATAGAAGTTTAGGACAGCAGTCTCATTAGCTTCTTTATGTGCCACTGCCTCAGTCCACTTAGTGAAATAGTCGATTGCTGTTAACACCCATTTGTGACCAGCACTGGACGGTGGGTTTATTACCCCAATAAAATCCAAACCCCACTTCATAAAGGGTTGTTCAACCTGTATTAGCTGCAAGGGTAAGGCTACCAATCTCTGTTTACCAGCAAATAGTGTGAACTCCTTGCATCTCCTAACCCATAGGTGTGCGTCTTTGAATAGATTGGGCCAATAATAGCCACCCCTCATTACCTTAAGGGTTGTTTCTTTGGGTGAGAAGTGACCTCCAGCTAGCCCATTATGAAACTCATGCAACACCTTGTCTACATGATCAGCCTCAATACATCTTAAGAGGACGTCATTAAAGTCTCTTCTAAAAAGAACATTATTCAATAAAACATAAGGGATGGATTGCAGTCTAAAATACCTTCTTTTTGCTTTATCCAAACCTCGTGGACATTCACTAGTCTGTAGAAAATGAGTCATTTGCTGCACCCAATAGGTGACAGAACTTGAAATAGCTTGTTTATCATCCTGTATAGCTAGGACAGCCTTTTGTTCTCTAGTTTCTTTGTTTCTTATGTCATTAGCAAGCTATTCACACAGCCCTTTTCCCCTGATTAATTTGGTGACTTTGATCTCAACATCATATTCCATCACTTTAGTCACCCAACCAGCTCTCTTATCACTTAAATCCTTACTTA
>MU225240.1:11899755-11936931 GCA_018584345.1 Thuja plicata
GAAAAATACCTTCATCACTTTTGGCATCAAGCTTTCCATTTATATCATCCTTTAAGACATAACATTGACTACCAAAGATCTTGAAGTAACTTACATTGGGTGTTTTACCATACCATAGCTCATAAGGAGTCTTCTTTGTGAGCTTTTTTAATTGTACTCTGTTAAGTGTATAAACAGCAGTGCTAACAGCTTCTCTCCAGAAGATTTGGGTGATGTCCTTTTCTATCATCAGTGTTCTTGCACAATCAACTATTGATCTATTCCTTCTCTCAGCAATCCCATTTTGTTATGGTGTCCTTAGTGCAGAAACTTATCTTTTTATACCATGCTCATTACAGAAATTAGTGAACTCATCTGATATAAATTCTCCTCCTCTATTTGATCTCAAATATTTCAAATCCTTACTACTTTATTTTTCTACCATAGCCTTATACCATTTAAACATCTTTAATGCTTTAGATTTTTCTTTTAGAAACATGATTGTCATCATTCTAGAGTAATCATCAACAAAGAGAATAAAATATCTATCTCCATAATAGCTCTTTATCCTCATAGGTCCACATAAATCAGTATGGACTAATTCTAGAATATCATCAAATGTATGGGTTTTACTTTTAAAACTAGACTTTGTCATTTTACCTTTTTGACAATTTTTGCACATGATGTTGTCTGGCTTTGTCATCGTCGGTAAGCCTCTAACACTTGTTTTTCGGCTTATTTTCATCATGTTGTCAAAATTAACATGACACAATCTTTTGTGCCACAACCATATGTCTTCATTTTTAGTCATCAAGCAAGTGGGATTAATATCATTCAGATAGAATACTTACCTTTAGTCTATTCACCGGTACCAATCATTTTTTTTGATTCATTGAAAATCTTTGCCTTCTTGTTTTCAAATGATACTCTGTGATCTGAATTATTCAGCTGAGAAACAATCAACAGATTATAATTTAATCCATTTACCCAATAAGAATTTTCACATTTAATTAGGTTATTCAGCATTATTGTTCCTTTACCTTCAACTGGACAAGGTGTATCATATCCCATTCTTACTGTACCACCATTATAATACTCAAAAGTATTAAATTTTTCTTTGTCACCAGTCATATGGTGAGTGTAGCCACTATCTATAATCCAGACATCATTCTTACTAACCTTAGATATGAGTGTAGTTTCTTCATACCTTTCATCTTCATCTGAATCATCCTTCACAGCTACAAATACTATCTTGATGTCATCATCTGGTTCGGTGTCAGTATCTTCATCTTTGCAAATAGCTAGGTAGCTAGCCTTCTTGCCTTTATCCTTGCAATCTCGGGTATCCTTTCTTTCTGAGTGTTGGTAACCTCTGTAATCTTTGTTATCACCTCTATCAGATTTTTTCTCAAAAGATCTGTCATCACTTCTATCATCTTTTCTTCTGTTAGGACATCTTGCAGCAAAGTGTCCAATCTCTTTACAATTAAAGCATACAAGTGGTAACTTGCCTTTGTATTTACCTCTGCCTCTTTGCATTCTTCTTGCAATGAGTGCTTCTATTTCATCTAAATCTTCTTCTTCACTTTCACTTTCACTATCTCTTCTAGATGAGTGTCTCTGACTAGATTTGCTTATTCTCATTGAAGACTTAAATGCAGACTCTAGGTTTGGTAAGACACTATTATCAAAGTTATTCATCTCAAATGAAATCAGTCTACCAATTAGGCTATCAAGAGTAACTATATTGTTTGCAACTGCTCTCATTTCTTGAATAGCAGAAACTCTAATAGCATATACAGGTAATAAGGTTCTTAAGGTTCTGCTATGTGATGTTGTGCTTCACTGTTCGTTGGTGTCCACAAAATTCTTTGGCTCTCCTTCAGCTTGATTAATTAGGACTGTATGAAGTTATCCTTCACCAATTTCTCTTTAGCATCCTCTTTCTATTCACTCCTCGTGTATCTAATTGCTTGCGGAAATGAATTATGCTTGTCTCTTATATAGACATGATATTCCTTAATTCTTGATTCTTGATTCTTGGCATAAAAAAAAATACAGCCAATCTGATTTACGGCTTTAACTCCTGATTTATCTCGTATTTATCTTCTTGCCAACTATACAAATATTCTTTAAATCAGTTACTTAACTCTGGGTGAATAAAACAAATAAAGCAACCAGTTAAGTTTATCCTTAAGCTCTGCCAGCTAGATATTTTGTCATTTTCTTAACTCTCTGTTATATCGGTCAACTCTGTAGTTCATCGTCGGTGACAAATGCCAGTTCTGTCAGTGTAACTCCAGTTAGCTTTGATATATCCATCTATCAGGCATCATTGGATTTTTCTTCGTCGGGCAACACTGTCTTCTATTTGTTGGGCATCACTGTGACTTTTTATTTGTCTTTACCGATGGTGTGCACTCCATCGGTGTTGTATGTCACTTAGTGAATACTTGACTTTTATGCATTGCTGAAAGCATAATCTTTGTTCCATTGATTCTCTGAAGTCTTTGGCATTATGTTTATGATGGTATAGATGATATTAAGTTGACATCAATGACAATATAAGCCATTAACTGATTTAATATCTTGCATCATCTTCAACTTAACATTATCAAAAATTCAATCAGTTACATGTCATCAAGAAGTACAATAATAATTATTCACTCTACCTTGCTAAAGTATTTTACAATCTCTAATCTAAGAGATGTACCCTATTAAAGGATTTACAAAATAAGACCTATTAGGGTCTACCCAATAATAGGATTTACATTCCTCTTAATACAATAAAAATTAATACAAGTTGTCTATGAAAATGCATCAACATATGCTCGTCAGACTCTGTATGATCAATGATTTATTTACCTCATACTACACTCAGTAGCATAAAACTCATTCAACTTCTCTACTCTGTTGTAACTTCTCTATACTTGGTGTTTCTCTGCACTTCAAATTTTCTTCAACTCAAATATTCTTTTCACTCTTCTCATCCTCTTTTCATTGAAATCATCCTTTATATATTCAATGTTTTGCCTCTTAATCTTACTAGTTAGGGTTTCCTACTTTTATTCTTGACTGTCAGATCATCTTCATGAACAGATTCAATGTACTAGTTACCCGGTGAATCATGTAATCGTTGCCTCAGAACTTGCAGTATTCTTGGAAATAAAACCATTACTTTTTCCACTTGATCTTCACCATAGATATTTTACCTTGAATTTTCTCACTCGTAGATCTTGTAACTAACTTCTTCTTTGGATTTAGAATTGTCATGGTATTGCATTAAATGTTAATCTGACTCATGTTTACCAAAACTATTTTTGTTGTTCCTTTTCTCAGTAACATACTTCATAAACTTAGTGGCTCGATAACTATTATGTGTTCCTCAGTGCTTGACTTGCTAATACTGATTGCTCTTATACTTTCCTCTCCTTTCACCGATTGAATTACTTAGTCAATATAACTTTGACAAAACTAATGACAACAAAATAACTCTATAGGAGTAATAAATATGTCCTTTTCCATTTGATAAAGACTTGTACATGCCACCTTTTCCCTCAAAGGGGGATATCAATGAAATTATTTTTCCATTAGTATGCAAAGAAGATCTTTGATAAACATACACCGAAAGACAGGACAAGAGAAAACCAAAAATACAGATATCAGACATCACCAAAAATTTCTAAGTACAAAGAAAACTGACGACATAGTTTTGTGTGTAAACCAGAAATGCAAAGTGAAAAGAATAAAGAGGAACCCAATGTGCATGATAAAGTGCAAATCGAGAGGCAGTTCAAGCAAGGAACACCGAGAGACAATCTAACTGACTTCAGAGCATAACTAACCAACAAAAACTGAAAGTCAGTTGAAACCTGCAAAAAGTGGATCTAACTTCCACGTCAGATAAAATATTCATGTTCTATTTATAGAGTCTTGATTTGTTTTAAAACCATTTTCTTTCGGGACAAGAAACATTAATGTAAGTGTTTTAATCAGTCTAACTGATTTAAAACATATAGACTAAAAGATCAAGGTCAAGTTGTAAACCTGTGATCTTAGAGTTAATATTGTTTTACGTGAAACTTAATTAGGTCAATCTATCTTATAAATAGATGTTGTAATCATTCATTATGAATGCGGGGATAGATGTGAGGGTGAGTGAATCCTATGAGAACATCTATGGATCAGACTGAAAGTTTTAAGAACCAGAATAGCAAAAGGTGAATTTGGTTATCAAGAACCAAGAACAGAGGCTACCGAGCAACAGAGGTATTATTAAATCACATTAGGTGATACTCTTATACATGTAATATTAAATTGATTTGTAATCATAAATAGGAGATTGCATACACTTAGGTCAAAGTGTAATTTTTTTACATTCTAACAAGTGAAGCAAAGTGTAAATATCCTTTTGTGGAAGGTGGATTTAACCATCCAATTGTAACTCTCTTAACTGAGTGCACACCAAATAGTGTTTCTAAAGCTCTTAACAGAGTAGACTTTAACAGGTCTCCACAGATACTCATAACAGGGTAGATCATCATAAGTGATCAAATTGTAAGCCTTAATCAGCCCCTTCCAATCTGCAGATAGTGAAGAATTTGTGGGTGCCATCCCCGCCGCAGTTTTTACTTCCTAACAGGAGTTTTTTGTGTTATCATATCTTGTGTTATGTGTCAATTACTTTCATAAATGTTTCTATGAATGTTCAAATGTATGATTAAATTAATAGAATTGATATATCTTACATCAAGGTAGTATAAACAGATGGTTGGATAAATAATTAATTACCTAAAGGAAAAAGGTTAAAAGATACAAAAGTCTTAGAGGTACTAATTCACCCCTCCCCTCTCAGTACACTCTTCCCATTAATTCCAGCAATTGGTATCAGAGCTAAGTCTCTTATCTGAGAAGCTTAAAGACATAAGAGAAAAGATCATACAATGGAGAAGTACAGACTTGACAATAGTATTGAGAATTAGAAGCTAGAAATTTAGATCTTCTATGAGCAGTATAAAGTAGCTAGAATCAAGATGAGACAGTTGTTAGATGAAAGAAATATTATAGCATCTCCCTGTAATGAAATAGATTACCATGAGGAAGAGATACCAGATTTATTTGAGTCTTCAGGATCAACTACAAGCAAAGCATCAGATAGGTTAGAAGAAAGCATCACAAGCTTAAATGAAATCAATCAACATCTCATTGGACAAGTGAAATATTTGCAAATTGGTCAAGAGACAAATATGGTAAGAATGATTGTTGTCATGAACACTGCTAGACAAGCTGAGAAAGAAAGAAAACTAGCTATTGATGATAGAAGGAAGATTATTGAAAAGCTACAAGAGAAAGAGTCAGAAATACAAAGACTTACAGAGCAGCATCATGAGATTACAAATCAAATTATTCTTATGATTCAAGAGGCAAACAGAATGAATGTTGAACTCATTGAAAGAATAGAATCAATCGATGAGCTAAGGGAAGAAAATGAAAAGTTGAAATGTATAACTCATAATTCAGCAGTAGCATAATGAAATTATCAACAAAGCTGAAGAAAGTAATAAAATAATGGATGATTTTCTTGATGGACAATGAAGAATCAACAACAACACCAGTCTAGGATATACCGAGAATGGAGAATCACCCAATCAAGCTAATCCAAAGAATGTATATGCAAATCTAAGACCAATAAATCTGACATGTAATCACTATGGAAAACAAGGCCACACATCAAATGTATGCAGGAGAAAAATGAAAGGTATTCCTAAATCCATATCTTCATTCATAGGATTTTGTTATAAATGTAACAAGAAAGGACATAAAGTATATGCATGTAATTTTGAGATAAAAAACCAAAGAAGGAAACCTACATGGACAAATATAGTTCTAATTGCAAAATGAATGGGCACACAACTCTTGAATGCTGGAAGAAGAAAAATCAAGCATGGAAGCCTAAAGGTCAAGAAACTACCTATCAACCAAAAAGATTCAGTAACCAGTATGTATGGGATTACAACACATGGACAAATTGTACATCATGTGGAAGATTTGGTCACATTTCTGCAAACTGTATGAGACAGTGGACATGAAATTCTAGTGACTGGACTAACCCCAGAATGGCATGCTTACACTGTCATAAAGTTGGTCTTCTCAATAAAGACTGCAGAGGCCGAATGACAGAGACCAGCACATTACCCAATGGAAATACCATTGAATACATCTAGAAGATGAGAAACAATGAGAAACAAAATGTGGAGGAAAGCTACAAACAATGATGAAGATGGACCGAGCAATGGAATTGGTGACACCCTATCCAATGGATCTGGTGACATCACCACCCCCACCTAAGTAGAATAAGTAAGTATGGAACTGCATTACACTAAGTAGTATTTTACATCAATTCCATGATATGTTGATGAAATGCCAAAATTAGCATAAGTAAAGATGCATCATGATATTACTTGTTAAAATTTGTGAAATCTATTCCATCGGGTAATACATATCGAAATCCATCAGTATACACTCAAAGATGAATCTGTCTGAACTTACCAAAACTTGTCGGTTAACATGTAAAAAGAGAAAGTTGCTAGTATAAACCAAAAATTGTCGGTAATCAAGCAAGTTGAAAAAGTTATTTTTTCAAAACACCGAAAGCTATCAGTAAAAGAAAGAAGTTAGACGACTGCCCCAAAGCATCGTGTTGTCACCAAAGAGAGAAGTTAGTGTTTAACCTGACAACTCTATCTTCACACACCGAGGAGTAGTTGAGAATTAATGACTCATTTTATGGAAAACATCTATAAAAAGGTGATGGGAGGGTTTCATTATTCACCAGCGAGCAGAGAAGAGCGACAAAAGTGAAATTTGAGCATACAGCGAAAGCATCACAGAGTGACTTCAAATCAACCCAAAGCACTCCAAATAGATTAGTGACCACTATAGAAGTAAACAGTAAGTTCCTATGATAACCAAGAACTCTATTTTATGCATTTATAGAAAGCCCTAAAATGTCTGAAATAGTGGCCACAACTTCAAGAACCACCAAACTGAAGAGCATCAAGAAGGATAAGGTTAAACTTATCAATAATTCTACCTGTGAGGAACCCCATTACAAGATATGCCTTGAGGTTTCATCATAACCCAAAAATGCTAGAGCATTCTCACGAATACCAGCTAGGGTTTTGCTTGTCAAAGATGTGCGAGCATACATTCACTGCAAGATTGCAAAAATCGGTGACCTGGAGGTTGAACAAGATTTCAAGAAGCTATGTAATGAGGATGGATCTATAAAATATGAGCACAAACACATAGAAGTGAAAGGGCTCACTAATGACCTATTATTCCTAAAGGTATTTAAAATAGAGTGGATTTGGTTAGTACTGGGCATAATTCACAATCACAAGCTATGGCTGGATGAGCCCAAAATGATAACCCGAGATGTTATTTATACATTCATTGGTTATCCTATAACCAATAAGGTAATGGCATTGAAACACCCACCCAAGGCTGAGATTGAAAAGAACACAGGAGCCAAGTGTGATGGAAGAGGACTGAAGGTATCCACTATCATAGATGATGAACTTAAATTTGGAGCATGTCTCCTAGGCTACAAATTATTTCAATCTAGCAGGATGAACAACATAGAATCCAGAGCATTAGATACAAGTTATAAAATTATAAATAAAGGAACTTGGTTGGATCTGTCAGAACTTCTACTTAACCATTTAGAAGAAAACTTGAGAACAATCAGAAATGCAAAGACAAATACATGTAATTTTGGCTCACTTATCATGTGAATTTTCTTTTACTTCCAAGAATATTTTCCATCAGTAGGAGATATAAAATGGGATACCACTAGACTAGTCACCATATAGTTCAGTAAATACATAATATCAATGGGAGACAATTTTGAAATAGTTATGGATGAGTACTTTACTGGATTCAAGGAGAGAATGCAGAAAAGAGTTAGGATCCCAGAGAAAATTATTGAGAAATTAAAGAATGATATATGTTTCATGGTTGACATAGCCCACACATACATCAAACCTATTATACCAAGGAAATCATGGTTACAACCATTAGACTACGAGGTAAACATTAATATAGCATCCAATGCAATCGATGCATTGATAAATGAACCCTTAGACAAAACACAACCAAAGTTTGGCACTTATGAAGAGGCCAAAGAAATAATCAAAATTGGCTTGGTTGTATATAAAATAGATAGGAAGAAAGATAAAATGGTTAAGAACTTGAAGAAAAGGTTGTCGGTCACAGAGGAAGAAACTAAAAAGTTAGAAGAAACTGAGAGACAGTCACCCGTCGATGAGGCTGAAAAGAAAAGTGACTCTGAGTCTACAGATTCAAATACTTTGTTACCCACACAATCCAAGAAGCCAAGAACCATAATTGCCTCAAGGACTAGAAGTCAAACACCTAAGGACACAAGTCCTTCACCCTTGAATAAAGGTCAAGTAAGGACCTACAAGAGGAAACTGGCAACACAGAAAAGAGGGCCAACAAAGAGAAGAAAGCTAATTAGAACCAGGGAATATATTGAGGACAAAGAACAGGATGAAGGTGTTCACAAGGAGAAGAGTAAGGTCCCAAAAACCATTGATCAGATATGTGCACTGATGGTTAAATCAGGATCAATTAATGAGTCAAAAGTCAGAATATGGTTAACTTTGTATCCCTTGGACCAGAATAAGATTGAAGAGGGAATCATCAAAATGATGAGTACATTTAAATATGTACCAGTACAATTCTATGACAAAATTCCCAATGCACTATATGATAGAATATCTGCTAGATGGACTTATGCATTAAAGAATGAGAAAGAGGTAAAGAAAAGATTCTTTGTTTCTCTTATGCCTCCCAAATCCAAAATGGAAGAAATCAAGGAGATGATGGAGAAACATGCACAGGAGTTCTCACCCAATATGAGAGCTTACAAGATACTTGATGGAAAGCTAATAGAGCTAGAGAAGGACAAAAAAAAAAATTTGGAGCAAGATACTCAACAGACCCACTAAGCAAACAAGTCCCGAGCCACAGAGAGCTATAACCGAGAATTAGAAAATCAAGAATGATCAAGCTACTTAGAGAACAAAACCAATTATCATCATAGACGTTGAATTAGACAAGGAGGAACTGGACACTACAAGAAACAAGAATATGGATGTTGCAGATGAGACATGGCCAGACACCACTATGGAAAACATTGTGGACAACACAATCATTGACATAAACGATGATACAGCAGAATAAATACAAAAAGATGAAGATGTCACTATTACCAAGGACAAGACCGACGAACATGACACTACATTTGACACTTCACAGGTGAACATATCAAGCAACATGCCAATATTGATGCAAGCCATCAATATACTTCAAGAAAAAGACAAATCACCTGAAAAAGATTCAAGCATTCCTATGGATGCAGGGGATGAAGGAAAGAAAGACAACACCGATGACCAGAATGTCATTGGAGACACTCAAATTTTAACCGAAACTGACAAGGTTACAGAAGGAGATTTAAAGCAAATGGATGGAGACATCACTGTGAAGGATGCACAGACAAAGGAAGATGAAGTACATAAGGATACCAATGAAGGAGAAAAAACAAAAGATGACATTCCTAAGGTAACCGAACAAGTTGCTACAGATAATGTAAAAGTTAATGTGGAGACGTCCACTCAAAACCGATAAGCTGACACTGAAGCACAGTTGCAAAAAGAGGAAACACCACAAATCACTTCATCCAGCACAACAGACAAAGTCAAGAAAATGGCTATGGTTCTACATTGAAGTGAAACTTAGAAGAAGAAGAAGAAATCCAAAAAGAGTAAGTTGGAAGTCACTCTAGATGAGATAATTGAGATACCCAAATGTGACCCAACTACACTTGACTATGAAGCACTTAAAGATTACGATGAAATATGCCAAAGGAAGGCACTACAAGAGAAGCTGATAAAGAAGCATAGAGACTTCATGGTACTAGAAACAACTAGGGACATCTTGCATCATATTGTACCCAATGTTAATGTTGATCAAAATAAACCTATCCTTGATCAACTAGCCACTCTCACCGAGGATATTACAACACACAACATTGATGTAGAAAAGGAAATTGAGGAGAGAGAAGAGCATAAATATGAGCACAAACTTGTTGAAAAGATCAACCAAGAAGTGGCAGAAAACAAGGTAAAGCTTTTAGAATTATTAAGTGAATTAGATTCAATAATTTTTGAATTTATTTCCTTGATACAACAATTGAGCACACTTGACAAATTCACTAAGGAGCATAGTGATAAAATAGCAAAGTTAGATTCTAATCTAGCTATTAGTGCTAAAGGCTAAACCACCGAGGACAATGCAATAAAGTTGCATTATGAGAAAATTGTTGAGATAAAAAGGTTAAGATAGCAACTATGTGAAGTAGAAACACAATTTAGGGAAGAGGTCACCGAGATCCAATCTCAACTTCTACCAAATCTAACACTACTTCAACAGCATATCAATTCAGCAAGACAATAGATAGCCACCCCTGAGATGTGGTGTAGGAGCACCCTCAAGTTCAAAAATTGAAAGCACATCAGTGGACCCTAATAAAAAGGGTTAGGGTAGTGATTGGATCTTGGATCCAATGTCAGCAATAAGTCCTCAATTGTAAGACAAGCGGATGCTAAGTGATGTTAGAAACTTAGTTGTCCACCTTAGTCAATTTGGACAATTTTGGGTAGATTAGGCTAGAATAGTCTAGGGAACCTAAGGAAGGGTAGGAATTTTATTTTAATCCTTATAAGGTCCCCTATGGAGTTAAAACACAAAAATTTGCAAGTTTAGTCACATTTGATAATTGTTGTTAAAAGTTGTCAAAGTTGACAGTGTTGCACAATGCAACTTCTTGTCAAAAGATGCAACTTTTGAATTCCAACATTCACAACCAATTTTGTCGGTTTGAAATGCTTGGGAAATGTATTAAAAGGTTGGAAAAACTTACCCCATGGTGGGATTGGATTGATTGTAAATTTTTGACATTGAAATCAATAAAATTCAATAGTTTTCCTGTATTTCCAACTGTATTTATGAGTTGTACAAATTTGTACGGATCCCAATGCACCATTGAATGATTGATAAAGTTGATCTAGTGTCTTGGTTGAATTTTCCAAGTGGTTTGAAGGTTTGAAATGCAGGGGATCAAAATTTATCCATTTTTTATTGTTCATTAATCTCAGGTAGGCCCTAACTAGGGTTTTGATACAAAATTCCTCTTTCCCAGAGACTCCACCATGGAAAAAATCTAAGCCTTGATGGCCAATTACATGGCTAAAGGTCCCTATGGGATCAAATTTATCCCTGGTGATCTTAAATAAATCCAGAGGAAATTCAGGAGGGAGGATGTAATTCAATACTTTTTAGGTCTTAGATTAGGAGGCAGTCAATGGAGGGAGGAGTGATTAAATCCTCTGGATAGGCATCTAGATGTGACTGTCCAGAATTGAGTTTTTGAGGCACAACTCAGGCCAGGGGTGGAATGGAAGTCTAAATCATTAGATTTAGAAGTTATTTGTGATCCCACAAGTGTTCCAATTAGACGGACTGGAAATTAAATCGATATTCAAGTACTTGCTTTGTAAAAGTGGCTTATTAGCCCTATTAGGCCTAGGAGGGAATTGAGGACAACGGGAGTTAGGAGATTGGTCAAGAGCCCTAGCTTGGAGGGTGTTGTTGGTGGATGGATTGGATATTTTGAGGGTGGTCAAGAATTTCTGTGGTGGATTTCCAAGTAAGTTGCCTTCAAGAATCCATATTTTCTCCTTGTAGCCCTTTATAGGCTTAGGTGTCTAAATTGAGTCTCAGAGATACCTTAGTGTGGGATTTGTGTTTCATTACATCTAAAATGGATGTATAGAATTGTTAGAACCATTTTTCCACCCCTATATTAATTGGTTCTAGTTATGTCATATTGTGCCCTTAAGGGTGTTGAAGACTTGGTGGGAGATCTAGTCTTGTCATTGTAGGTTTTGAGAACTCTTTGGTAGAGCCCTAGATTGTGTGGGAGTGGGGGTATTGTGGACCTCTAGTGAATCATTTTGACATACTCTTCTCTAAGTGGTATCAGATCAACTAGTAGATCTTCAGAAGAAGACAAGTTGCAACCATGGCGGATGATGGTGAAGAAAGTGAACTTCCTAATAGGATGTCAAATGCAAAACTACTGAGAGTGGTGAAGGAACATTATCTGTAGAGGAATTTGATGAGACAAGAAGTGGAAAGATGCAAGGAACAAGTCAAGAAAGGGAGTAGTGGGAACTCTGGAGTTGAAGAGGAGGGGAGTGATGAAGGGACCCCTTGGAAGGAGGATGAAGAAGAAGAAATCCCTACAGAACAGAGGCTGCTCTTGAAGACTTTGAAATCCATGGAAAGAAGGACCATGGATACTAAACTTGATCTACCTATCTATAATGGGAAGATGGATCCAGAAGAACTAATGGATTGGATTGATGCACTCACTAGTTTCTTTGAATGTGAGGAGATACAAGAGCATCAGAAGGTTAAGATAGAAAATTCCAAGTTGAAGTGATCGGCCCTAACTTGGTGGAACTTCACTCAAGCAAAGAGGGTGAAGATGGAAAAGAATCTAGTAAGCACTTCGAATAAGATGGTGACCTTGGTGAAGGAAGCATATGTGCCTGAAGACTATGAAGTCTAACTTCATAAGAAGAGACAAAGTTTAAGGCAGAAGGAGATGGATATCTCAAGCTATACTGAGGAATTCCATAAAATTACCATGAAATATAAGTTAGTGGAACCAGAGAGTGTCAAACTTGCAAGGGTTGAGGATAAACATCCAAGATGAACTAAGTTTGTGTTCCCCTACTACTGTCAAAAAGTGCTATCAATTAGAACTAAAATTTGAGGAAAAACTCAAGAGGAGACTGTTGGCAAGTTGACTCTCAGGGAGAATGTGACTTATTTTGTGTTGTCATTATGGCAACAAAGTCATATGAAGTTTTTTCAAGTAAACTTGGAAGAAAAAAATGGCTAAGCAGAGAAGACAAAGCAGAGATATACAGTCGATCAGGGCACCAACGCACGTGCGTACAATCAAATCAGGATATGAGCATTTATACATAAGATCTATGATATGTTAATATGTTAATTCTATACACACATGGTATGGAATGATAGAATGAAGAAGATACAGAAAGATTAAGTGCACCTACAGTTTAGAAAATAGAGTATAGAGCCGACTTTAGTTTTTGGACTAGCGTGTAATCTTTTGTTTTGTAAAGGCTAAGCGCCTATTGTAATAAGTTAGTAGTTATGTATTAAACATTATTGTAAACATGCTTAATCCAATTTGTTTGGAAGCGTTGTGAATATTTTTTTTGGTCTGACTAAGGTCTTGTTTATAGTCGCGTCTATTCAATCATGAACATATATATATAACATGCAAAGTTGTATTAAAAAGTGTCAAAAAAGATGAAGAGAAGAGATATAGAAGAATAGTATAAGATGTCAGAATGAGATAAAGCTCTTTAAGAGTATAAGAGAATCAATGCATAACCAGAACTGATCAGACAAGTGTGCCACATACAACAGTTCACTTTTGGATATAGTGTACATCTATTATCAAGGAGGTTGTAGCCTTCATCCTATTGAGCAGTGAGCTTCTTGGACAGTGAGTCCTCACCACTAATAGGGTTATTTGTAAAAGACTCCTAATAGGGTCAGACCCTTAACCAGGTCATTGTACTTGCATTGTAAAGACTGCTCCTAACAGGGCAAAGGAACTTTAACAGGTTCATTATACTAGTGCAATATTTGTGGATACTAATTCCCACTGGGGTTTTCCTCTAATCAAGGTTTCCCCATAATCATATCATGTGTTATGTGTTCTTTTATTAAGCTTCAATTGATATATATTTGGTTTCTGTTTAAAGTTGTTTAAATATAATAAATAGACAAACACTGATTCAACCCCCCCCCCCCCCNCACCCCCCCCCCCCCCCTCAGTATTTCTAACAATTGGTATCAGAGCTCTGGTCCTCTGAAAGAAAGTTTAACCACTTGAGGAGATCATGGATTCAACATAAGCAAAACATCTAAAAAATAATATTGAAGCAACCCTTGAAGATCTTGACAGATCTAAAAAATAAAATTAGAAACTTAAACTAAAATTTGATGGCTCTCAAATTCTTATCAAGAAATTAAGGAAAGATCTGAAAGATTGCTCTACCAATTATTTGGTAAAAATGGTCAAGAAGCTGAATGAAGAGAACATGTCTTTGAAAGATAAAATTAAAGATCTGAATGAACAACTTACAGATAGCCTAGCAGCCATTGAAGAAAATACCAAAGAGATTAAACAATTAGATGATGAACTTATGCAAGCAAACTTGAAAATCTTGGAATTAGAAAACATCAAGAAAAAGATAGAATCTGAACTGACAGAAGTAAAAGACAAGATTGATAAACTACACACAAGTTTTGATCTAATTCAATCACAACTGTATGCACAAAAGTTAAAATGTGATACCACTAGTATGGGATACAATGTAGCTCAAATTGAAATCAATTCAATGAAAGAAGGAAAGAAATCAAAAGAAGTATCCATAGAAGCAAAGAAAGAGGATAATCTTACAGAGTCTAAAGCAAAACCACCCAAAAATGAAATCAAGCAAGTTAAAAGAACTTGTTATGCTTGTAACAAACATGGACACTTGGAAAGAGATTGTAAAATGGTAAGACCTTTCAATGGATATTGTTATTCATGCAAAAAATTTGGTCACAGGGCTATTCATTGTAGAACAAGTCAAAAGAATCAGTCACATCAAAACCAAAGGAATCAGACTCAATACAAGCAGAGAAATCAACCTCCAAGAAACTTGCAGAACATCACATGTCAGATATGTAATTACAATGGACATACAACCAAGCAGTGCAGCATGATGAATAATAACATTAGACCTCCTATCATTTGTCACTCATGTGGAAAAGCTGGACATATCTCATGGTTTTGCAGGTCAAGGGCACAAAGACAAGAGAATCCTAAAAAGTCTCTATTTGAAGAATCAGGAGAAGTTAATTTTGTACAAGAAAAAGTTGATTCAAATAAAATATGGGTTGAAGTAAAGAATGATAATGATGAAAAGAAGGTAGTAGATGCATTCATAGTGGATGTACCTTCTACTTCTAGTTAGATGACCATCGTGGCCTTAGGGGGAGCTATTCTAGCTCTAAACCCCTGCGCAGTTGGTATACTCACTTCTAAGTATGCACCTATGAATTCATGTATATGATCACAAATTGAGGAAGTATGCATACACACATAACCAGTACTTCAACAAGAACTAAGTTTGAAACTCTCAATGGAAACCGCGTACGGTAGCAAGCATTAAATGCAGTAACCTTTATATAAATCAAAAAATAATTGATTTTCACATTTGCATTTGAGATCATAAAATTTGGAGAGCACAGGAGCATTGAGTATCGAAGCACTGAAGGATAATGGATTTGTTGGTTAAGTGAATGGATTTGAAGTTGGAATGGAATCCTAGCAGTTGCATTGTTTCAGAATTGCGGTGGAACCCTATTTAATCGAGCAACAAGTGAGTATGGAAACCCCTGTAGCCTTTGACATTGCTGAAAGGAAGATATTTTTCTTTAAGAAGCATCCATTCAAGTCTATTCTAGATGATGTAGAAGGGGAATTCTCTAAGACTCCGCTAGGAGTCATACAAGTGGAAGACATCCGTGCTTACATCTACTGTAAGAAGAAAACCATTGGGGACAACAACATAGAAACTCTTATGGCTTCAATGATGAAACCAAACTATTCATTCAAGGATGAATACGTGCATCTCACTGATAACCCTATCTTTGAGTATTCTAACGCGCATGATTTCTATGAGCCAATATGGGTTAAAATCCTACTGAGCAGGATACATGTTGACCTATATTGGATTGGTGAGGTTCCTTTCCGCATCACTGCAGACCTAATTCATGAAATGACTGGACTTCCTAAGACTAGACTAGTTCTTCCCACTAGTAAGGATGTTAAAAAGAAAGTTGAACATGCATGATTATCTAGAAGTGATAGGCACGGGATGACCATTGATCCTATTAAGGAGAATGACATCAAACTCCTCACTATGATACTTAGATACAAGTTTCAACAGGAAAGCAAACTAAATAGTGTGTCCACAGCAACAGTTCTAGTAGCAATAAGAATGGTGAGAGATAACACTCAGTATAATCTCTAAGAGATATTGCACACACAACTGATTGATAAAATTAGATCTATTAAGCATGACAAGAGAAATATATTCAGATTTGGCTCCTTGATTATCTATATATACTTCCACATTGTTGGTAAGGTTTCCAATCTTTACCTAGATAGGAGTAAACCCACTATGTCACAAATTTCATTAAAAGCTACATCAGAGAGCAAGGCAAAAGATTCTATGGATATGGATATCAAAATATTCAGATTAAAATGCAGAAGAGGTTCAGGATACCTGAGAAGATAGCTGAAAAATACAAAGACACCATATGCTTCATGGTGGAAACTGACTACACTTGCATGGAGGTAGTTGAACCAAGGACAAAATGGATTCATCCACTTGGCTATGAAGTTGAGAACAAGTTCTGGAAGGGTATGCACAAGTTCTTCTATCTGCGCCCAAGGATCCCAATGAATCTAGATGGGGTACTTACAGAGAGAAGACAAATCAAGTTGATTTTGTCTTGTACAGTACACTAGACAACAAAAGGAAGGCATCAAGGATTACTTCTAATACCCTAAAAGTTCACGGGGTTACACAAGAAGACCTAGATAGAGCTAGGGAAGCTAATATTGCTAAAGAGCTTGAGAAAAATCCTACAGAAGTAAAAATGGAAAAGTCTGATGATGTGCCTAAGAAGAAGAAAAATAAATCTTATGAAGGAACATCTGCACCATCAACCACCATTGATCTAGAATCTTCTCCACCTTATGTACCCAGCAAGATAACTAGAAGGAAGAAGCAAGTTCCCATAAATAATCCATCCTCAAGGACCACAAGGACCAAGGTAAAGAACACTCAAGCCCATCCTGAGGTAGGATTTAGACCTATTCTAACAGTTCTAAAGAATAGAATTGTTAATGAAGGAAGACTAGAATCCATCAAGAATGTCTATGACAAATACCAAGAGATAGACAAATCAGAAATTCATTCTATGATTAAGTTCAAGAGGATAGTATTGGAACTTAAAACAGTCATACCAGACAAGGTATGGAACATACTTGATGTATTTAAAAGGAAAGCAATTGAAGAGGATATGAGGATAAGAGAAGAAACATTAGACATTCTTCTTCCTATTTTCTCACATGATGAGAAAACCATGCTATTGGATCTAGTAAAGCCTCATTTCATAACCAAAACAAGAGTTCTCCATATCATGAACAAAGAATATGAACTAGTTGGTAAAAAGACTCAGAAAGCATTTGAGCGGGTATTTTTGGATAGACACATGTATCCATCAATGGTGCCTACAACAAAAGCAACTCTAGCTCCTCCCAAATAGAATAAAGAACCAGTTATTCTAAATGCACCTAAGACAGGTCCACAGGTTTCAGTGCCCACTATTTCAACACCATCTTATACATCCAAAGATTCAAATGAAACTATTGTGATTAATGATGCTAAGATATCTATGACCGCTTCTAACAACGACATGGACAAAGTTGAAAAAGCATTTGTCAGCATTGAGGAGACAGAGAAGGTATGCAATAATAACACTCCCTTACAATAAGATGAAGTTCCAAACAAAGATCTGAATAATGAGGAAGATAATCAAACTAGTGAAACACCAGTTATGGAGATCCCAGTAAAAAGTGAATGTATGGATACTAGTCAGAATACTATATTCACCCCATTTATTCAACCATCAACTTCATTGTTGTCAAGTTTAACTCCTAACTCAGCAAGTCTAGATGCATGGGGAGAAGAAGACTTGATCAAGAATAGTGTCCTAGCCATGGAAAAAGCCAAAGAGAAACAAGTTATGAGAAACCCTCTCTTTTTGGAGTCAGTGAACATTCTGAATGACCTAGTGCCTGCAGACAAGAAAGTGGCTAAAATTTAGTCAGTTGATGATGTAGATAGCATCCTAACAAGCTTCAAAGCACACTTTACAAGATTAGTAGACTCAGCTACTAGAACTGTAGAGGAAGAGTATAAAAAGGAAAGATTGAATGAATTGGTAAAGAAGTTTTCCTTAGATTTAAATTCATTAAAGATTGGTCAAACAATATTGAAAGAGTTGGCATCAAAAGGCAGAAAGGTAATAGAAAATTGCATGGACAGAGGCAAACTCACCTCTGAGCATATCAAAAAGATGGAAGAGGCAGATATCTTGGTTGATAACATAAGACAATTAGTTAAAACATCATCCCAAGACATAAACATCTACAAAAATATCTATCAAGGGCAGATATACAAGATTGAAAAAGCTAAAATGGAGATCAGCAAGATAAGGATCAGGCAGACTCAACTGAGAAATGCACTTGCGCCCTCCTTAGTAGTTTTGAATGAGAACATCAAACAAATAGATGCAACCATTACTACCTATGATCAAGGACCTAGCATGGATCTGACAATGATGGAAAAGCTTACATATTCCCTATGCGCCCATCTACAAATAGTTGATGCACTAAAGGCATTTTGGCAGCAAGAGATCAAGAATTTGCAGATAGCTTATCCATATGTATATTCAGAGTAAGTACTCAAGGACTCACAATTTTGACAGCTTTGTCATTAATTTCAAAGGGGGAGTAATGTATATAAGGAGTATGTGTATATGTTATATATATGTTAAGAAGTATGAATAAAAGAGGATGAGATATAGTTTTTTGGTGTTAGTCAAAGTTTGAGTAACTTTGCCACATTCCTTTGTTGACACTAATGACAAAGGGGGAGAATGTTGGCAAGTTGAATCTCAGGGAGAATGTGACTTATTTTGTGTTTTCATTATGGAAACAAATTCATATGAAGTTTTTTCGAGTAAAATTGGAAGATAAAAATGGCTAAGTATAGAAGATAGAGTAGAACAGAGATATACAGTCAATCAGGGCACCAATGCACGTGCATACGATCGAATCAGGAAATGCACATTTATACATAAGATCTATGATATGTTAATATGTTAAGTCTATACACACATGGTAGGGAATGACAGTATGAAGAAGATACAGAAAGATTAAGTGCACCTGCAGTTCAGAAAATAGAGTATAGAGCCGACTTCAGTTTTTAGACTAGCGTGTAATATTTTGTTTTGTAAAGGCTAAGCACCTATTGTAATAAGTTAGTATTTATATATTAAAAATTATTGTAAACACTCTTAAGCCAATTTTTTTGGAAGCATTGTGAATATTGTTTTTGGGCTGACTAAGGACTTGTTTATAGTCGCGTCTATTCAGGCATGAACATATATATATAACATGCAAAGTTGTATTAAAAAGTGTCAAAAAAGATGCAAAGCAGAGATATAGAAGAATAGTATAAGATGTCAGAATGAGATAAATCTATTTAAGAGTATAAGAGCATCAACACATAACCAAAACTGATCAGACAAGTGTGTCACATATAACAGTTCACTTTTGGATATAGTGTATATCTATTATCAAGGAGGTTGTAGCCTTCATCCTATTGAGCAGTGAGCTTCTTGGATAGTGATTCCTCACCCCTAACAAGTTTATTTGTAAAATAATCCTAACAGGGTCAGACCCTTAACCAGGTCATTTTACTTGCATTGTAAAGACTACTCCTAACAAGGCAAAGGAACTTTAACAAGTTCATTATACTAGTGCAATATTTGTGGGTACTAATGCCCACTGGAGTTTTCCTCTAATAAAGGTTTCCCCATAATCATATCATGTGTTATGTGTTCTTGTATTAAGCTTCAATTGATATATATTTGGTTTATGTTTAAAGTTGCTGAAATATAATAAATAGACAAACATTGATTCACCCCACCCCCCCCCCCTCTCAGTGTTTCTAATAGAGACAAGAGAAAAGTGGAAGAGGCAGAGGCCAAAGAGACTTTGGCAGTAGAGGAATAGGGACAAGCAGTGGTAGAGGGCGAGCTCTTAGAAATTTTGGAGAAACTAGTCAAGAGAACTCCTTTGGAGAGAGAAGTTGTAGAGGCTTCTATAGAGGTAGGAGAGGATATTCAAGGGGAAGGTGTGGAGGAAGAAGTTTAGGACCTCCAAGGTGTTATAGATGTAACCAATAAGGGCACTTAGCATCCAAGTGTCCAGAGAAGGCAAGCAATCAGGCAAAGAGAAGGGAAAACATGGTTAGAGAATAAGAGAACCAAGGAGATAATACACATGGGTCTTATGCACCACCTAAGGAAGGAGAAGTCCTTGTGATGAGAAGGAAATTTTTGAAGGCTCCAAGCACTCAAGAACCCCCTCTGAGGAAGATTCTATTTAGGACCACCTGCAAAGTGGGAGACAAATTTTGCAAGATGGTGATTGACAGTGGGTCTATAGACAACTTGGTGTTAGAAGAAGCATTAAAGAAACTAAAATTGAGGAGGGTTCCACATACAAACCCTTACAAGGTGTCATGGCTCACAAATAATCAACAAACTATCATAGAAGAGCAAGCTTGGGTGGAATTCCAACTTGGGAAGTACAAAGATAAAGTCCTCTGTGATATTGTTCCAATTGATGCCTGCCACTTGCTACTTGGGAGACCCTAGCAATATGATGTGGGGGCTCATCATGATGGAAGGTTGAACACATACATAATCAACTACAAAGGTGAAAATGTGACATTCTTACCACTGTCTGATTGTATAGAAGAACAAAAAGATTCTAAATTTTTGTTTGTTGGTGAAAAAGAGTTTTTAAAAACTTTTAAAGAGGAAAAGACTCCTTGTTATGCCCTAGTCATTTTACCTAGGGATTACAGACCTCAGAAGGTTGAGAAAGAGATAAAGCCCTTGATAAGAGTAGGCCCTAAGGAATTTGCAGACCTACTTGACCAGTATAAGGATATTGTCACCAAAGACTTACCAAATGAGTTTCCCCCAATCAGAGACATAAGTCACAACATAGACTTGATCCCAGGAAAAACATTACCCAAAAAAGAAGCATATTAGTTAACTCTAGAAAAAAATAAGGATATGGCAAGGAAGATTCAAGAACTCTTGGATAAGGGTTTAATCACTAAGATTCTCAGTCCTTGTGCAGTACCTTCTCTTTTATCCCCTAAGAAGGAAGGTACATGGAGATTATGCACTGATTCTAGAGAAATAAATAGAATCACAATTATGTATAGATTTCATATGCCTAGGATAGAGGATCTATTGGATCACTTAGGAGGTGCAAGGTACTATTCTAAGGTGGATTTAAAGAGTGGCTACCACCAAATAAGGATTAGGGCTAGTGATGAGTGGAAGACTACATTTAAAACCAATGAAGGCTTGTATGAATGGAGGGTGATACCCTTTGGCCTATCAAATGCTCTGAGCACATTCATGAGGCTCATGAATGAGGTGCTCAAACCATTCCTTGGAAAAAATTTCATAGTATACCTTGATGACATCCTTATATTTAGTAATAATAAGGAAGAATGCTTAGAACACCTTAACCTAGTTTTGAAGAGGTTGCATGAAGAAAAAAATTTCATAAATTTGGAAAAAATTGTTTTTATGCAAGAAGAAATTTTTTACTTGGGATTTGTGATTTCTGGAGGGAACATCAAAATGGACCCTGAGAAGGTAGAAGCCATCTTGAATTGGCCTTCTCCTAGAACAATGACTGAGGTTAGAAGCTTTGATGGACTTGCTTCCTTCTATAGAAAGTTCATTAGAAATTTCAGTTAGTTGTGTGCTCCTATCCTTGAGACCATTGAGGGTAGATAGAAGTGTAATTTTGTGTGGAACAAGGATGTAGAAGAAGCCTTCCAAATGCTAAAGAAAAAGGTAATGGAAAAACCCATCCTAGTATTCCCTGATTTTCAAAAGATATTCACTGTTGAATGTGATGCTTCAAATAAGGCTATAGGAGCTATCTTGAGCCAAGAGGGAAGGCATGTAGCCTTTTTCAGTGAGAAATTGAATGAAGCAAAGAGGAAATACTCCGCTTATGACTTGGAAATATATTCCCTATTCCAGTCATTGAAGAAATGGAGGCAATACCTCCTTCTAAAAGAATTTGTTGTCTTCACAGACAACCAAGCTTTGAGTTTTTTAAATTGCCAAGAGAAAATAAGCCACAAACACATGAAGTGGGTGGAATCAATACAAGCCTACACATTTTATATCAAACATAAGAAGGGAGTTTCCAATAAGGTGGCAGATGCATTGAGCAGAAGAACTCTAGTTGTGCAACAAATCCAACTCCAAAGTGTAGGGATTGATTCATTAAAGGACATGAATAAAAATGATGATGATTTCAGTGATATTTATAAGGTGTGTTCCAAATTTTCTGAGGCTTATCATATTGAGTATGTAGATTATTTGATTCAAAATGGACTCTTGTTCAAAGGACACCAGTGTGCATCCCAAAATGTTCAATGAGGGAGAACATCATTAGAGAAAAGCGTGCAGGCAGCATGGGGGACATTTTGGTTTGGACAAGACATTGGAACAAGTGAGAGGGTTCTATTTTTGGCCTAAACTTCATACTAAAGTAAGGAAGATTATAGAGGCATGTACAATCTGTCAAAGATCCAAGGGTACATCCAAAAATGTAGGACTATACCAGCCTCTACCTATTCCTACAAGGCCTTGGGAGAGTTGCAGCATGGATTTTGTGATGGGATTTCCTAGAACACAAAAGGGATATGATAGTATTTATGTTTTAGTGGATAGGTTTAGAAAAATGGTCCACTTTATCCCTTGTAAAAGTATCAATGATGCATCATTAATTTTAGGTTTGTTCTTTAAAGAAATTGTGAGGATCCATGGCTTACCTCAAACCATTCTCTCTAGTAGAGATGTAAAGTTTATTGGTCACTTTTGGAGGACCTTGTGGAAGAGGTTAGGGACTAATCTAACCTTTAGTTCTACCTACCATCCACAAACTGATGGGCAGACAAAAGTTGTAAATAAATCACTTGGAAATCTACTTAGATGTTTGACAAAATAGTATGGAGACAAGTGGGATGAAATCCTACCCCAAGCAGAGTTTTCTTTAAATGACTCAGTCAATAGGAGAACGGGGAAGAGTCCCTTTCAAATTGTGTATGGGAAAATTCCAAGAGGCATCTTGGAACTCAAAGAATTGCCACAAAACACTCGAGTTAGTGCTCATGGAGAATATTTTGCAGAGAGTATGAAAGAAATTCATAACTTAGTGAGATTGGCACTTGAGAAGAGTGCAGACAAGTATAAGCAATCCAAAGACAAGCATAGGAGAGATGTTTAGTTATAGGTTGGACACTTGGTGTGGGCATATTTTAAGAAGGAAATATTGCCTAAGGGCAAGCACATGAAACTACTCATGAAGAAAGTAGGACCTTGTCTAGTATTGAAGAAGCATGGTTTGAATGCATATGAGATTGAAATGCCCTCACACATTGGTATCTCCCCTATATTCAATATTTTTTATCTAACACCATATAAAGGTGATGTGAATGCAGGTTCTGAAGTACAGGTGGAAGAGCTTGAAGAGGATGTTGCATGTATACCCTCTCATGTACCAAAGAAGCTTGAGAAGATATTGGACACAAAGATCATCAAAAAAAAAAAAAAATGTTTACAATAAATATTTGGTCAAATGGAAAGACAGTCTAGAGGAGGAATCTGTATGGATTGATGAACAAGAAATTCAGAAGCATGGCTCCAGTTTAGAAAACCTCATCTCAAGAGGACTTGAGATCAATGCACCCCGAGAATATGGTGCAGGAGCACCCTCAAGTTCAACTAATGCAAGAAAATCAGTGGACCCTAATACAAAGGGTTAGGGTAGTGATTGTATCTTGGATCCAATGTCAGCAATAAGTCCTCAATTGTAAGACAAGGGGACACTAAGTGATGTTATAAACTTAGTTGTCCACCTTAGTCAATTTGGACAATTTTGGGAAGATTAGGCTAGAATAGTATAGGGAACCTAAGGAAGGGTAGCAATTTTATTTTAATCCTTATAAGGTCCCCTATGGATTTAAAACACAAAACTTTGAAATTTTAGTCACATTTGACAACTTTTGTTAAAAGTTGTCAAAGTTGTCAATGTTGCACAATGCAACTTCTTGTCAAAAGATGCAACTTTTGAATTCCAATGTTCACAACCAATTGTGTCAGTTGGAACTGCTTTGGAAATGTATGAAAATGTTGGAAAACCTTACTTCATGGTGGGAGTGGATCGATTGTAAATTTTTGACATTGAAATCAATAAAATTCAATTGTTTTCCTGTATTTCCAATAGTATTTATGAGTTGTACAGATCTGTATGGATCCCAATGCACCATTGAAGGATTGAGAAAGTTGATCCAATTTCTTCGTTGAATTTTACAAGTTTTTTGAAGGTTTGAAGTGTGGGGGATCAAAAGTTATCCATTTTTGATAGCTCACTGGTCTCAAGAAGGCCCTAACTAGGGTTTCAATACAAAATTCCTCTTTCCCAGAGACTCCACCATGGAAAAATTATAAACCTTGGTGGAAAGAAAGGAGGGAGGTTTTAACTAAATACTTTTGAGGTCTTATATTAGGAGGCATTCGATGAAGGGAGGAGTGATTAAATCCTTTGGACTAGATGTGACTGTCCAGAATTGGGTTTTTGACGCACAACTCGGGATAGGGGTGGAATGGAAGTCTAAATCCTTGGATTTATAAGTTTTTGGTGAACCCACAAGTGTTACAATTGGAGGGACTATAAATTGAATTGATATTCAAGTACTTTCTTTGTAAAAGTGGTCTATTAGCCCTATTAGGCCTAGGAGGGAATTGAGGACAGCAGGAGTTAGGGGATTGGTCAAGAGCCCTATCTTGGAGGGTGTTGTTTTTGGATGGATTGGAGAGTTTTAGGGTGTTCAATACTTTTTTTGGTGGAGTTCCAAGTAATTTTCCTTCAAGAATCAATATTTTCTCCTTGTATCCCTATATAGGCTTAGGTGTCTAAATTGAGTCTCAGAGATACCTTAGTGTGGGATTTGTGTTTCATTACATCTAAAATGGATGTCTATCATTGTTAGAACCCTTTTTCCATCCCTGGATTAATTGGTTCTAGTTATCTCATATTGTGCCCTAAAGGGTGTTGAAGACTTGGTGGGAGATCTAGTCTTGTCATTATGGGTTTTGGGAACTCTTTGGTAGAGCCCTAGATTGTGTGGGAGTGGGGGTATTTTAGACCTCTATTGAATCATTTTTACATAGTTTGGGGCTTTTCTCCAAGATGTTTGTAGCAGATAGCATCTACAATATGCATGCAAGGATCACACTTGAGCACATGGCTCTAGACAACCTGAAGGACCAATGGGAGAAGATGATGGAGGACATGAATTCCTCACACTCTCACATTTTTTATAAGCTATAGGTATAAAACCTTTTCCCTTAATATCAAAGAAGGGGGAAAATAATGATATATATAGATTACAGATAGGAAACTATACAGTACAGAAAAAGAACAAAAAAAGGGAGTATAATAATATGATATGATATGATATGATATATACAACACAGGGTTAAAAAGAAAAAATTATCATGTGCATACACTTATACAATACCGACATATGCATAGGGGGAGTCATGAAATGACTAAGGAATATATATTATGTACATACTAAACATTTTGTTAAGTATTTTGCACATATCTTTTTGATACTAATGTCAAAGGGGGAGCTTGATGAAATTATTTTTCCATTAGTATGCAAAGAAGATATTTGGTAAACATACACTGAAAGACAAGAAAAGAGAAAACCAAAAATACAGATATCAGAGATCACCAAAAATTGCTAAGTACAAAGAAAACCGACGACACAGTTTTGTGTGTAAACCAAAAAATGCAAAGTGAAAAGAATAAAGAGGAACCTGACAGAGGAACCCAACGAGCAGGAAAAAGTGCAAACTGAGAGACAGTTCAATCAAGGAGCACTGAGAGACAGTCTAATTGACTTCAGAGCATAACCAACTAACAAAAACCAAAAGTTAGTTGAAGCCAGAAAAAAGTGGATTCGACTTCCACGTCAGATAAAACATTCATGTTCTATTTATAGAGTCTTGATTTGTTTTAAAACCATTTTCTTTAGGGACAAGAAACATTAATGTAAGTGTTTTAATCAATCTAATTGATTTAAAACATATAGAATAAAAGATCAAGGTCAAGTTGTAAACCTATGATCTTAGAGTTAATATTGTTTTACATGAAACTTAATTAGGTCAATCTATCTTATAAATAGATGTTGTAATCATTCATTATGAATGCGAGGATAGATGAGAGGATGAATGAAGCCTACAAGCACATCTATGGATCAGACTGAAAGTTTCAAGAACCAAAATAGAAAAAGGTGAATTTGGTTATCAAGAACCAAGAACAGAGGCTACCAAACAACAGAGGTATTATTCAATCACATTAGGTGATACACTTATTCATGTAATCTTAAATGGATCTGTAATCAGAAATAGGAGATTGCATGCACTCAGGTCAAAGTATAATTTTCTTACATTCTAACAAGTGAAGCAAAGTGTAAAAATCCTTTCGTGGAAGGTGGATTTAATCATCCAATTGTAAATATCTTAACTGAATACACACTAAATAGTGTTGCTAAAACTCTTAACAAAGTAGACTTTAAAAAGTATCCACAGATACTCCTAACAAGGTAGATCATCATAAGTGATCAAATTGTAAGCCTTAACCGGTCCCTTCCAATCTGCAGATAGTGAAGAATTTGTGGGTGCCATTCCCACCACAGTTTTTACTTCCTAACAGGAGTTTTTTGTGTTATCATATCTTGTGTTATGTGCCAATTACTTTCATAAATGTTTCTATGAATGTTCACATGTATGATTAAATTAATAGAATTGATATATCTTACATCAAGATAGTATAGAAAAGATGGTTGGATAAACAATTAATTAACTAAAGGAAAAAGGTTAAAAGATACAAAAGTTTTAGAGGTATTGATTTACCCCTCCCCTCTCAGTACACACTTCCCATTAATTCCAACAAAGATCCCTAAATATGACAAGTACATCGAATAAAGTGAGCCCCAAGACCATGTGAGATAATTCTAAACTCTTAGCATGGAATTCATGCACAATCAAACTTATTTGATGTGTTTATTTCCAAGAAGTTTGGGTGGTTCCTCTATGGAATAGTTCTCTAGGCCACCTTCAGGTTGTATCAACTCATTTTAAGACTTAAGAAAACTGTTTATCCAACAATATTCTTACAATATCAAATATGTTTTCACTATGTTAGACCTTTGTAACATGAAGTAGTGGAATGGATAAGCCTTCATCATCTTTCTTCAAAGGTGGATAAAAATATTTGCAAAATATCCTCGGAAGATCTCTGAAAATGAAAAGATGGATATCTTTAAAAACAATCTAATCTCGGAGATGAATTTTGTGCTTCGATTGCAATGTTTAACAACCTTTGATGAAATGGTAGAAAGTATCATAAAAATTGAGGATGTTTTGAAAAGGAAAGAAGAAACCAAGATTTACAAGGATAACAAATCCTCTAACAATTCTAATCCTAATCCCAATAATAATGACAAATACAAGTTTTGGAACAAGAACAAAAACAAAAACATAGTGAATGATGGAGTTGTGGAAGCATCCCACATCAAACCAAAGCATCTAGTTTTTAACCTCTCGATCAACATTCAAGTTGTCAAGAATACTAACACTACATAGGTATCCAAAGACAATAATGGATACAATAAGGATAAATAATCTTGGGTAGTTGGGCCTAAGAGAACATTCACTCCTCTTGGAGATTCATTAGAAGTTTCATTAAGGAATCTTATGATGCACAATATTATCACATTGCTAGAGTCACGACCTTGGGAGCCAAAAATCAAACCAAAATGGTGGAATGCTAACCATTACTATGAATAAAAATGTAATAAATGTCATAAGACAAACAAATGCATCAAGTTCAAGCATGTGATTCAAGATCTAATTGATAATGAAATGATCCCAATTTATGGACACAAGACCAGTGATGATCACACGTTTCAAGGAACCTTTACCTAAATATGAAAAATATGGACCCTCAACCTCCAAGGATGCTAAAGTTAGTTATAGATACTCAGATAACAATGTGATCAATATGCTTGAACCCTATGAGAATTCTGTTAATGTCATCATTATCAAAGACAAAAAGGAGCCCAAGTCTTCTGATGTTGTGACACGAAGCCAAGATCAGAAGGTCACTCTAAAAGGTACATCATATAAATAACTGGTTACATCATCATCAAAACCTTCAACCTAAAAATAGTTGGTATCATCTTCATCCTCCCCAATATACATCTTTATTGATCAATTAAAGTGTACTCCTGGAAAAATCTCTATCTTGGAATTTCTTAAGATCTCATCATCACATTGCAAAATTCTTGAAACTTCTCTACTTGAAATGAACATTCTAAAAGATCTAGATATAGGATAGTTCCAATATATGGTTGGTCACTTAGCCTCACCACATTATCCATCATTCTCGGAGGAAGATGACAAGTCATTGATCCATCCACACAACTAGCCATTACATATAAAGGTATTGATCCATAAACATCAAGTCAAATGCATCTTGATAGATGGAGGTGGTGGTTTGAACATTTGTACCTTCAATTAGGTAAAAGCCTTGGGATTCTCTAAACATGTAACAGATCCTAGAAGAAAAATCACTATTAAGGCATATGATGAAGAAGAGAGATCATATAAAGGTTTGGTCGTATTTCCTATCAGAGTGGGACCCATTGAAAGAGACATCATTTTTCAAGTGCTTGATTTACCTCTAGCTTACAACATCATATTGAGAAGATATTAGATTCATGACATGCAGGTTGTACCATCAACATACCATCAATGTGTAAAATTTCCTTAGAACAAAGTAGAGGTAAGCATAGCTGAAAATACTAGTTATTCTTGCAATACATTGGAACAAGTTGTCAATAGCATGGTGTCACATAATAGAGAAGCCTAAATAGACCAACATGATGAAATCTCTAGACCTGTTGTAATGAGAGACTTTGAAAAGAAATTGAAAATCAAGGATAAATTAATGGGAGAGTAAAAACTTGATCCATTTCCATCCATGGTTGATCTACCAAACTCTCCTAGGTCCTATAGAAAACCATCATCATCTTTCAAACCCTCTAGTTCCAAGAAATTAACAATATATGATGGAACATTCATGAAATCCAAGGTTTCTCTTTCTGACAAGAATGAAGAAAAAGCTATACTATGATGGCTATACAAAGGGGAAGAAGAAAAATCAACCCACGAGGTCAAACATGTTGAAATATCTCAAGAAAAATATGGAAAGGGTTATCATATCATGCAACAAATGGGATATAAAGGCCAAGGTCCTCTTGTAAATAATAAAGAAGGCCTTGCTAAACCTATTCACATGGACTTTATAAATCCTAAGGAAAAAATAGGATTGGGTTACCTAGAAGAAGAAGAAGAAGAAGGACATTCCCTTGATTCAAAATGGTCCAATATTTGATTGTGAGGAGACTGAATTTGATGAAGGAGAGGAGGTAGACTATCAACCTATATCATTTGAAAGTTCATTGTTTATACAAGGATAAAATCCTACTTACCAAGGAGAACCTTATATTCCACAATAATTTGTCCAAAAATATAAAAATCAATCAGCTGAAAACAATACTCATCAAGGAGAAGCATCAACATCACAACAAACCATTCAAGAGCTTGAGAATAGTCCCAATGAAGGAGACACACTAATGACTATTGGATGTTTCTTGAATAGGTAAGATGATATTCAAACTGACTCCCATGAGTATGAATTTAAGCAAGGATATGAAAGTGAAAAAGGAGAAAGACATCCTCATTGGGGAGATCTAGTCACCATTACTCATGTTCTAAATACACCACATACTGTTGAAACTGACTAATGAATATGAATGGGATTCATTATCTGATGCTACAACTGATATTGAGATAGATGTAGTTTAGAAATATGCTTATCATTTCAAGGAGGGACAAAGCTCCAGCATTAGGTTAGTCAGATTAGGTTCACATAATACCAACAATGACTCTAGTAAAAATGTTAGGACTCTAAAGAGGAAGGTGTTCAGAAGCTAAATGACAACCCAAAGTACCCAAGGTCTGCTAAAAAATACTAGTTTCAAGAAGAGGAGCTAGCTGGTGAAGATCAGGAGGACATAGATCAAGGTAATGAGTTGAAAAGTCCTAAAATGAATAAAGTAAAAGAAAGTGTGGGATATCCAAAAGGAGAAGAAATGTTAATGGAATCAAGGGTGGATGATTCTTTGAAGGGGTAGGAAATTGTTTAGTTTCCTCAGGTAATAGAGGATAGCCAAGAAAAAAAAGAAAGAATGGTTAGAACAACAGTATCTCTTTCAATGGGAATAGAAAGGAAACACCCTTTACCCCAATAAATAAAAGGTCCTGGTAAAATCAAGAAAATAAGGAAGATATAGTTATAGATGAGAAGGAAAATCCTTGGATTGAGGTGGGGGAACAAAATAAAATAAATAATTCAGGAAAGAAAGGCTTTTGGTCTCCTCAAGATGATCAGAACAAAAATTCAGGGAAGAAAATTGGTAGTGCTTTGACTGGGAGCTCCTTCCTCAGGACGGTTAAAAAGAATGGAGCTTAGAAGCAAGGAGGAGTCCAAACAAGAGGTCAGCAGAAAGAGGATACTAGAACTCCAAAAAAAGACATAGGTAGAAAAATAGATAGAGCTCAGAGGGATCAAGAAGCGAAATAGAATATAGCAGATGGTAAACAACTCACCATCCATTGGGTATGCTCTCCAATCCTCAAATGAAGATAATTTCATGGAATATCTAAGGTCTCAATGGCCCTTACAAGCAATATGTTGTTAGGAATCTAGTCAGGGACTCTAAGTCAAATATTTTAATGATTCAAGAAACTAAAATGATGAAATAAAAGGTTGAGGAGATTAATATGATTAAAAATGGGGGTAGCTTCGGAAGTAGCTCTGAAGGGGCCTCAGGAGCATTGGATATTTTTTGGAACCAATTCAGCTTTAAATGCCAACTAATGAGAGAAGAAAAACATTTTTTAGTTTCTAAAGTCTGTAGTCTTAAGGATCATTTTTCTTGGATCCTTATTAATGTCTATGCACCTAATATGAAGACAGGGAGACAAAAACTATGGAAGAAATTACATGATTTTAGGGAATTATGCCCTGAGAACCACTGTATGATTATGGGGGACTTTAACACCCCCTTGAATGAGAAATACAAGATAGGAGGGATGCTTCTCAAGTGAAGAGTCGAGTCGATCTGATGGATTTTATAAGTAATGAAGGTTTGCTGCATGTTGAGCTGGAAGGAATAAATTACACCTAGTCTAACCAAAGAGTTGGTGTTGATCTTATCCAAGTAAAGCTTGATAGGGTTCTCATTTCTCCAGAATGGTACACTAAGTTCTCCTTCTCTTTGTCCTCTCTTTCTATAATTAGATCGGATCATTTTTTGATATATTTTTATGCTAGTACTTTTAATGGTAAAATAAATGCGCCATTCAGATTTGAAAAGATGTGGTTAGCCCACATAGGATTGGAGAATAAAATTAGGGAATGGTGGAACATTAAAGTTGATGGGATTTCTATGTTCAAAGTAGCTAAGAAAATGACAAATGTTAAATCTAAAGTGAGACAATGGAATAAGGAAGTTTATGGGGATATCTTTCAATCAAAGATTAAAATTCAAATTGAGTTGAAAGATACCCAGGAAGAAATTCAAAGAAATGGCATGACTGAAGCCCTGAAAGCCCAGGAGAACCTTCTTCTTGTCAACTATCACAATATTATTTGTAAGGAGAAGACCTTTTGGAGGAAGAGATCTTTATCTTTATGGCTGAAATCGGGAGACAAAAACACAAGATTTTTTCATCTTACAGCTTTCAAACATAATGCAATTAATAGAATTCACTCCTTACATGCCACAAGAGGGATTATCACTAAAGAGGAGGAGATAAGGGAAGAAATGCAGGGATATTTTGCAACTTTGTTATCAAAGGATAAATACCTCAATCTGGAGAATTAGAGTAAGTTAATAGATTCTATTCCTAGTAAAGTGGATACTAATGTAAATGACTACCTTAAATAAATTCCTACTAATCATGAAATAAAAAATGTGGTTTTCTCTTTTGAGGGAGAAAAATCCCCAGGGTTGGATGGATTCTAGATGTTCTTCTTTCAAAATTTATAGAGAAAAATGGGTAAAGATGTTTGTTCTACAGTTAAGGATTTTTTTGGCACAAAGACCATCTTAAAGGAAATTAACTCCACCTTCATAGATCTCATCCCTAAGAAATTAGGAGAAAATATTGTTGATGGATTCAGGACTATGAGTTTGTGTAATTCTTTGTACAAGATTATGTCAAAGGTGTTAACCTCTAGAATCCTGAAAATCTTGCCTGATCTGATATCTCCTCAACAAAATGGCTTTGTGTTGGGGAGATAGATCCTTGACTCAATTATAGTTGTCCATGAAAATATTCATTCTCTAGAAGCCTCCAAAAAACATGGCTTCTTGTTGAACTTGGACCTACCAAAATCTTATGACAGAGTCGACTGGTCTTTTCTTTCTAAGATTCTTCTGGCTTTTGGTTTTAATAAGTGAGTGGTCAGATTTATTATGCATCTGGTTACAACAATCTCTTCTTATGTCATTGTTAATGGTGGCTCCTCCAAATTATTTCATCCCTGTAGAGGTCTGAGGCAAGGAGATCCTATTTCACCTATTCTTTTTGCTATCATGGCAGAAAGATTTGGGAGATACATAAATAATCAGGTGAATGAAGATCACATAATGGACCTCCAACCTTCTTTAGCTAGATAGAAGTGTTCTCATGAAAAATTTGTAGATGATACCATTATGATGGGGGAAGCTTCTGTTAAAGAAGCTAGGAATATGAAAAAGGATTTGAATACTTATACCAATGCTTTAGGGTAACTCATAAATTAGGAGAAAATCTCATTATACATTTGCAATACTCCTGAAGAAAGACAAAGAAAAATATCTTCTATTCTTGGTTGTAAGATAGGGATGCTCCATGCATCTTATCTGGGTCTTCCTTTATGTCTGAAACATGATGCTTATTTCTAGAATAACATTCTTGACAGATTTAATCACAAAATTTCTATTTGGAAAGGGGTTACACTGAGCCAACATGGTAAAGTTCAGTTACTGAAGGCCACTCTGTAAAATCTTCCAGTATATGCTCTTAGTCCTTTTAAAATCACTCAGAAGTATGTTGATTTGATAGAGAAAATTCAAAAAATATTTCTTTGGTCAGGTGTTGAAGAGAAAAAAAAAGGCTCAACCTAGTTGCTAGGGATAATGTTTGTAAACCCAAGAAATTTGGATGGCTTGGAATAAGAAGTGTCAAAAATACTAACAAGGCACTGCTGGCAAAATAGAGCTGGAGGATCTTTGAAGAGACTAAGGAATAAAATTATATTATTAAGAGAAAATATCATCTTACTTCCTAAGAAGACTCCTTAGGATCTGAAGAGGATATTCAGGGATCCTTCATATGGAATAGAATCAGTAAAGGAAATAACTTGGTTAGAAAGGGGATTAGGTGGAAGCTGGGAGATGGCAGGAAGATAAAATTATGTGATGAAAAATGGCTGAAGGAAAGGCCCCTAAATGAGAATCAGGAGTGGTTGATTTCTATTCAAATTTGTAAAGAGACTATAGGTGAATTGGTGTCTGATTACTGGAACAATGAAGAATGTATTGATTTGGATCCTATTGATGAAAACCTTAAGATTGTGAATAAGCAACTCCAACCTTGGTTTATAAGAGAGAATGAGTTGGATGTGATGGTTTGGGGTCCAGAGGCAAATGGAAAATTCTTTGTGTCTTCTACTTCAGCCCTTGTATTTGCTTAGGATGATCATCCCGTGTGTTCTCAGGTCTCAAATCAAAAGCTAATCCCTAAGATAAATATGTTTTTTTGGTTGTTAGTCCAGAAAAAAATTCTCACAGTGGATAATCTTAGTAAAAGGGACTTTAACATGCCTAACATATGATTCTTGTGTTGTGTTGAAGCTAAAAGTTGTAATCATATGATGATACATTGCCCCTATACTAGAAATGTATGTGAGTCAATATTCAAAAGGATCCAATTGGAATGGGTAAACCCTCAGAATCTTCAGGACTTAATTAAACAATGGTTCTTCCCCTTTCCTGGTAAAGAAATCAAAACTCTATGGAATTTGATTCTCCCTCACTTCACTTGGATAATATGGAAGGATAGAAACAATAGAGTGTTTAGAGATGAACATACCTCCTTTGAGAATGTTGCTAATCAAGTTTGCAGAAGCTTAATGGAAAACTTTAGAAGCACTCTTTCGAGAGACTCTACTCTTAGGAACAAAGCTCAGGATTTTAAAGATATCCTTAATTGGGACTTATTGGGACAAAGTATCAAAGCTCCCAATCCTAGAGATAATATCATATGGACTGCTCCACCGATAGGATGGTTAAAAGGTAATTTTGATGGATCTACTAAAGGAAATCTAGGTAAAGCTAGAGTGGGAGGATTAATAAGAGATTGGGCTAGTAATTGTTTGGGAGTTGTTATTTCTCCCTTGTGAATTCAAACAAACCATGTTGCTGAAGACCAGGCGGCCCTCCAAGTTGTGATGTTGTCTAAGGAAATTGGATACTTGAAGCTATGGCTGGAGGGAGACTCTCTAAATATTATAAATTGCATAAAAGGAAAGAATGAGGCCTCGTGGACTATAGTTCATATAATTGATAAAATTAAATCAACTCTAGGTTCTTTCCAAGAAGCTTATATTTCCCATGCTTACTGTGAAGGAAATAATCCTGTGGATGGGTTTGCGAATGTGGGGCCCCAGTCTAATGTAATCTAAATTTGGAAAGAGGAAGCAGATCTTAAAAATGAGATTTTAAGTCTAATCAAATTTGATAGACTTAATCACAGGAAGGGATCATTAATACAATAAGAAATAATGAAGAGGATACTTAAATTTTTGAGGAGAGATATTTGTCAGTCGAGTTGTGCGATAATAATGAAAGGAATTATAACACACATATTGTGGGTTATTTTAAGCATATTGAATCAAAGAAGCCAGATGCATAATAATTTCTTGCTTGATGGGATCCTGAGAAAATAGAAAGTTGTAGAAGAAATGGGAGGTGGTATGAGAAGGAAAGAGTCGTTGAATTGTGACAAATGGAAAAAGGAGAAAAGTGTCTGGAGAAAGCTCAAGCATGGCAGGGTGACCCCGTATATGGAAAGGCTCCATGGTTTTAATAAAGAGGTGACTAAAAACTTCATACCTGGGTGGGTTAATGGCAAGGTCAACATGATGGGTAAGTCTTTTCCGCTTAGGCTGAACCTAATTTCTGAGATAATGGGTATGCCTTTACATTGAATGAAGTTCTATAGGGATAACAAGCGTATGTGGTCTCAAGCTTTAAAGATTTTTCCTAAAAATGCCGAAGAAGAAGTAATGTTGAGAAAAGGTTCTCAGGATTATGTGGATATTGTTAAGATTAAGAGTATTTGGGCTAAAATTGTGAAAGTAATGATAGAGCATTTTACTCGTGATGGACGCTACTCCAAAATTTTCAATCTCCATTTCATTCTTGTTAACCACTTCAGGAATAATAAGAAAATTTATTTTCCCTATGTCCTGCTTAGCTCTTTCAAAAATAATATAATGGAGAATAGGAAAAATCCTAGTAACCTGGTGCTACATGTTGGGTTAATCATGCCCATTGCAGACTATGCTAGGGACAAAATTCTCAAACCCATACCCAAGATGGTTAAAGGGAAGAAGAAGAAAATAAAAATTGAAGAGATAAGGGATAAAAAAACAAGAGGGAAAAGAAAAAGAAGGGGAATGTTGACACAGAGAGGAAACTGAAAATCAAAGGCTTTCTCTTAAGGGTAATGAAGAAGAAAAGATGCTAGAGGAAAATATGGAGGATGATCCTATAGAAGAGAAGGAGGATCTAAAGGAAGAAATTAAGGTCTCCACATCAAAGGAGAATTAAAGAGAGGAAATAAATGAGGAGGTCCAAGAAGTGGGAAAAGATGATGAAGATCAGGAGGTGGAAAATGATGAAGAAAAGGAAGAGTAGAAGGATATTGAGGATTCTGAGAAGGAAGACTCGAACAAGCATCCTAAAAATTCTAGGACTGGGAAAATAGATCAAAAAAGATAGAGGACAGGTGTATAGTCAGAAAATGGAAGCACTTCCATTTTAGACTTGTTTAGCATTCCAAGTAAGTGGTTTGCGGTCATGACAAGCGCCTTGACTGGGTTCTTGATCTTGACATGGCTTCCCCCCTATTCTTCTTTTCTGTCCACCATTTTCTAACCTGATTTCTGCATTCTGGGATACAGACCTATGTTTCTGGGATTTAGGGACAGGGTCGACCTCCTAGGATAGGGTCGACCTCAACCCTGACCTAGGACAGGGTCGACCTTGACCCTATCCCAAGGTCCAAATCCTGGGAACTTTTAGTTTCTGGATGTCGGTCTTTGCAAAAGTTGTTTCCCGCTTCTGGGTCGGCTATTTCGGGTTCTGAAGCATCGATTCCTAAATTATATTTAATATAGGTCCTCTCCTAGGGGTAAAGGCTTAAATGGTGATTTAATTATCCTATGTAGGCCTCCTTAGAAGATTGTGCCCTAGTTTCATATAAAAGGGAGCTTTCTCCTCTCATTTTCTCTAAGCATCATTATGCAATTGAGAAGGATTTTCAAGAGCAATTCAAGCAAGCTAAGGAGAAAGATTTCAAGCAAGCATCCATCCAATCTCAAGCATTCAAGCATCCATTTTCATGAAGGAGATCCATTGGAGGCCATTGAAGGATTCAAGCTACAGAGTGCCCTTTTGGTGATCTCTCCATCCACCTTCTTCCAAGCCTCTTCCAAATTCAAGAACCCATTCAAGACTTGGTGTTGGAGATCTACAAGCGATTGATTGAAGACATCCTACATGATACATTCTA
>MU225240.1:11958359-11980336 GCA_018584345.1 Thuja plicata
CCATCGGTGTTCCAACTGGTTTGGAATCTTCCATCTTGAATATTTTCAGGACCTCTTTGATGTATTTGGACTGTGTAATGAAGATACCTTCACTTTGTTGAATGATTTGTAGACCAAGAAAGAACTTGATCTCTCCAAACATAGACATCTCGAATTCTTTGCTCATCTCATCAGCAAATAATTTTCATAGCATATCATTGCCTCCAAATATGATCTCATCAACAAATATTTCAGCAATCAAAGTGTTAGCATCAGTATCTTCTTTAAAATAAAGATTACTATTTTCACTAGTCCTCATGAATCCAATACTTATTAGATAGGAATGAAGTCATTCATACCAGGCTCTAGGAGCTTGTTTTAATCCATACAAGGCTTTGTGAAGTCTACATACCATGTTCCTCTTGTCTGGATCTACAAACCCTTCTGGTTGTTCAATGTATACCTCTTCTTCAAGTATTCCATTTAGGAATGCTGACTTGAAATCCATTTGATATAATTTGAATCCTTTGTATGTAGCATAAGAAAGTAGTATTCTTACTCCTTATAGCCTAGAAATGGGTACAAAGGTCTCTCCATAGTCTATGCCTTCCTCTTGTGCATACCCTTTGCATACTAGTCTTGCTTTGTTCCTTGTGACTTCTCCATTCTCGTTCAACTTATTCCTAAATATTTATTTTGTACCGATGACATTCTTGTAATCTGGTCTTGGCACAAGTGACCATGTTTTGTTCTTCTCAATCTGCTCAATCCCATCATTCATAGCACTTATCCATTCTTCATTATCTAGTGCAGCATTGACAGATTTTGGCTCAAACTCATAAATTAAACAATTTGAGGTTAAAGACTTCTTGTTCTTGTACCAGCTTTCTTATCTCCTATGATATGGATCTCTGGATGGTTCCTTCTTACATATCTTACAAGTACTGGTACATTTCTTTTTCTATCAACTTGATCAATATCTTGATCTTCATTTTGTTCTTCATTACCTTGCACATTATCTTGACTATTATCTTGACCATCGGTAATAGAAGTCTGACAGTCGGTTGCACCATTCTATTGTTATGGGATTAAGCATTATTTCTTGGGCAGAGTGTTGGGTTCTTCACAATATACAAACTTGTTATAGTCCTCTGGTTCTTTTGTGCTTTCCATCTCATTCTTTTCTGCAAATTCATCAATCTTTACATTTGCACTTTCAACTATTTTTTTAGAGGCCTTGATAAGACATTTAAAAGCTTTTCTTTTGGTAGAATACCCCAGAAAAATACCTTCATCACTTTTGGCATCAAGATTTCCATTTATATCATCCTTTAAGACAACATTTACTACCAAAGATGTTGAAATAACTTACATTGGGTGTTTTACCATACCATAGCTCATAAGGTTTCTTCTTTGTGTCCTTCTTCAATTGTACTCTGTTAATTATATAGACAACAGTGCTGACAGCTTCCCTCCAGAATATTTGGGTGATGTCTTTCTCTATCATCAGTGTTCTTGCACAATCAACTATTGATATGTTCCTTCTCTCAGCAATCCCATTTTGTTGTGGTGTTCTTGGTGAATAAACCTATCTTTTTATACCATGCTCATTACAAAAATTACTGAATTCATCTGATATAAATTCTCCTCCTCTATCTGATCTCAAACATTTCAAATCCTTACCACTTTGTTTTTCTACCATAGCCTTATACCACTTAAACATCTTGAATGCTTCAGGCTTATCTTTTAGAAACATAATTGTCATCATTCTAGAGTAATCATCAACAAAGAGAATAAAATATCTATCTCCATAATAGCTCTTTGTCCTCATAGGTCCACATCAATCAGTATGGACTAATTCTAGAATATCATTAGATGTATGGATTTTACTTTTGAAACTAGACTTTGTCATTTTACCTTTTTGACAATTTTTGCACATGATGTTGTCTGGTTTTTTCATCGTCGGTAAGCCTCTTACATTTCTTCTTCTGCTTATTTTTATGATGTTGTCAAAATTCACATGACACAATATTTTGTGCCACAACCATATGTCTTTGTTTCTAGTCATTAAGAAAGTGGTGTTAGTATCATTCAAATAGAATAAGTTACCTTAAGTCTGTTCAGCGATACCAATCAGTTTTCCTGATTCAATGAAGATCTTTGCCCTCTTGTTCTCAAATGCTACTCTGTGACCTAAATTATTCAGCTAAGAAACACTCAACCGATTATAATTCAATCCTTTTACCCAAAAACCATTTTCACATTTAATCAGGCTATTCAACATTATAGTTCCTTTACCTTCAATCAAACACGGTGTATCATTACCCATTCTTATTGTACCAACATTATAATACTCAAAATTGTTAAACTTTTCTTTGTCACTAGTCATGTGGTGAGTGTAGCCACTATCTATAATCCAGATGTCATTCTTGCTAACCTTATATATGAGTGTATTTTATGCATACCTTTCATCTTCATCTGAATCATCCTTCACAACTACAAATACCATCTCGATGTCTTCATTAGGTTCAATGTCAGTATCTTCATCTTTGCAAGCAGTTAGGTAGCTAGCCTTCTTGCCTTTATCCTTGTAGTCTCAGGTATCTCTTCTTTCTAATTGTCGGTAACCTTTGTAATCTTTGTTATCACCTCTGTCAGATTTATTTTCAAAAGGTCTGTCATTACTTTTGTCCTCTTTTCTTCTGTTAGGACATCTTGTAGCAAAGTGTCCAATCTCTTGTATTTCATCTAGATCTTCTTCTTCACTTTCACTTTCACTGTCTTTTCTAGATGAGTATCTATGACAGGATTTTCTTATTTTCATAGAAGACTTAAATGCAGATTATAAGTTTGCTAAGACACTATTGTCAAATTTATTCATTTCAAATCAAATTAGTCTACCAATTAAACTATCAAGAGTAACTATGTTCTTTGCTACTACTCTCATTTCTTGAATGGCAGAAACTCTAATAGCATATACAAGCAATAAGGTTCTTAATATTTTACTTACCACTGTCTCCTCTTCAAGTGTACCTCCAACACCTCGTATAGAATTGACTACTTCTTTTATTCTTGTGTTGTATTGTGTGATGTTTTCTCCTTCTTTCATTTTGAGATCATCAAATTTTCCTCTAAGGCTTTCTGCCTTGGCTCTCAGAACATTTGTATCACCTCCATGTACAAGCTTTAGTTTGGCCCACATTTTCTTTATAGTTTTGCAATCCTTGACATCTTCAAATTCAGCATCGGAGAGTGAGGAAGAAATCTCTATAACCATGCATTTGTGCTCATGCTTCTCTCTCAATTGATCTACTGTCAATACTCCTGTAGGCAACACATATTCAGTATCTAGGAATTGAGTAACATCATTACCAATACCTGATAAGTGGAGTCTTATCCTGCTTTTCCATGAAGAAAAGTTGTCTTTGTTCAACTTGGGCACATCTCATCTATTCATCTTGTGATCCTGACTTAGGTCTTGAAACCTTCCTTCTAAGCACACAAGCTCTGATACCAATTGTTAGTAATAACTGAGAGGGAGGGGTGAATCAGTGGCTTCAAAAACTTATCCTTAAACTTAACCACCACTCAATAAACCTTAGATTATTAATTCCCTTACAAGATGCATTCCATGAAATATTAATAATGATTTAACTGTCTATCGGTTTTCTTTTTCTGACTTTATTCTCCTTGATTACTGATAAGCAGTAAAACTTATTTACCGACACTTAGTAAATATGCAGAGTATACCGATCAATCCATAAATGCATATGTGAAATGTAAAATAGTAAAGTAATAAACCATACACACATAACACATGGATTTTAACCTGGAAACCCTATTAAGGGAAAAAACCACTGGGACCGGTACCCCAAATTTTCACTCTTATGAAGTGAGCCCTGTTAGTAGCTAACCCTGTTAAAGGTTACAAACACACTGTTAGGTGTGACCTTGTTAGAGGATTTTATACATAGAGGTTGTCACTTAGTATCGGGCGTCTATTTGCTACCATCCTTGAATTAGCCTCCTTCTTAGACTGTCAATAGGCTTTAGGAAAATCCAATGCTACTTTCATGAATCAACCTTTTTGGCACTCCTTGGGATGTACCTCAATATATAGAAGACTGTTAAGTCCTGCTCTGTTAAGAGACTTGATACTTCAATGGTTAAACTGAAATACAATGACCTATTTCTAATGCAACTTGAATTGTAGATTTTCAGATTTATTTAAGTAAATTACCTCTCTGATCAATGTATCAATTCAATTATTTGTACTCCACACTTTCTGCTTTGTGATGTTGTGCTTCACTATTCGTTGGTGTCTACAGAATTCTTTAGCTCTCCTTCAGCTTGATTGATCAGGACTGTATGAATTTATCCTTCATTAGTTTCTCTTCAGCATCCTCTTTCTATTCATCCACTTTTATGTGTTGCGGAAATGAATTAAGCTTGTCTCTTATATAGACATGATATTCACCATTTCTTGATTCTTGATTCTTGATTCTTGGTGTGAAAAAAAAAATAGCCAATCTGATTTAAAGCTTAACTCTTGATTTATCTCGTAGTTATCTTTTTGCCAACTATACAAATCTTCTTTAAATCAATCACTTGACTCTGGTCGAATAAAACAATGAAAACAACCAGTTAAGTCTATCTTTAGCTCTTGCCAGCTATATATTTTGTTGTTTTCTGAATTCTCTATTCTGCCAGTCAACTCTATAGTTAGTCATCGGTGACAACTACCAGTTTCATCGGTGAGACTCCAGTCAGCTTCAATATCTCCATCTATTGGGCATCATTAGATTTTACTCGTCAGACAATTCTATTTTCAAATTGTCGGGCATCCTGTGATTTTGCTTCGTCAGGCAACATTGCCTTCTACTTGTCGGGTATCACTATGACTTTGGATCTTTGCCTTTACCGATGGTGTGCACTTCGTCGGTGTTATCTGTCACTTTAGTGAATACTTGACTTTTATGCATTTCTGAAAGCATAATATTTGTTCCATTGATTCTCTAAAGTCTTTGGCATTATATACATGACCATACAGATGATATCAAGTTGACATTAATGACAATACAAACCATTAACTAATTTAATGTCTTACATTATCTTAAACTTAACATTACATTCAATTAGTTACATGTCATCAAAAACATGGTCACTTGTGCCAAGACCAGATGACAAGAATGTCATCGGTACAAAATGGATATTCAGGAATAACCTAAATGAGAATGGAGAAGTCACAAGAAACAAATCAAGACTAGTATGCAAGGGGTATGCACAAGAGGAAGGTATTGACTATGGAGAAACTTTTGCACCTATTGCTAGGCTAGAAGGAGTGAGAATATAACTTGCTTATGCTACATATAAAAGATTCAAGGTATATCAAATGGATGTCAAGTCTGCATTCCTAAATGGAATACTTGAAGAAGAGGTATACATTGAACAACCAAAAGGGTTTGTAGATCCATACAAGGGAAACATGGTATGTAGACTTCATAAAGCCTTGTATGGATTAAAATAAGCTCCTAGAGCCTGGTATGAATGACTTCATTCCTATCTTATAAGTATTGGATTTGTAAGGACTAGTAAAAATAGTGATCTTTATTTGAAGGAAGATACTAATGCTAACACTTTGATTGTTGTAATATTTGTTGATGACATCATATTTGGAGGCAATGATATGCTATGCAAATCATTTGCTAATGAGATGAGAAAATATTTTGAGATGTCTATGTTTGGAGAGATCAAGTTCTTTCTTGGTCTACAGATCAAGCAACAATGTGAAGGTATTTTCATTACACAGTCCAAATACATTAAAGAGGTCCTGAAAATATTCAAGATGGAAGAATCCAAACCAGTTGGAACACCAATGGTTACTAGATGTAAGTTGACAAAGGAGGACAAGGCAACAGAGGTAAATCAGACTTTGTATAGATCAATGATTGGAAAACTCATGTATGTTGTACACACTAGACCAGATATTGCACATGCAGTGGGAATTGTTGCTAGATTTTCTACTAACCCCAAGGAATCACATATGACTACTGTGAAAATAATTATAAGATATTTGAAGAAAACTGAGGAATTTGGCTTATGGTATAGAAGAGAATGCAAATTTGAACTTAAGGTGTTTACTGACGCTGATTGGGCTGGAAATCTTGATGACCGAAAGAGAACAACTGGAGGAGAATTCTTTATGGGTGACATCCTTGTCACATGGATTAGAAAGAAGCAAGGATGCATCTCTTAGTCTACTGTAGAAGCAGAGTATGTTGCTACTACTGCAAATTGTTCAAATATTGCATGGATCAAACAGTTGCTGGAAGGTATGCATATGAAGATCTTAGAACCAGTAATTATCTATTGTGATTACACTAGTGCAATAAACATTTCCAAGAATCCAGTCATGCATTAAAAGACTAAACACATTTCCATCAAGTATCATTATTTGAGAGAACAATTTCAAGAAAAAGAGGTGATACTTGAGTATGTGCAATCAAAAGAACAATTAGTTGATATCTTCACCAAGCCACTGCCCAAGGATACATTTGAGTACTTGAGAAAGATACTAGGGGTCAAACCCTTGTCTACCAGTCAGTAAAAGACTGAAAGATGCATCAGCCTACATATTATCATAATATCATTCATGTTAATGCTAGCAAAGAGATGAACTTCAAAGATACATCTATATACAGACAGGTATATATCATAACCAAGCACCAAAACATATTGTTGTACTGCTAATGGATAAGGGAAATTCAAGGAATATATTATGGATAGAGAGAAATGATAGTTTGACATGAATGTCGGATATTTGTAAGATATTTTTTTTGCATTGCTGTCAAAGGGAGATAAATTATCCATATTATCACATATTCTTCTAAAAAGAAGGAAAAAGTATCTATTAGCACATTACTCCAACAGGGAGAAATTTTATCCTTAGGGAGAGAAATTGTATTGAAATATTATACAGAAGGAGAGTTGCAGACATGAGAGAAAGACATCAAAAGAGAAGAAAAGTCAAGGGAAAGAAATTTACACAAGGAGAGGACACAACGTATCATAATAAAGAGAGCTACAAGAATAAAATCTAAGCTAAAAATAGAGCTTACCGATGGTCAGACATTTATCGGTTATCAAAACAAAAGAATGGTAGTTTGATGAAACTCTACTATTGTATTTCATATTGTACTAGAATTAGTATAGTCTAATAATATAGTATGTTTCCATCAATGCCAAAGGGAGAGATTGATGACATTTAACTGATTGAATGTTTGACAATGTTAAGTTGAAGATAATGTAAGGCATTAAATCAGTTAATTATTTGTATTGTCATTGATGTCAACTTGATATCATCTGTATGGTCATATACATAAATCCAAAGACTTCAAAGAACCAAAATAACCAAGGTTATACTTTCAGCAATACATAAAAGTCAAGTATTCATAGAGTGACAAACAACACCGACGGAGTGCACACCATCGGTAAAAGCAAAGAGGAACAGTCACAGTGATACCCAACAATCAGAAGATAGTGTTGCCTGATGAAGCAAAGCCAGAGTGTTGCCCGACAAGTAAAATTCCAATGATTCCTGACAGACAGAGATCAAGAAGCTAACTGGAGTCTCACTGACGGAACTGTCAATTGTCACTGATAACTAACTGCAATGGTGACCGACGGAATAGAGAGTTCAGAAAATGAAAAAATATCTAGCGGGCAGAGCTAAATAAGGACTTAACTAGTTGTCTAATTTTTTTTATTCGACCAAAGGTAAGTGATTGATTTAAAGCTAATTTGTATAGTTGGCAATAAGATATCTACGAGACAAATCAGGAGTTATGCTTTAAATCTAATTGGTTGGATTGTTTTTTACGCCAACAATAAAGAATCAAGAAATAATGAATATCATGTCTATATAAGAGACAAGATTAATTCATTTTCGCAATGCATGAAAAGGGGATTAAGGGGAATGAATAGAAAGAGGATGCTGAAAAGAAACTGATGAAGAACAACTTCATGCAGTCCAGATCGATCAAGCTAAAAGGAGAGATAAGGAATTCTGCAGACACCGACGGACAGTGAGCACAGCATCACAGAGCTGAAAGTGTGGAGCACAAAGAATTGAATTGATACATTGATTAGTGAGGTAATGTACCTAAATAGATCTAAAAATATGCAATTCAAAGTTGCATTAAAAATAGGTCATAGTGTTTCAGTTTAACCATTGAAGCATCAAGTCTCTTAATAGAGCAGGACTTAACAGTCTTCTATATATTGAGGTACATCTCAAGGAGTGCCAAAAAGGTTGATTCATGAAAGTAGCATTGGATATGTCTGATGCCTATTGACAGTCTAAGAGAGAGGCTGATTCAAGGATGGCAGCATTAGATGCCTGATACTAAGTGACAACCTCTATGTATAAAATCCTTTAACAAGGTCACACCTAACAATGTGTTAGTAACCTTTAACAGGGTTGTCTCTTAACAGGGCTCACTTTAGAAGAGTGAAAATTTGGGGTACTGGTCCCATTATTTTTTCCCTTAACAGGGTTTCCACGTTAAAATCCATGTGTTATGTGTGTATGATTCATTTCTTTACTATTTTGTATCTTACATAAATCATTCTGGATATATCAGTATACTCTGCATATTTACTATATTTCAGTAAATAGATGACTGCTTATTGGTAAACATTAAGAAGGAGGTTTAATAGAGTAATCTGACAAGTAGAAAATTGATATAAGTTATTCAAGGCATTCATCTTATAGGACAGAAGATAACTTGAGAAATAATTAGTGGTTATAGGAGTTAAAGGGTTGATTTAAGGATTAAACATTGAGGCCACTAATTTGACCCCCCCCTCTCAGTTATTACTAACATCTAGTACCCTTCGTTATTACAGTAGCATTTGGCTCTAGATCCTATCAACTCTCAACACTAGAAGGAGATATACTTCTGGATACAATTAACACAATCCACTTGAAGAAATTTTATACCTGACATCTTGAAGTCAGAGGTTTGTACAACAAAAATTGATCCAGAAGAAATTAAAAAAATAATATATATTGATCTTGAGAAAATCCAAAAAAAGTGGAAAACATTGCTGAAGAAAAGTAAAAACATTGGAAAATTCCTCAAAAACAAAATCATTATCTTGGTGAAAACCTAGAAAATAGGCGCCTTGATAATACAAAAAAATCACAAAAGCGAGAAATTACAAAAAATTTGAAAAAAAATGAAAAAGTGCCTTGGCAAAAACCTTGCAAACAAGTGCCTTGGTAGCAAAAATACTAATTCTTCCAAGTGGTGAGAACCTGGAAAATAGGTGCTACTTGTAACTGGTTGTTCCATCCATTAATATGTCACTTAGCTATCATGCCTTCTTTGGCTTCAGTTTGTAAATATCTTTAGTCACTTTTGTGATTTTGTATAGGGGCGTTGGTTTAGAATCCCACTATCATGGCTTGGAATTGGTCTATGTCTTAGTCCTAGAATATTCATCCCTAACTGGGGGAAGTTTCCTAGCAATCCCGTCAGCAAAGTCAGTATCTTAACAGTCATTTATCTCACCATTAGAGTCATTCATCTTGATCTCTCAACCACTAAACGGTCTTCCACTAACACAATGGTGTTTCTCAACACCACCTCCTCGCAAAAATGGTATTTCTCAATGCCAAATTTAGCACAACGATGTTTCTCAATGCCCATCAGATGAATTTCCTAGAACAAGTGATCACAAAAACTTCACTAAACACACAAACAGTGTTTTGAAACAACACGCACCCACATAAGCACTGGTGTTTCTCAACATCGCAAATGGACAAATAAATCCATAAACAAAAACTAGAAACTAAAAATTTTGAGAGCTATGTTGATTATGTCTTCAGAGTAACTCGATGATATCCATGGACTAGAGGAATGAGGAGGAAGATATGAAGTTTCTTTTTATGTTTTCTATTATCATTGATTTTCGTGTGTCATGTCTTCCGAGTAACTTGAGGATGTCTATGTACTAGACGAGAAAGGATCAGGGGCATGATACTCTTCTTTTATTTTTTCTTGTGGGTGTGGTTCCGATGATCCCAAAATGTTAAATAAATTGGGTGTCTATGATAAGAGGATCCATAATTATGGTATGCCACACATACCTTGACTCTTTTTATTTGAACTCTAAGATGAGGTTTGAGCTATCTCCTTGTTTGTTTTGAGTGATATCTTAGTAAGGTGCAAATTAAAGAAACATACCCAATAATATGAAAGTAAGGGTCATTTCGGGTATAATGTTGGTTGTCCAAGGATATGAAGGATAAAGGGTCATTGTAGACACAACATCATTATTTGCACAAGAACAAAAGGATCTCTTGTTTGTTTGTGCACGCAAGAAACACTCAGGTCATCTCAGCTCTACATGTCCCAATCCTTGTGGAAACTTGCAATATCAAAAGGAAGTAACACTCAGGTCATCCTAGCTCTTTATTCCTTGGTGTTTGTGTTCACTTTTGACATTTCATCTGATAAGGTAGAATTCATATTCTTGTGGTTGAGTCTAACCAGTGAGGGTTGTACTAGCCTCAATGTTCTAACCACTCAATGATGATAAACAAGCTAAAAAGATCAAAAGTGACAAGACAAGTGCATCATAGGTCACATTCATGTTATTATTGCATTATTTGGCATAACTCAACCATGGATTAACTTGGATTATCCTAAAATTGGAATTTGAATCAAAGCTAACATCATTCTCGCATCAACATCTTCTATGTTGACATCTTCACATGATCTTTCAGGCATGATTGAGTACTCTAGATATTGACAAGGGAAGGAAACCTTTCATGACATGATAGTTACACAAGGAATCATTATAAGTATCCATTGCATAATCATTCATTCATTCATTGCATTATTCATCTTATCAATATTTTTATTCATAACATCCATTATATTATCATATTACATCACATGTGCATTTGCATTTGCATTATATCATATTGGAAATCAACAAAGAAATGGAACTCATGGAATATCAAGTACATTATCATATAACATCGTGAATAGAGAATTATGCATACATTCATCCATAACATTTGCATAGAACAAATAACTCAAGAATCCATAAACTTCTCATAAGAATCACATGAAGTCAATAGGGCTCAAAATATGCATCTCATATATATCAATATATGTGTCATAATCTAGAGTACAATGAGATTAAAAAAATAACAATATGTCGAATCAAGTCATCAAGAGTATCAAGTACATTAATATTATCAAAAGGTGTCATGTACATCATCAATGTGTCAGTATATCATCAGTCAGTTGTACATCATCAATATAATAGGGAGGTCGTGTATATCAAAACTCACTCCCACCCTCAGGATCTAGACAAGGGGCATGAGGTGGAAAATTAGCTCTAGCAAGAGCAGGAACAACACCCTTAGACTGTGCAACAAAAGTGGAATATCAAGCCTGACCAAGTACAACACCAATGTAAAGAGAATAGTAATATGAGGCCCAGTGTCCCTAATTTTTTTCCTCCCATTGTGCTCGATCTCTCTCGGTTGTGAGGTCCTGAACCTGGCAATCACGATTTGCTAACTATGTCTCAAGAATGGATATCTGAGACCTCAATTGTCTTCTCTCCTAGAGACACCATGTCAGTGCCTCACTCAAACTAATTTGACCTCCTTGGACACCTGGTTTTTTCTGTCTCTATAGGGGAGGACCCTTTTGTGTCTCTACTACTGAGGGACATCCTACCTCGGTGTCTCTCCTCGACCTTGTCCCTGCCCCTATCTTTGCAGTTGTTGCTGGGGCAGAAAATGTCCCTGATCAACTCTAAGAGGAGGAACACCTCTCATGAGAACTCACCTAGAACCACCTACTTCACCTTTGGATCCATCATCCCCTTCTCCATCCCAATCTTCATCTCCATCTCCATCTCCCCCTCCTCCCACTGCACCTGGTCCTCCACCCTCACATCGACATTGTCCTTCGTGGCCTATTCCTCATCCTCACCCTCCTCAAATAGTAGGATCCTCTGGCTCCTCTATATAGGGTAAAACCTCAACCGAATTGGAAAATCATGGAAGGGATAATCACTAACATGTTGTCTATAAGAATCAGTAACTCCAGCATTTGCAACACCTATAAAATAATCCTCGATGATCGGCTTCAAAGTAGTGAACTCTTGAACAACTAATGAATAAGAGATGTGTGCTCCTCACCCATGTCTCTCCTCATCAACATACCGAGCATAAGTGGTCATCTTGATAGATATATCTTGTGTGCATCCATACTGTCACCAAACATGATAAATGACAAACTTCTCTACTACAACGACAAAATGACAATAAAGTACTTGCTATAGAACATATATGGTAACTTTGTCTGAGGATCTGACCAATCTACCTCACAATCCTTGTATGGTCATCAATCAATATCAGTATAATCATCAAAAACATGACAACCATAGTCAGTCTTCCCTGAGTGGGGTTGATGGAGGTAACCTCGGTAGTGATCTTGATGTAAGGATGTTCTTCCCAATGAGCCCTCTCTACAACTAGATGAGTAGGTGGGATACGCTCCCATGGCTAGATATGAAGAATAAGAACTCCAGCAGACATACTATGGCTGTATCTATATACAACCCCATGCAACTTCCTTTATAAGTGTGCTAGTAAGTATGAACCCCACACAAATTGTTGTGGTCTCCTTGACATCTCCTCCAAAATGTGTGCCCACCCACACATAAAGTCTAGAGCACTCTTGTCTTCCATGATGATGTCACCTATCAAGCTAGCCAGTTCAAAGGGAAGAGGGGATTAGTGGCTCTCCATGTGGTCCCGTGTGATATATTTGTCAACAATAGAAGTATCAACAAATATTCTCATCAAAGAAGCAACACTAGGATTTAGTTGAACATCATAATATAACTGGGTACAAACCATTGGGAGCCTCTGTATCCTATAAACATATTTGGAAGTCACTGTGATCTCCTCGGTCGGCATATGGAAGCTATTATGCTAACAATGCCATCTCTCGGCTAGGGTAGTGAGCAATCTGTGATTAAATTGAACATCATTTATATCCAGTAGTCGTCGCAATCCACAATGACCTATCAGAGATCTATCCTCATCAGACAATTTGTCAATCATCCCAAGGGTATAAGGGCAATGAAAATGTCAGAACATGGGATGAAATCACACCTGCATCAAAGAATAAGAAATAAATGTATCAGTATTAGAACAAAATGAGCATAATCGGCAAAATTTAGCACATAAGATTATAGTACAACATCATAAATTAGTAGGCCAAATCAAATTGACAAGCATAATGATCCAATTGACTGAATAAAATCACAAAATCTAGCCACTATTTCCCATATGAAAAATGTTCAAGGAAGCATTTTTTTGTACAAAATAAGATGTAGTGGGATACAAAACTTTCACATGATATGAAACAAGACACTAAATCATACGAAGAAATGGGAAAATTGGTAGAAATTTCTTGCAAAAATCTACTATGAAGGATAAAAAATAGGAAAGCATGCCATACAAAAATATTCTAAAAACCTTATTTTTCGTACAAAAGGGAATGGTATCATATACGAAAATTCAGCAGTTCATACAAAAAAATGAAAAAACAACTTAAAACGTGCTTAAAATGCATCAATGGTCAAAATGATCACTGACCGAAGGTGCATACTACTTAAGGTCATTTGTAGCAATGAAACATCTCGTATCGATGCTTCTCAATTGGAATCACCATGATTTCTCTCAGAGGGTAAATGAACTCCAAAAGTCAAAAGTAAAAATGAATAGTAAAAACCCCAAATTTACTATTTATACGCCCTTTTTACCTCATTTTGACCTAATTTTCAAACTTGACCAAGTAGATCAAAATTGATAACACATGGCTCAGTCAACTACTCTAAATCCATTTTTAGGATCAAAATCAAAATTGAGGACAAATTTTGTAAATTCAACCTTTAGTCGACCCTAGTCAAATTGCAGTTGACCATGTCTAAAATCAGTCAAAATAATGAGTAATCAGTCAAAAATCTTCCAACAACAATTTCACAACATTTTTAATCAATTAAATTTTGTCAAACTGTGTTAAATGCATATATTTCTTGTTCAAAATAGCTCAAACCTGGTCAAACAGGGTCAAACTGAGGCACAAAATCAGATGTATAGCTGACAAAATCAAATCAACATCATTTTGTCAAAGTAAATTGAGTCAACTACAAGTCACCCAAGGTCAAATTTTGAAAAATCAACTCATTTTATTGGTCAACCCATGTTTCAATCAACATGAAATCAACTCAAATCAGTTTGAATCAATTGGAAATGGATCACAATCAATTCCTCGTCATTCAAATTAATTGAAATCAAGATTTTATCATTTTTACATTTTGATTTTTCTCCTAAGGGGGCATTGACCATATCAGATTTCATCAAATCAAAGTCTATCATATCAAAAAATCTTTTCAAATCTTCTTATTAATAATCAAATCAAGTTAGTAAATCAAGTTTTTACATCAAACATTATCCTATCCCTAGGGAGATCTCAACTTCATCAAAATCCATATCAAGTTGGGTGTCTCTGATATATCTACCTGAATGAGTGATTTCATCGCATCACATCAAATTACTCAGTCAACATCAATCTTTTCGACATTATTAAATCAACAGGGGCATATCAATTTCATCACATCAAATTAATAGTGTATTTATCATCAGATAGTTGGCTTCATCACGAACCATATAAAGTTAGTTATCATGATCAATCTCTCTGACAATGATCAGTTTCATCACTTCACATCAAACTGATTATTCGTCATTATTATTAACTAAGGTTTTCAGAATATTTTTTACAGTAATCAATTTCATCTCTTCACAGCAAATTAATTATTCATTAGCATCAACGACATCAATCTAAGACAAATGATCAGTTTCATTGCACCACATCAAGCTAATCATTCCAGTCTCAAATTAGTCCTCAATCGAATCAAGTTTATCAACCATGGGCAGTTTCATCAAGACCCATATCAAACTATTTGTTGTATCATAAATTAGATATTCCTTGAATCAACACGTTGATTGCGCATCGATTCAAAGAGGGGCAAATGCAATCACCCTAAAATGGCCTAGTATAACCAATACCCCCTAATCACAGATAATTTATGAAAGGAAAACAAATAGGAGAAAAGAAATGAACAATAATCCAAGAGAGTTAATTGAAGAGAAGATTGTTACCATGAGAAATGCATAAACTTGGATAAATCACCAAAAGAGAAAAGATAAGGAGGCAAGAAGTTTTGGAAGGGGAAAATAAAAGAAAAACCCTTTGTGAATTATGAATGAGAGAGAGAGAGAGAGAGAGAGAGAGAGAGAGAGAGACATTTACAATAANCAAAAGAGAAAAGATAAGGAGGCAAGAAGTTTTGGAAGGGGAAAATAAAAGAAAAACCCTTTGTGAATTATGAATGAGAGAGAGAGAGAGAGAGAGAGAGAGAGAGAGAGAGTCATTTACAATAAAATCATAATGTTGAGATGAGAGTGAAGAGCATCTCTTAAATAGAGATGGGGAGAGGAGTTACAAAGTATCTCACAAATATATGATTGCCACAATTCATAATAGGTGTTGTAAAAGTGTCAACATCCTCTTAAGGAGGATAAACTATTTTCCTTAATAAAGAAATTACAAAGAAATGATATGTCCTCCTACTTGTACTAGAGGACAAAATACATGTAGGATACCTTGGTTTATCCTAAATTAATTAAATACAACCAAGGAAATATTAAATATTGTAACACCCCCCTTAATATTTACTTGGGGATTTTGCATTAATGGGTATCAACCCAAAATTTTTACAATGAAATTTAAAATTCTCTTTAGAAAGAGGCTTTCTCAAAATATCAACAACTTGATCTTTCCCCTTGCAATAGATGAGTGACACTTGCTTGTTTTCAACTTGTTCTCTAATGAAGTGATGTTGGAGAGCAATATGCTTTTTCCTTTCATAAAAAATAGGATTCTTTTCCAAGGCAATGGCACTTTGGTTGTCACAATACAAAGGTGTAGGCTCTTTTTGAGGTGGACCCAAATCTTCAAGTAATATTCTAATCCATAAAGCTTCTTTAGAGGCATTAGTACATCCTTTATATTCATCTTCAATAGAACATAGAGAAGTAGAATTCTTTTTACTTTTCTAAGAAATGGCACCTGAACCAAAAAGAAACAATATCCACAAGTAGATTGCCCATCATTGGGATATCCTCCTAGATCTGAATCAGTAAATCCGTTTAAAGTAGAATCAGAATTTGTATCATAAAATAAACCAACATCAATAGTGCCTTTAATATAACTTAAAATTCTTTTGGCAGCTTTGAAATGAGTTTGTTGAGGTTTAGACATAAATCTAGAAACTAAACCTACACTATCAACAATATTAGGTCTAGTAAGATATAGATAATTTAAACTTCCAACTAGTTGTCTATACAAAGTAGCATCAACTAAAGGAATTTTCATATCAAGCATTAACTTAGTTCCTAATTCACATGGAATGGAAACATGAACAACATCATTCATCTTAATTTTTTCTAAAATATCATGAACATATTTACTTGAGATAGAAAAATACCCTTAGGGGTTTGCCAAATTTGCATTCCTAAGAAATAATGTAAAATCCCTAAATCAATCATTTGTATTTTTTATTAAGTTGAAACTTAATATTAAATGAAAGAATTTTAACTTTAAGTAAGAATCAAATCATCTACATATAAAATGATAATTACAATGTAATCTTCACTATGTTTAATGTATAAATTAGGGTCATTTTTACTTCTAATGAAACCTTAAGAAATAAAGAAAGCATTGATCTTGGAATACCAATCTCTAGGAGATTGTTTTAATATTTAGATAGATTTCTTTAATTTGCAAACTAAATGTTCATTAGCTTCTTTAATAAAACTAGGAGGTTGAGCCATATAAATTTCCTCATGTAATTCACCATTTAGAAAATCACTTTTAAATTCATTTGGTGAATAGGTCGATTCATTTTAGAAACTAAAACAAGAACAAGTTTAATAGTAGGCATTTTAGCAACATGAGAAAATTTCTCATTATAATCTAAACCTTCAATTTGAGAAAAATCTCCAGCAACTAGTCTAGCTTTAAACTTACTAATTTCATTATTGGCATTTAATTTTGTTTTGTATAACCATTTGCATGAAACCAATTTCTTACCATGAGGTAAACTAACTAAATCCCAAATTTTATTATAAACCAAAGTATCATATTCTTCTTTCATAGCGTTTTGCCACTGAGGTTGTATGTTAGCTTGTTCAAATGATTTAGGATCATTAGTATCCATAATAGAATACATCAAAACATAATTGTAATAATTAACTCTCCTAGATTTAATTCCACCCATTATATCTATGCAATCATCACTTTCATAAAGTAAATTTTTAAACCATTTAGGATTTCTCTTATAAGTAACATAATCATCACTAGAAGAAGAATCATGAGGAGTAGATTTAGTATTATCATCATCACTATCACTAGAAGGAATATAAATATATGCTTTAGGAGCGGGGTTTAGAGAAGAAGGTTTTTCCTCCACGCCCACAACTTTACTTCACTAAATTCAACATCTTGCACATTAGAACAATCATGTACTTCGTTTTCTACAATACAAACATCTCTAGTAACTTGAACTTTGTTAGTAGTAGGATAATAAACTCTATATCCTTTAGTTTGTTTATCATACCCAACAAATATATAAGGATAATATTTATCACCTAATTTGTGCCTCTTTTGTTTAGGTGTGTGAACATAAGCAATTGAACCAAAAACTATTAAATTTTCCAATTTGGGCTTCCTACTAGACCAAGATTCTTTAGGAGTTTTATCTTTTCAAGCTTTAAGAGGAGTCCCATTAATGAGATATGTAGTACAAGCCATTTCTTCATCCCAAAACTTATAATCCATATTTTTAGAATGCAACAAACATCTATCCATTTCAACAATAGTTCTATGTTTCCTTTCCACCACATCATTTTGTTGTGGTGTATAAGGAATGGTAAGCTCGTGTTTTATACCAAAAGATTTAAAGTATGAATGAAAATCATTATTAACATATTCCTTTCCATTATCAGTTCTAAGAATTTTAATCTTAAAATTATATTTCCTTTCAAAAAATATATGAAAATCGGCAAATATATCAAGAACTTGATCTTTAATATGCAAGAAATAGATCCAAGTTCTTGAAAAATTATCAACAAAAGTAAGTGCATAAATTGATCCTTGGATGGATTTATTCTCCATGGGTCCCAAAAGGTCACTATAAATGAGGTGCAACCTATGATGTGCCCTCCAAGATTGACCATGTGGAAAGTATCCCCTATGCATCTTACCACTCATGCAACCAGTGCATATAATTTTGGAAGGAACAATATGAGACAATCCATCAACCATATTTATTTTTTGCATCAAAGAGATATAATCCAAATTTAAATGGTCAATCCTTTCATGCCATAAATTAAAGTCAATATTAGTATGCAATGAGTACCTTGAAGTGACAAACTCATAAAATTTAAATAATTTTTCATTATTCATTTTGGGTTAGCAACAACTTGGTCAGATTTAGGATCAATACATAGCACATGTCCTGATGAAATTCAACCTTATCATCTTGACATAATTGGGCAACTGAAATAAGATTGGATTCCAATTCAGGAACATAAAGAACATCATACAATTTTCCATTAGGAACACTAGCATCGCCAAAACCTTCAACTTTGCAACTGTGATTATTAGCTAATTAAATTAGTATGTTTAAAGTATCAAGTTGCAAGGAATCAAAAACTTCTCTATGAGATGTAACATGTTGAGATGCACCACTATCAATAGTCTATTGTGAAGGATTAGAAACATTATAACTAGTTGTAAATGCATGATGAGATTGATTATCATTATTCTTCTTATAATGAGATTTTTGAGTATTTTGATTATTTTGATTCATAGGCTTCTTATCATTTTGATTTTAAAAACAATTGTTAGCCAAATGACCATCTTTCCTACAATAGGTGCAATGGGGTTTTTTATTAGGACTAATCTTTTGATTATGATGTTTAGTATTATGATTATTATTATTGTTATGATAGGGCCTAGAATTAGATTTGTTATTGGAATAACTATGATGATGATGATTATTATGATTATTGTATGATCTAAACTGATTTTGATTTTGATTTTTAGACATAAATGCATGTTCATTAGATTTAAGAGTACCAAATTTAATCAACTTTGCTTCCTCTTGACGCAATAAAACTTGAAAAATGACATAAGTTAATTGAGTGGCTAAACTAGGAATAACAAGTTGAGAATGCACATTAGTAATAAACTGTTGAAATTGTCTAGGAAGATATTTCTTTAAAATAATATGAATTAAACAAATATCAGTTAAAGTGACTCCTAAACCATTTAACTGACCTTTAATGGAGTCAAATTTTAACAAAAAATCATGCATAGATTTAAAATCAGTATGCCTGAGATCCTCCAATTGATCTTGAAGTTGAATCTTTCTTGATTCATTAGGACTATCGTAGGATTTTTTCAAAATATCTCATGTTGCATGTGTTGTAGTACAATTAGCAATCAAAACATATAATTCAGGACTCAAAGAAATTCCAATTAGGCCAAGTGCTTATTTATTTTTAGTATTCTAAGCGTCTATGTCATCTTTAGGAGCAGTGACAGAAGGAACAAACGTAGCACTAGTAGCAACATCTAGCATATGTTTAAAATGGAAAATGAAAAAAATATACATTTTCCAAGAATGATAGTTAGTATTGTTTAATTTAATTTCAGGAATAAGAGCAGACATAATTGCACAAACACATAAAAATGATTAAAATAAACTTTATGATTAAATAATAATGAAATGAAAACAATTGTAGAGCCTCCCTCGTTCCCCTTCTATGTTTGACGTCCCGAGGAGTGTGGATTAGATTTATTCTTGTATTCATGACCATGTTGAACCCTTGTGAGATTGTACCCTCGGGGTGATCTATTGTCTACTTGATTACGAGACCTGCCTTGGACTTGAGATGAGAGGTGAGGTCATCTTATGTTCTGATATGACTGGTTGAGATGATCTTTTGATGATGTGATATTCTTGTGTAAGGCTCTTATGTGATCCACTTGGTTTGTTCTAGCCTTGTTTTCATTCTAAGACTACCACCCCAGTTGTGCTTGGTATTGGGAGAGACCCTGCTCGGGTCGTCATAACAATTCATCTATCCTTATGATGGACCTAGTATGTGAATTATTTATGTTGATGCATTATGGGTTTATATTTTATTGGATCAGATTGGATTTTGATGCACTCTATTTTCTCCCTTACTCATGGTGATAATTTTATGATACATTATGTTGCATTAGGGCTAATCAGTTAATTGATTTTTATAGCAATGTAGTTGAGTGTTTGATTTGTGTGTATTGATTTGGAATAAGGAAATATATTCGCAATAGGATGAGTTGTGATTCTAATAAATGTTAGGTGCTTAAATGTTATTTGTATCAAAACATGAATTGATCAATTGAGTTGAGTCATAATTGAGTATGTAGTGATTTTCATTAAATGAGTAATAAGATAATGCAATTAAATATTAGATTAGTTAAATTAAATGGTTAATATGGCAATGTTATGATGAATTATTAGTATATGCATTGTGGTTAGTGGAATTAGATTATTATTATGATGACGCAATTGGATTTAAATATATTGCAATGTGAATTGTGCTCTAAAGTAAAATGGATGTCAATTGGGTATTGTAGGATGATTCAATTCTGCATTTGCTTTAATGTGTACCTGTGTTTTCATGAGGAAATCGATTGCACATATTGTTTTGGATAATTAGTGAATTATGTGAATGTGGTTGCAAAGGATATATTCTTGAATGTTTCTAATTATTACATTGATTATATGTATGGTTCTTCCTTGGACTACTGATATTTGAATTGAGTGTGTAGGATCATGACCATGGAATTTTAATGAAGAACCATGACTAGCCCCTATGTGAATTATGTAAAGCCAAGGTTTCTTATATAAAAAGAGACAAAACCTCGTTGTGGTGTGAAAATTGATTAAATTTGAACTTAACTGGAGTTTTTGAGGGGTCATATGGTCACCCAGGGTTGATTTTCCAATATGGAAGAAAATCAACTTTTGGAAACATGGTCTTGAGTAGACCACCTCCCATTTGGATGACAATAACTTGTCCACCTTTCTTGCCACTTTTTTTTAGGAACCCACTTTTATTAAGTGTAAGGGGTATGGGGAAGAGAAGCCAATAGTAACTCACACCTCTTCCAAGAACTTGGAATATGTGAGGATTTTGAATTTAGAGGGAAAATTGGAGAGAGTTTCTCTCAATCACCCACTCTCTAACTTTAGAGACTACTAGTAAAAGAGGATGAATTTGGAGAAGGATGGGGATGGGGAAAAAAGGAAAAATCTCTCATCAAACACTTACCATAACTTCTATTCTCAATATTGGTGGCCTCCAATCTCTCTCATTAATGGTTGTTTTTTTTTTTGTGTATAGTTTTCATGAATGAAAGAGAGAAGGTTTTGCATTGATAGCTCATGCATTTTGTGTAGAAATGTTTGAATTTTAATCATGTTGTAGTGGAATTTACTTGGTGTTGTAATACTTTTTTTTGTTGGAAACACTAAGAGGTGGGGTGAATCAGTGTTTAACTAATTATTCTATTTCAGCAACTTTATATATAAATCAATTATATATCACTTGAATCTTAACACAAGATCACATAACACATAATATGATTATGGAGAAACCTTGATTAGAGGAAAACCTCGGTGGGAATTAGTACCCACAAATATTGCACTAGTATAATGAACCTGTTAAAGTTCCTTTGCCCTGTTAGGAGCAGTCTTTACAATGCAAGTACAATGACCTG
>MU225240.1:11980386-11991187 GCA_018584345.1 Thuja plicata
TAGGAGTCTTTTACAAACAACCCTGTTAGGGGTGAGGACTCACTGTCCAAGAGCTCACTGCTCAATGAGAAAGAAGGCTACAACCTCCTAAGAATAGATATGCACTATATCCAAAAGTGAACTGTTGCATATGACACAGATGTCTGATCAGTTCTGATTATGCACTTATGCTCTTATATTCTTTTAGGGCTCTATCTCATACTGACATCTTTATACTTCTCTTCTATATTTGTGCTCTTCATCTATCTTCGACACCTCAACTGTATCTTTTCATTACATATATATATGTTTATGCCTGAATAAACGCAACTATAAACAAGACCTTAGTCGGCCTAAAAACAACATACACAACACTTCCAAACAAATTGGCTTAAGTGTGTTTACAATAATGTTTGATACATGGTTACAAACTTAATACAATAGGCGCTTAGCCTTTACATAACAAAAGATTACACGCTAATCAAAAACCTGAAGTCGGCTCCATACTCTATATTCTGAACTGCTAGTGTGCTTGTTCTTTCTGTAACTTTTCCATACTGACATTTTGTACCATGCATGTATAGGGTAAGCATAAAAACATATCATAGAGCTTATGTCTAAAGGCGCTTAGTCTGAATCGTCTGTACGCACGTGCGCTAGTGCACTGATCATCTATGTATCTCTATTTTGTATTGTCTTCTATACTTAGTCAATTTTCACTACTAATTTTGCTGTCAAAACTCTATATGACTTTGTTTCCATAATGACAATACAAAATAAGTCATATACTCCTTGGGAGTCAACTTGCCAAAAGTTTTGTGTTTGTGAAATATTTGCACTGTGTGTGTGTGTGTGTGTGTGTGTGTGTGTTGATTAACTGATGAATATTTGATGGATATGATGAAGATCAAGTGATACCAAGTATCATGATTGTAGAAATGGTTAGATCAGTTGTTGTTTTGTCATTGATGTCAATCAATTGATTAATTGACTTTTATTACGTTACCATATATTAAGAGGAGAAGTTAAATGGGTGACAAATATAGATCTTATAATGATGAACTAATGATGATATAGTTGTTTTCTACTATATATTTGATGTTATCAAATTAGTACATTTGAATGATCAAGTCGGGAACTGCAATGAATTAAAGTTATGAATGAAAGAGTTACTTTACCGAGCTAGACTGAGTCAGTCGATAGAATTTTATGTGAGTCAATCACAAGTTACCAAACACTGAGTGAAAGTCAAGTAATGAGCATCAAAGATGAGTTAGACACTGAGCGGTGAATGAAGTCAGTTACCAAGTTGTAAAGTAAGTTTTACCGAGTATAGGATACTGATAATAAATGATGATAAGATAAAATTTAATGCAAAGTGATGATGAGTTGGATGAGGAAATTAATTAAATGAAGTTTGTTACAAGATCTATGAATGGGAAAATTCAATGAGAATATCTAAGGCAAAGATCAAGTGGTTAAACAGAATTATGAGAGATCCAAGAAATGTACAAGTTCTAAGGTGTGAGATGGTTTACCGAGTTGAGAAATATGAAGAAGATGATCGAACGACTGAATGAAAATGAAGCAAAATAAAATTAAGGAGATTAAGAAGAAAAATTATATCTATATAAGGAATGAAAAATACACAGAGAACAGGAGGCTGGCGAATTGAACAGAGAAGAAGAAGCTGAAGAACAATATTTACTAAGCAAAATAGGGAAACAGAGATTGAAGAATCTATAGTCTGAGAAAGAGATCAATGGAGTATGTAATGCCAGTATTCAATTGAGCATAAAGGATCTGACACAAGAAAAGGTAGTTTCTATATTTAGAGATCAAAGTTATTGTTGCTTATTAATATTTGTAACAGAGAAATCTCTTAACTGAGTTGATTTAATACTCCTATATGTAAAACCTAGACTTATGTGGCATTCCAAAAGAGTGTTTAAATACCTCTAATAAGGCCACTCCTAATAGGGTGAAGATCTTAACAGATCTGAGGTAAATCCCCTAACAGGGTCACATTTAGCAAATGCATTTGTAATCTTTAACAGGATAAGTTCTTAACTGAGCGTACTTTAGAAGGGTACATTTTTGTTGTGGGTTACAATTCCCACAGAGGTTTTTCCCAAATTGGGTTTCCTCATTAAATCTGATGTCAAGCAAGTTAAATCTTGTGTCTACATGGTTATATCCGATGTTAACTAAGTTAATATGATGTTTCTAAGTTTGAATGTTTGATTTACATATATGAGATGTATTGTTGTTTATGTTATTGAGTTATTTGTGAATTGGTTATTTACAATATTCAATATTACCGAGTGAATCAGTAAGTTCAATTTTAAGTGTTTAAGTTTTGATTTGTCTAATTCACCCCCCCCCCTCTCAATGAGACCAACAATAAGAAACTATGTGTATGGGGTTGAATAAGGCCAAACTCATCGTTGGGAGGGCAGAGTGGCCTTGAGGGTGAAGGGAAAATAGGAAAACCCTCTTGGTATAGAGTCTCTCTCCTTGGGATAGAGGGATACACCATGGATTATGGGGTCCATGGTAGGCTAGAAGAATTTTTTATTTTGGGTTCATAACGGTTAATGGCCATATTGTTAAGCATGTTATGGAGGAAATGGTGATAAGTTGTATTATGAAAATGTGGGAGGAATGCCTTGTTGAAGGCTTGTTTTTTTGTTTGCCTAGCCATCATTTCTGCATGATCTGTTATTGTTCTTGGATGAGGTCTTCTATCACTTTCTTTTTTATTTTGTTTGGATTTGTGCATGGGGAGGGTGGAGGCCCTATTTCAATTAATTACAAAGGGGTGATTTTCTACTTGCAAGGTCTTTATAGAGTGGGGAGTAAACTAAATTACATTTCCCCTTAGCCTGATTTTATTTTGTGCCTTGAATAGAGATTCATTTCTCATTCTTAGGATTTATTTTTCTGTGTGGAGTTTTAGCAATTGTGGCTTGCATGGATGCACAGAGAAATATAGGTGGAGGAGTGAGTAGGCTTTATAAGGATGCTACATTTAGAAGTGGTTTTTCTACGCACATACATGAAAATATTTTTTTGGTGTGAATAGTACAAACATAGTTGACAATTCTTCTCAAATGGGGGATTTTTAATCCTACAAAGATAAATGGATGCTTGTCCAAGAGTGATAAAAAGACATTTATTGTGATAATTCATGATTCTATAAAGGAGTACATTGAGTATTTATCAAATCATGCTTTGATTTGTAAGCTCATGGGAATTTGTGTATCTCTTACTTTCTTGGATTCATGGGCTAGGCACACCTAGAACCGAAAAGGAGAAATGGAAGTGATTTTGGCTGCTAGTAGTTATATTATGGTGGTGTTTACGTTCATGTTAGATAGAAATAGGGATTTTGAAGAAGGTCCCTAATTTTATAACCAGGTTGGTTTACTCATCAAGCCATGGCATGTTGGATTTAACCCTACATAAGAACTTCCATAAATGGTTTTGGTATGGGTGAGACTTCCATGGTTTCTATTATAATTTTGGTGAATGAACATCTTCAATCTCATTGCAGTGTATCTTGGAAAGTTAGTGGGACATTCATAACAAACTATGGAGAAAAAGGTAATTAATTTTTCTAGTGTTTTTGTTGAAAATGATTTAAGCAAGCCTTTACCATATTCCATAGAAATATATATGGGCCCAAAATCTTGGATCCAACAACTTTATTATGAAACTTTTCCATTTTGTGGCTAGATTTTCCATGAATATGGGCATTTCTAGTGAATGTGTCCCAAATCTAAACTCGTAGGGATTTCTAGAGAGGGGTCAGTTAGTGCTCCTCCTAAGAAAGACAACAGGAAGGCTCCTATGGTGGAATAAAATGAGTGTTTTATCCAAGTTATAACTCACAATAATGGTAGAGGGAAAAAGATAATCTTTCAATACAGGAAGACTCATGAGTTCTTCAACGGGTTTGAGGCTCTGGATGATATACATAAATTTTATAGAGTCATTTCTACCATGTCGAGTGTTTAGGATTGTTTGGTTCCAAGATTTCTTAATAAGGAACAATATACTAATATTTTGGTTTTCCCATAGGAGGATGTATTATGTGCACAAATGGACTCAAATGCACCATAGGAGGCTTAGAAGATTTGGAGTTAAATGGAGGTACTAAAGTACAAGATGGCGAGATTTGGTATGCTTTGGATTACTTGTGGAGAAGGATTTGCATGGGGGTAGAAAAGGAAGGATACCTCATCTATGTTGGGTATTCATAAAAATACTTTAAATAAGGGTACCCCTAAGAAAACTTCTAAGTTAGGAAGGAAGAAGGATTGGGAAAAGGTGAAGTTGGTCAGTGAGACTTTAGTGGAGTCTGGATCGGTGAAAACCATTGACTCTCACTTTCCTTATTTTAAAAAAGAATTTTTCTTTCATAAAATTTAATGGGATTGAATAGAATCCATAAACAAAAGTTTATTCAATATTTTATTATGTCTTTCTCCCCTAATGTGCTTTTTTTTCAAGAAACCAAGTTATATGTTGACGGAATGCTCAGTAAGGCATCTAAAATTTGGCCTAGATTTCATTGATAGTACATTGGAGTTCATGATAACTGTGGAGGTATGAATTTATTATAGGACCCATGTAGAATTACCCCATGTTCATGGACTTCTAGTAGGTCTTCAATTTCCTTGGTGGCTACAAGCAATGAAACTAGGGAGAGTCTCCTTCAAACTAATGTCTATTCTCCAATTGAGTTTTTGGGTAAATATTTTCTTTGGTCACATATCTGATTTGTGTTTTATCTTTATCCCACATTCCCTTGGATTTTGGTCGGTGACTTTAATTCTCTCACTATTTTAGAAGAGAATATGGGAGGAAATTGCAGGCTTGACCCTTCTGTGAGGCTTCTAAGAAATAATATTGAATCCCTTATGGTAGTAGATGTAAAAAAAACTAATAGGATGTTTTATATAAGATGTGGGGAAGAGGATATAACTTAGAGGCTAGATAGATTCCTAGTTTATTACTACTGGATAGATAATAGTTGGACTACATGATCAGAGATTTTAGATTGGAGAGGCTCTTATCAATGGCCAATCAAATTTTCTTCTACCAGGTTCTATGTTATTAAGAATCCCTCTTTTAAATTTTAGCTTATGTGGCTTCAATATCCTTCACTTTATGACCATGTGATTGATTTGTGGAATGAGGGAAGGTGTAATTATGGTACTATAATATATTCTTTTGTCAAATTTTTACAACATATAAATTATAGGCCGAAAAGGTGGAATAGGGCTTGATTTGGTAATATTTTCCTATGTAAAAGAAATGCTCAACTTCAGGTTGATGTTATTACTCACCAAATAAGGGATCATAGTTTATTTGATGTTTTATACAAAGAGGAAACTGTTGTGGTTAAGGATTTGGAGGAATGGGAGCTTCAGGAAGAGATTTATTGGACGAAAAAGGCTCAAGTTGATTAGCTTTAGGAAGGGGACAAAAATACAATGATTTCATAATACAATAAAGGATAGAAGATAGGGGAGTTATATTACTTCTCTTATTTCCTTTGAGAGGGCCCTCCTCTCCTCTCAATGGGAGATTACCTAGGAATCTATGAGCTTCTTTAGGAACTTATTTGTGGAAGATTAAACTCCTGCTAGTGAGGAGGAAGGGTTGGTTCTTGATTGTATTCCGTCCATAGTCACTAATGAGATGAATTAGAATTTTAGTAAGACAATATCATTATCTCAAGCTGAAGGAGTGGCTTTTGGCATGAATAAGGGTAAAGCTCCAAGGCCAGGCAAATTTCCTATTGAATTTTACCAATAATTTAGGGAAATTATTAAGATTGATCTATTTGAAGTTCTACAGGAGGAACAAATAGATACTTAAGGCTATGAATATTATATCCTAAAAAGGAAGGAGCCAATTCTTTAGATTACTTCAAACCTATATTATTATGAAATTTAATTTATAAAATAATCACCAAGATGATTTTAGAAAGGATCAAGTCATGGCTTAATAGTTTAATCTCTAAAGAACAGGATGACTTTTTGGTTGGTACAAAAGTCCAAGATATGATTGTTATCACGACTAAAGTGGTACATTCCATGGAAAATTCTAACGAGAAGGCCATCTTTATAACATTTGATATGTCCAAAGAATATGATAGGGTGAAATGGAGCTTCTTGCACAATGTTCATACTTCTTTTGGGTTTAGTATTGAGTGGATTATATGGGTAATGAGCTACATCACTTCTCTCTCTTTTGTGGTCCTCATTAATTTTGAGCCTATTGATTCATCTAGTTCTTATATAGGTCTCTGGTAGAGGGATCCCCAATCCCCTTACTCATTCATTTTATTTGTTGAGGGTCTTAGAAGAGTTATCAAGTCTCAAGTTAGGATGAGATCAATTTAGGGTTGAAATTGGGGTCTTGGCCTCTCCCTACCTCACATATTCAATTTATAGATAACATTGCTTTAATAGGGGTCACCAAAATCAACAAAGCTACCAATTTTAGAAAAATTCTAGATATTTAAATGAAATCCTTAGGCTAGAAGATCAATGATAGGAAGTCCTTTATTTTCTTTTTTAATACCCCCTCTACTATTCAATATAGGATTTCTTGGATTTCAAGGTTTTAAATTGGAGCCTCTCCCATTATCTATCTTGGTATTCATCTATTTGTGGGAAGGTTTCCTAGGGGTATTTGGTAGGAAATATTTGATAAGTTTTAATATAAGGTTAGCTACTAGACTAATAGATAACTTTTTGTTGTGGGTAGAGTAACTCTCTTGAAATCAATAATTCAATACCTACTCATTTATAGATTTTTGTGTAGATAGCTCCTGCAAGATTTATTAATAACTTTGAATCCCTTGCTAGAAAATGTTATGGACATGTAGCTTACTTTCCTCAAAGTGGAGTTTGATCAAATGAGACACAATTTGTAGATGAAAATAGGTTGGTGGCCTGAGCTTGCATCAAGAAAGTTTAAATGGGCATGTATTGGTTGCTAAACATTTTTGGATATGGTGCATCAATCAAGAACATGGTTGGGAAAAAATTATTAAATATTTGGGGGAAGTGGATGGAAAAGGATGTCCTCCAGTGCATTTTTTCAGGTAGTGGCTCTATCATTTGGAATAATTTGAAGAGAGGGAGTTATTTTGTCAAGCAAAGTCTTTTTTGGATTCGTAATAGGTGTGTGGAGGCCTTGTTTTTGAGGTAATTATTGAGGGATGTTTTGACACACTCATCAACATGCATGTAGATCAAATGAGGAACCACCTCTCCTGAAAGGAAATCAACCCAAAGAGATTGATAACCCCAATGTCCCTTTGTGTTAGGTCATAATAATGATGGATAACTCAGTGATGTATGTACTTGTACTTATAATAAGGGGGTTGTTGGTAATCAAGTAAAAAAATAGTTAAATGCACAAGGAGATTAGAAAATAAGATAACAATGTATGATGTAATACCCTCTCAGATGACTATGCTTTTCATTTTAGGATTAGACATTTTGATGTTATTATGGATGGGCTATATGCTTATGTTTATGTTTCATTTGGATAGACTTAGATGATGATATACCTCTCAGATACTTTGAGGTATTTATCTACGATTATTGTTATCTGTGCATATGGACTTAGGAGATGACTATCTTTTAGCTATATGATTTGATCATGGAACTAACTCAATGATTAGGATTCTAACCCTTGTTTATGTGATGCCACATGTGTGTGTGTGTGTGTGTGTGTGTGTTTTCATGACTTGGAATGAAGTCATAGTTACTTGCATAACTGAGGTCCACATGATCTCTCAATCCCGGTCATCTATCTACAATGTCTTCTTTTATCTGTATATCTATGCACATGTATTTTTTCTCAATGATGTAGGCTTGCAAGTATCGGGCATCGACTTCACCTGGCTTCACAGGTCTGAGTGTGCCCTCAAAATCCTTGATCATTGTTGTTGTTATGGAGATAGTGCCAAGGTTCTCACAAGTATAACCTACCCTTTGTCCTATGTTTATGATCCTTCACACCTAGGTTGGGTTCTCTTAATTTAGTCATGAGTATTTTGTTCTTAGCTTGATGGTAATTTGTATTGTGATCGTGTTAGCTTTGTCATCTTAAGTTGGTTTTGGAACAATTGATCTTTATGACTTGATTGGTTATAGATATATGTGAGTGGTGATTCTCTTTACGTTAGGAGTGAATTTGATATCTTTAATAGAAAGGATAGCTAGTACGAGTAAATAATCTAATGTGTTATTAAAATACCTTATAATAAGATTTATATAAGTGTATTTGTAAATTAATGTCTACATATGAAATAAATAAATAGGTATATGTATACATAGGCATATGGGTGCACACACACACACACACACACACACACACACACACACACACACACACACACACACACACACATATATATATATATATATCTTGAAAAATAATCTACTGAAAACCCTATCAAACGGTCTCAGAAACTGTTGATTTTCATGCTCCTAAACCAAAATTGTGAGATCTAAAAAACCCAGAAAACTTTTTCTTTTCTGTGCCAGGTCGATTCTGACCCAAAACAGAATGTCAATTTTGACCCAAAATAGAATGTCGATTCTAACCCAAAATAGAAAGTCGACCTTGACCTGCATAGTCTAACAGAAAATCTATTTTTGGATCCCATAAGTTTGCCAAAAAGGGTATTCGAATCTGCACTTGAATCCATTGTCTTGTACCTGTACCTCCAAGAAAAATGGTTTTGTTTGTTGGGGGGAGGGGTTTGCCTTGGTCAAACCCCGGTTTTGGAATTAACCTTAAAATATAATTGAAATTGCAAAAACAAACAAATTCACCTTGCATGTATAGAAACCCTTGTGGAGGATTCGAATCCTTGGATCCACAAGTATGTATGCGCCAAATGGATGTAGAATGTAGAATGTAGGATGTAGGATGTCTCAAATCAATTTCTTTTGGATCTTCAACACCAATCTTGAATGGAGCTTGGAATATGAAGAATCTTGCATGGATGTGGATGGAGAAATCTTCAACAAGAGAGCTCCATAGAGCTTTGAATCCTTCAATGGCTACCAATGGATCTCCTTGATGAATTGAATGCTTGAATGTCTTTGAATTCTTGAATTCTTGAGAGTAGATGCTTTCTTCAATAGATCATGCATAGAGTTTGGATGGATGGAATTGCTTCTTGCATCTTTCACACTTAGCTTTCACTTAGAGAAAATGAGAGGAGAAGGCTTCCTTATATACAAATCTAGGGCACAATCTTCTAGAGAGGCCTACATAGGAGAATTAAATTCCCATTATATCTATACCTCTATAATTGGGCCTCTATTAAATATAATTTCAAGAGTTGTTGCCTCAAAGAATGAAACAGCCAACCCGGAAGCGGGAATTGAATCTTTCCAAAGCCCGACATCTGGAAACCCCAGAAACTTGAAATTTGAACCTTGGGTCAGGGTCGAGGTTGAATCTAACCTAGGTTAGGGTTGAGATAGACCTTGACCTAGGTCAAGGTAGAGGTTGACCTTGACCTTGAGGTCAAGGAACTCAGATTTGCAGATTAGGGTCCAGAAATATGTCAGAGAGAAGTGGAAAAGGGGGCTAAACAGGAGTAAAATACAGATCTAAGTCAGAAACCCATTCAAGGCACTTGACATGACCCCAAACCACTTGCTCGGAGGTCTAATCCAGTCCAAAATGGAAGTGCTTCCATTTTTAAACTATACACACACACACACACACACACATATACATATACGAGGATATTAAATATATGATTATATGTGTTTATAATTTATAAAATAATATTATTAAAATGATAATATTAAAATATTAAAATAATTATTATTTATTAAATATTTACCTTGAGAGGAAATTCTTTAGTATCTAGGGTAAATAAAAAAGTAAATTATGAACTAATAAATATGCACTTTGTATTTATAAGTAAATTGTATTGGAGTAAGGAAAAATCTGCATTAATCTTTCCAAGGTAAATAATTCAAAAAATGTTAATTAATAAGTAATAATTTGGAATACATGAATATCATACAAACTAATAAATAATCTTATACTAAAAGCTAAAGTGGTTTTAATAAACTATTAACCAGCTATTGGTTACAAATGGTTGCAACAATTGGATTTTTCCCATGCAACCACTCTTGTAAGATACTTATGGGAGGAGAAATCAATTTTGTGGGGAGAGCATGAGATTCTGGAAGGAATGAAGATAATGGTGGAAAAAAACATAGTATAGTTTCACGAAAGAACATCTTTGTAAATTTTCTGAGATTAGTATAAAATTTATGTGCGTGCATTGTTGGAGATTTGGTAGTATCCTAAAGGATTTTTCATGATTGTAGATCTTGGAGGAGAATAGAGAATTGGCTGGAGTAATCAAGGTTTCCTCCCTCAATGATTTCTTCGCTGGACTCTAGGTAGGATCTATCCATAAAGGAGATCCTCCATACTTTCTTACTATATTTGTATGTTTGTGAATAATTTTTCTTATCTTCTTTGGATCATAGGAAAGTATAATGTGTGATGTAATCTTAACTGGATTGATCGGTATACTCTAGATAATTTACTGTCTTTCGATAAATTAATAGACTACTATTCAGTAAACATATAGTAGAAGGTTTAACAAAGCATTCTGAGCAGTAGTATTTTGATAAAAGTATTTGAAGGCATTCATCTTATAGGACTGAAGATAACTAGAGGCTTAATATTGTGGTACTAAGTTTTTGGGTTGATTATTGGAATATTTTTGAGGCCACTAATTCACCCCCCCCCC
>MU225240.1:12007114-12034701 GCA_018584345.1 Thuja plicata
TGGATCCGGAGGTGCAGAAGTTGCTCTCCATCGTCTGGGTATACCACTCAATTACATTGTCTCCAAAAAAATGTGACCATGATGCCTACAATTATGTTTCTCAGAGAATGTTAAACTATTCTCGAAATAAAGAGAAGCTGACAACAACCAACAGAACGAGTGTGGACACCTGAAGATAAATATCAAATAGGGGGAAAGCACCTGCAACAATAGAGGCAATAGCTATAGATACAGATGAGGATATCACAGAAATACCTAATTTAGTGTTTCATAGAACAAACGATAAACTGTGAATTAGGGATTTCTGCGATATCATCATCTAAATCTACATCTATTTTATTTACATTGGAATGCAACCTGCCGATATTGATACTGCACCGGCCGAGCACGATGGAGGCATTGATCGATTCTAATGTGAATTGTAGTACTCAAGGTATACATTTTCTATTCAAATTTTGATTAATGAATATTTAATACAAGAAAACATATTCAATTGTTTGAGGTGGATTAGTTGTGATGATGAGACGCGCCATTGTGATGAATACCAATTTTGTTCTTATCAAACCGTCAAAACATTTAAATAGCCTTTTAAACTGCTATTAAAAATAAAATATTTAATCAACATTTACTTACAGATTTGTGTGCTTGTCTGAGTTTGATACGCAGATCTGCGTATCAAACTCAGACAAGCACACAAATCTATAGGTAAACGAAGCTTTCTTAGTCAGTTTGATTTTTCTTGAGGCTGTGAATATACAATACAATGAAAATGCTTTGTTCAAATCATTTTCATAAAATGATAATATATAAAAATTAAAAATTAAAAATGGCACAGGCTGTCAAAATTTCGACACAAGGCACTCAGCATATCGACGTCGATGCTATACAATTGACGACATGATCAACCATTGTTCATCGCACTTGCGACACATGACACTATGCATATCGACATCGATGCTATACAATCGACAACATAATCAATCATTGTGCGTTGCCATTTCGACACATGACACTAAGCTTTTCGACGCGGATGCTATAGTCTCGACGCCTTCACCGAGCAGAGTTCATCGACATTTAGACTGACGTTGGTCGCCTCGGTGGAAAGCAGGGTCCAAGCTGGACCAAACATTTCAACGCATCTTTCGTCGATAAATCCACCCTATTAGTGTCGAAATACTGACGACGGTTTAGTGTGACGTAAAATCGACGCAAAAAAGACCGACAGCAGTAGTCATCATTTTATCGACCAATTGTTGTCTAAATTGTGACAAATCATCATCGAAAATAGGGCTAAAATTGACTAGTGACCCAATAAAAAAAAAATAAGGAACATAGACCCAATAAAAAAAATAAGGAACGTAGAAAAACACACCAACAAAACAATAAATAAGAAACAAAACTAACCACTAAAATACAAAGGGAAACTAACTAACACCTACGTAATTAAAACTAAAGTCAAATTATTTACAAAAACTTATAATAACAAGCATATGAGTTGTTGATTAATTTTTTTCATTACTTGAAGTAGCAATAACCCACTCCAAATAGTTATAAATAATGAAAACTCATCTTTGTACTAAGAAAAATAAATTTAGGCAAGTTTTTTTTCAAATCTGGGTATAGATTATGCAAAATTAGAAGTTGTGGCAACTCTCCATGATCATGATTAATCCACAAACATGTTTTTATTACCCTTAGAATCATATTCAAATTGAAAATTATCTTAATGCAAGGGATAATGGAAAGTTACAACCTGATTTAGTGAGTTCCCAACTATGGGAGTATGCTCATACGACATGATTTCTTCTTTTGGAGGTCTTAACTCATGGTACACCACTTTGTCCTCTCCAAGTACACGCATGCCATGAGAAAAAATACTCATTAGTGATGTATAATATCCATCATTGCAAAAAGGTTCAAAAGGTAAAACATTAAGACATTGATCCTTGTTATAATCATAATTAATCCTAAATAATAAATTATCATGTTTAACCTCAGTAGGACTAATAATTTCACTCATAAAAATGTATTCTTCAATTCTAATATCTTCTTCTTTATCTAGGAAATTCTACTCGTCGTCTTGTGTTTAAGAGTCGTCATATGAAAGAACCTAGTGTTCTTATCTCCAGCTTCCAACCAGAGAGCATGAGATTTTGTCTCCAGAAGACCTCTTCTTTAGAAATGATGTCATGATACTTGACTAGAGCCTTATTCTCTTTATCCATTAATTCCGTAGCATATCCTTCATCTCAAATTTAGTCTTGCACACTTTTAAGATCTAACTGGATCTCCAAATTATGCACAAAGATATCCCTGAAGACCTCCGTGTTGTATAACCAAACCTTATCTTTGACATATCTTAGTTTTTAGCTACCTTGAACATAACAGTTCCTTTAATTTGAATATTCCGCCATTCTTTAATTCTTCTTTCCAGATCAGGATGAGCTAGCCACATTTTTCAAATCTGAAAGGGACATTTCTCTTACTCGTAGGAGGATCAACCACAAAGGAAATATGGAAGTGGTATGATCCGATCCTAGAAAGGGAGGTAAGAAAGAAGGAGTACCTAGATATCCAATCTTGAGAAATGAGAGCTTTGTCCATCCATACCTATATAAGATCATTATCAATTCATGTATTAGTGATTAGATAGATGGAAAGAAGATAATTATTAAGTGATTGAGGTACACAATACATAATTGAATATTCCCTCCCTAATATCAACAGATCATTTCCCAATCACATTCAAATATGTATGATTTCTCATCAAAATTGATGGCATGTTGCAAGGCTCAAATATAGTAAACATAGACCATGAAGATGTCATATGATGAGAAGCCCCTGAATCTAGAATCCATCTCCTTGAATAATGAATTATAGTAGCATAAAGAGATTGTCCTTTATTCTTACGTGTCTCATATGTGTGATTCTTTACCTTATCAAATTATGTTTGTTGTGAAGAAGTAGTTGAAGTAGACATTATTGAAGGCAAATTGATTCTATTATTTCCAATAAGATGCTTCAATTCATCAATATACTTCTTACAACAATATCATTCTTTGAGTCCATTATTCTTTAAATATGCACAAGTAAGCTTCTCCTTTTTATATTATTCCCCTTATGAGAGGATGAAGAATCTCTTTATTGAGGAAAGGAAGAGTGTGCATTATCCTTGTGTGGCTTAGGCTTTGATTTCTTCTGCTTATTTTTGGATCCTTTCTCATGACTAGAAACTAATGCATGTGACTTGGATGACTTAAGAATTACCATTATGATCAATTTTGATTTTTCAAGAATCAAAATCTCTACAAAAAAATTCAAACAAAGATGTAGTGTAAGAAATTCCCATTGTCAATCAATGAGACTGAAAAGTTGAAACAAATATTGCATACTCTGAAGGAATTTTCCCCAACAAGATGAAGACTAACTATGCATCCTTATTCTCAATATCACAATCTTTGAGTAGTTCTCTTAGCTCATTTGCCTTACTGACATATTCTAGAATCCCATCAAATTTCTTCGGATCCAAGTTGAGAAGTTCACTATCAAGAGTGTGTCCCCTAATCTTATCCACTTGACCATACAATTATGAAAGTTTATCCCATGCTTCCTTGATTGTTTTACACTTTGCAACATGAAACATGAGATTAGGTGAAATATATTTTTCCAATGTACCAAGAGCCATATAACTTTTAAATAGCCATTTTAGTTTTATATTAGGATTAATATTGGGATCTAATGATTCTAAAATTGTTCCATCAACATAGTGAATCAAACCTTTTTCCATAAATTATCTTTCCACATTGCATAATTATGTGGAGTTAAAATTGGAAATTTAGGAGTTTCCCATAACTAAAAATGAAAAGAACACTACATAGAGAGAGGCACAAGCACTCAAGGCCCGCCCCCCCCGCCACAAAAAAAAAAAAAAAAACTAATAATAAAATTAAAATTAACGATGATTGTAGCACTTTAAACTTAGTGCATGTACAATTGCCACTTGTCAAACAAGAGAAACATTTTTTTAATTTGATGATTGAAACTACCTTTCTTAGGCTTTATCTAACTCAAATGGTTGATGTCAATGACTGAACTAAGATCCAAGCATTGCAATTGTTAAAATAGGCCAAAAAAGATCAAGTTTTGAAAGTGATATTTCTACCCACAATGGCTACTTAAATATAGAATAAATGAGAAGTAGACAAATAATTATGCACTTTTAAAAAAAGAAACACCTAAAAAGGAGCTTGTATTAGCCTAAATGAAGCCTTCAAAGTTGCAAAAAATGATCATTACTTAGTTGCAACTATGAAAAATTGGTATTTCTAAAAAAATCATCTATCAAAAAAAAAATAACTCCAAAGTTGAAAAGAGAACAAAAATCAGCCCAAATAAAAAAAATTGCTTTGAAAAAGGAGCTATAATGACCAATATATGGGTGTTTAAAAAACAACATCAAAACTTAAACTATAAGCCATGAAGGGTGGGTATGAAAGCACTTATTTCGCATTCATTACACATGTGAAATTTTACTCTTTATATTCTTTAATGCATAATATTGTTATAGAAGTAACATGGAGTGGTTTATGTAGAAGGTGAAGTGCACTAACATTTTGGTTGAGCGAAATGGATTCGAGCAGGTGGCTAGTTGGCATCGCCTAGGCAGATGATGTGGAAACTTGGTGCTGATGTGGAATGGTTATACTACCAAATGGCCTTGATGACATGGGTGTTGATGTGGTGCAAATTAATGATTGGACAACTGACTGGGTTGGGTCGTTATGGTGACGTAGCTAAACAATAGAATGTCACATGGCAATTGACTGTAGATGTAACCACGTTGACTAGCTAAGCTGCCACCATATGGGTAGTTTGACCTCAGGTGGTGTGCAATTCAAACGTGCCAAGTGAAACCCAATTTGCATAGCAATAGGTGCCTTATGCAGGTTTGTAGGCATCAGTGTACTTGCATGGTGACTTTAAACACGTAAACTAATTTTTTTTTGCAAAAATTGATTTTGACAAGTTTAAAAAAAAGCTTTTACAAAAGTTCAAGCCAAATAAATTAGAAGCCCACAGAAAAAATAAAGAATTTTTTTTATTAATTTTTTTTTTAAAAATCATACATCTGCAATCATTATGTCCTTACGACTAGGTAGGAGAATTTTTTTTTGATGTCGCATATTAAGTGCTTTGATTTGGACAAATTAACAATCAATTCTAAGGTTTTTGGGCCTTCTAAGCATAATGGAAGTGTCTGTTTGGGCCTAAAGTGTTTAGAAATTGTAGATTTCTTCTGGGACTAACAACCACCCTCCACCTTCAAACAGGTGTAGATTTTCCCTCAAGTGTTAGATTTGGACAAAATAAAAGGCAATTTTTACTATCTTTGACCCTTTGAATCCAATGGTGATCTCAAATGTGACCCAAAAAGCTCAAATTTTGGCCAACAACAAAAAACTACGAAATGCACCAACTCCAAAATGTACCAAAATTCTCTCAAATCACAAACCAATAGCACTCTAAAAGATTTAATACCATGTAAGATTTGGCTATGAAGGTAGCCACCGAAGATCTAGAGGCAGTGGAAAGAAAAATAACAAGAGGGAATGAATATGACAAGATAAATTATATTCACACCAAGAATGCAGTACGATAATTGAAAGTGCATAGGAGACGCCTTGATTAAATAGACCAAAGTACAAATGTAAGTTAACGAGACAAGGAAAAGTGTCATTATCTTATTACATGATAATCAAGAGACAACTTATCACCCACCTAAGGTACAACCACATGTTTACCAGAGGTGGATCATCCTCCAATGTGTAATAAAGTATGTGCAACAAAGACAAAGAGTGATAAAGTGACAATATGATAATTCCACATAAAGTGGAAATATTCCAACTACTCCCATGCAATTCCCTAAGTAAGCTTAAGTAAAATGTAATAATACCTAGGTGTGAATTAACCAAGATAAAATGCCTTATTTACACCAACAAATAATAAATGTTTAGCTTATGACTTGTATGATGTCCTTCGTATCATAGTCAAATAACTCTAAAATTAATACAATATTTATTATCCAATGCAAATGAATAAAGAAACATCATACCTTAACTAAAATAATTTAATATTTTATTAAAACATAATTGTTAAATATGAAGTGCAAATAAATTGATTATGTAGAATCAAAATGAAAACAAAACAACACACAATCACATAACATTGTATTTATAACGGCTCACTACAAAAGGCTACATCCACTCTACAAGTGGGGAAAATCTCTTTTATTAATCTATGTCTTTAAATACATCATATTTAATAGACATAAATGCCTTATCTAGAATGCCAAGAGCCAAGAGACAATTAGAAGGAAAGGTGAAATGACCAAATTTGATATAATCAATAATAATAATACCCTAGTTTACCTTTGTGCTGGTGTTTTGCTGGTGTCTTGTTTTGTGCTGACTTTTATTGTTGTTCTCTTTGTTCTTTTGGCCAACTTTCTTCTTTGTTGACTTTTTGTCATGTTCTGTTTAGCTATGCTTTAATGCTTTATCTTATGTAATCTTTATATAAAGGGTTTTGGGTCCCTTCAATACCTATTTTTGCCTTACTAAAAAACAATAATAATACCCTAATTAAAATGGTATAATATTATTAAGCTGAGAGGATTCCTACAATGATAGCAAAATTGTTTGTAAAAGATTGACCTTTTTGAAAGAAAAAAAAAGATGGTGAATTGCACGATGTAATATTCCATGTAAATAAAAAAGAAATGGTTGATATTCTTACATTTAAAAACTAAATATAAATGGCTGGAAGGGAAAAATATATTATATAAATTAAATTATTTAAATACCAGATTAATGATCTTGATTGTAATAGATGGTGATTTTATACATAGTGATCTATTTAAAAGAAATTTGAAAGGTCATGCAACAGTACCAAAAGCCACAACTTCCTCGAGATTTGTAGTTTTAAAAAATTTCTTCCCCTGACAAAATTTAGATGCCTCACAAAGATATATTTTTCTCCATTTCAATCTCTATAACCATGGAAGATGACATTTATCATTCGCAACATTACCACATTTCTCCATGATTTTGATCAAATATTTTATCCTTAGTATTATAAATATAATGGTCTTCTGATTATATTATGCTCAATTTTAATTCATATGGTAGATGGTTAAAGTTGTGTTGTACATAATTTGCTTACAATGAGATTTTTAATTAAATTTACCTTTGCAGCCTGGAATGCATCTACCATAATAGAGCAACAATCAAGGGAAACTAAGGGTGGTTGCTTAGATTTGACGATTGGGGTTATCCAATGCCACATGAGATGAATGAAAAGGCTCTAGTAGAGTTGAGGTGCTAGTACCCAAAAGGTGGAGGCATTTAAAAAATCTATTTCTGTCGGAGGTGGCTCTATCATGCATGAATACATGCATATGTAGATTTAATTTGATTGGAGTTCAAGATTATATTTGGCATGAAATGTGATGGAAGTAACTCTATACTTACAATATAGACCAAAAAAATCCATAGTTTAAAATTTTAAAATTTCCTACTGCTATTTCACTGATGAAATTGAGTTGTTCATCTTTTTGAAGTCAGAGCATGATAGGACATTCTTTTTATCAATTGATTATTTCTTCAACACTTATAGCTGCAGAGTTTTCATGCAGAATTTAGTGTTTTACAAAATAATGTTAAAATTGGCTAGAAATACATGTCTTAATATTATTTTTTTTATAATTATTGATTTTTATTATTATTTATCAATAAAGTTTAATTTTTGAAATTAAAATTTTAAAAAATGCAATGGTAATGATAAAAAAAAACATACATTTAGTTTCATTTACAATTATATTTATAAGATTAGGGTTAAAATTAAAACTAAACATATTAGACACAAGTATATTAAAATTAAGGTTATGTACAATGTTTAATAAGAATTAAAATTATTTACAATTTATAGAATATCTCTCCACTTATTATATATATTATTATTATTATATATATATAAATATAAGCTACTTGTACTTTACTCATTAGTTTTCATCCTATAGATTGCATGCATATTGTATAAATATAGATAGACTTCCCTCTCGGGGGAGACAGAGGTGATCAACAGCGAGTCCATTGATTTCTTCTCTAACCTATGGAGTTAGGATGGAACTAATGATGTCAGATCACAAAGGGAATTGCTTCACTTAATCCCAAAAATTGTAAATCGGGCAGATAATTGTATGCTCACGGCCCAAGTGACTCTCGCAGAACTCAAGGCGGTAGTCTTTGGCATGGGGGGGGATAAAGCCCCAGGTCCGGATGACTTCCAAGCCTTTTTCTACCAAAAATTTTGGGACTTAGTTGGCCCGAAATTGCTCGGAGTGGTGGATGAATCCCAGGCTAAGGGATTTATCTTCAAAGACTTCAATAACACTATGGTGGCTCTTATTCCCAAGAAAGAGAAACGAAACCAGTTTGAGGAGTTTCTCCCTATCTCCCTCTGCAACACAGTCTACAAAATCATATCCAAAGTGGCTGCAAATTGACTGAAAACCATTTTGGACAGATTTATTTCCTGGGAGCAGAGCAGTTTCACACCCAATTAGAACATAGTTGATGGCATAATTATTGCTCATGAAGCCATCCATACAACCAGGGTGAGTAAAAAGAGGCACATGATTCTCAAGCTGGACATAAAAAAGGCATATGACAGGGTGGATCGTGGTTTCCTAATTGAGATTCTCGGGAAATTTGGATTTGATGAGAAATAGATCCAATGGGTTGGGGGCATGATTGGGTCATATAGAACATCCATCCTAATCAATGGGAGTCCCTAGGGGTTCTTTGAGACATCGCGAGGTATTAGACAGGGAAAACCTATCTTGCCTTTCTTATTTATTCTACTGGCTGAAGTGTTGGGCAGGGCAATTTCTAGGCGAAAAAGCCAAGGCAGCTGGCAAGGAATTGAGATAGCCAGAGGTTTCAAAGTGACAACTCATACACAATTCATGGACAATACCTACCTCTTTGGGGTGGCCTCAATGCAAGAGGCATGGGTGATGAAAAAGGTACTGGATACATATAGTGTAGCATCCGGTCAAACTATAAATTGGAAAAAATCTGAGGCCTTTTTCTTTGGCATGAAAAGTGGAACATAGAGGGCCATTGCGCAAGTCTTTGGTATTTGAGTGGGTCACCTACCTGGTAAATTCCTTGGGACCCCTCTATTTCAAGGTACAAATAAGGCAGAATTATGGAAGGAACTAGTGGATGGATGCTTGGCTAAAATGGATGGGTGGAAAAGTAGATGGCTGACGCTGGCAGGGTGGATTTCGCTTCTCAAAATAGTGGTCTCGACTATGCCAATCTATTCTATGGCATGATTTAAAATTCCAGCCCAAATTCTTAAAAGCATTCAGCAAAGGATGCACAAATTCCTGTGGAATGGGGCACAGGATCAGGATAAAATCCCACTCATGGCATGGGACAAACTATGCCAAGTGAAAGGTGGAGGGGGGATAGGAATGCAAAATTGAAAGGTTATGAATGAGGAAATGGGTGCTAAACTAGTTTGGCAGATGTACATCAAGCCGAAGAAAAGATGTATGAAGATCCTGAGAGCAAAATAAATCGATAATGCAGATAGAGAGAGGATCCTCATGATCAAGAACCCTCCTAAAGGGTCAGCCCTATGGAATTTCCTGATGAGATGCAGACTAGTTATCACGAACCACTTGTGATGGAAGCTCGAAAATGGTGGGAAAGCCCTTTTCTGGCAGGATTCCTAGGATGGCCAGTCGAGCTTGGATCATGGCATACCACATCAAATCATCGAGGTGACAAAGCAGCTCTAGGGAATGAAGGTAAGTTATTTTGTTGACCTTTCTTCCTTGGCAATTAGGCAGGAATTGAGATGGAAAGAGGTGACAGGCTTGGGTCTATCAGTGGTGCACCAAGCAATCCTAAAGAAAATCTATGCAGCATATTTGTTATTGGGTCAATTAAGGAAGATGAAGTTATCTGGACAGGGGCCAAAAGTGGCCAGTATTCAGTCAAGCTTGGTTACTCATTACTGGATAGTGCATTCAGTAAAGTGGAGTGGGAAAGTAAGATCTGCTGGAGAAAAGCTTGCTTGCCCAAGGTAGCAGCCTTTTCTTGGCTGGATGGCAATGGAAGAGCCCTTACAGGAGATAGGATGATGCATCTAGGATTTTTTGGGTTGTTTAGATGTGTATTATGCAACAAGGCAGATAGTACAGTGGACCATCTCTTCCTAAAATGTGAATTTTTGCAAGAGGCATGGAGATTCGAATTGCAAAAACTAGATTGGCAGGGACCAATGCCATGAAATCTCAGAGATTGGCTCGAATCATGGCCAAGCCCTAAGGGACTGTCAACCTTAGATGTCATATGGCATGTCCTCCCTTCGAGCATAATTTGGTTGCTCTGGAATGAACAGAACAAGTGAATCTTTAATGAAAAGGCCACCCCACTGGCCCAGTTTCTAGAAAAATTGGAAGTTGTAGTTTCAGAACTGGTGTATAATTTAGCCTCCCAAATAGATGCCTTGAAGAAACCTTTCAATCGGGCAAATCTATTGATTCAAAGAAGATGGCCACTAGTGAAGTATAGAACAGTTAATGGGACTGGAAGGGTTCAACCTTTGGCAGGAAAGCAGAGGGACAAACCGAGAGCTTGGCAACCCCCATCTCCCAGATGGGTCAAAATCAAATTTGACGGTGCCTCTCGGGGCAATTCAGGACTCTTAAGAATAGGTTTTGTTTCCCGGGATGAGAAGGGTGATATTATGGCACCTGGGGCCAAAAGACTGAAAGATGGGACCAATAATGAGGCTAAATGTTTTGTAGCTGTAGAGGCCACCCTAATGGCGAGAAAATTAGGACTAAGGAAAATCCATCTAGAAGAGGATTCACTTCTTATTGTGAATGGGATCACAAAGGGTCAGATGGATACATGGTACCTGAACAAACACATTAAGAGGATTCGGGCGCTGGTGGTCAGGTTTCAAGATTTTAAAATTACACATGTGGAGAGAGCTGCAAATGATTTGGCAGATAAATTATCCAATGTGGGTGTTGATGGGTTCCTAGAGAACAACTTTGAAGTTTTTGAAGACTTGAGAACCAACCCCTAGGGAAATTTTTTTAATGCTTTTTCGGAGACCATAGACTATACACTAGATTTGAAGTTCACATAGCATTGAGAAAAGGTCTCAATGTTGGCTGGCACATGATGAATCAGCCTAGATGAAGGTGGGTGAAGTGATGTGGAGCTTTTTTTCTCATGAGCTGGGAGGTGATGATGCTATCTCAAAATCAGTAGATTTCATGGTAAGTGAAGGATGCAGAAGGACAAGGTGCAGTAATGAGCTGCCAGAGAGATTAAAGTTAGAATGATGGCATTTGAATGCCGTGTTCGAGAGGCTTTGATATCCTTTTTAAGTTGAATTCAAGGCAGAAAGAAATACAGAGCATCGAAAGAAATCTCGTAGAGCATAGCAGGATGGAGGCTAATTTCTCTTTGTAGACGGATGGACAAATTCCTGCCTTTGTGGGACCGATCATGGTGAAAAGGCTTGGAAATATATTTACAGAGGACAGGGATGACTTCTGGACTGCACTCGGTGAAATTTTCAGGGAGCACTATTTGCAAAATTGGTGGAGACCCCGCACCAGTCTTGATGTGTCCTCATTGTTTGTGGTTGGACCTAATGGTGGCAGAATCCAAAGAAGATGTGTGGGCAGTGGTCAAGCAATGTATGGCCATCAAATGGATTGATGGCATTGAAGAGGCATTACAAAAGACCAAGGTAGGTGTCAGCCTACACAAAGGAAATGACCCTATCTATATGATAGGCCATGGGCGTTGTGAGCTTTAGCCGCTAGTTGTCTGGTCATCGACCAGCCCCAAGGATACCCACCTTGCACGAGCGCATGTTGGGTGGAAGTATCTGAAGGAGGTGTTGGAAAAGAGGAAGTTGGAGGCGTAAGAAGGAGATGGGCTTGGGAGAAGGATACACAAGTGCACCCCAATTAAATCCACTACAGTAGTGGGTGAAGACGGTAGACCCCAGGTGCGGAGGAAAATCACAATAAAACATGGTGGGAAGGTGTCCAAGGTGAAGTGCAGAGATCGAGAGTCGAGTGATGAAATAGGTGAAGGTGGCACGGGCTGCGAGAAGGGTGCAGACATGGTGGATGGTGGCGGTGGCTTCCAGAACTTCTCCAAGGAGGAGGTCGCGGCCTAGTTTGGTTAAGTGTGTGCGTTGGGTTTTTTTGGGATTTTTTTTTATTTAGTCGTAGTCGAATATGGTCTCCAATAGTATGTTAGGGGAATTTTGAAGTGTATGGAGCATCTTTTGGTTCAAATTTTGGAAATGTTATCATTTTGTAGCCATGCTAGGCAACGACGTAACCTCTTTTTTAAAATATCAATAAAATTACAAATTACCGATAAAAAAAAATATAGATAGACTTCTAAAGTTATATTATTTTAGTAATATTTTATTTATTTATGCTCTATTTATTATTTAAAATAGTAAATATTACATCTTATCATAAATTTTGTTTGTTTTTTTGTTACAAAAACCTGGTTTTAAAAGGACCAGGAACCTGGAAAAAGAAAAAAGAACGGGTAGAGCCCATTTACATCTAGAACCTGCCAAGACAGGTCAACATAAGTGAAAAATACCACAAATCCATTATTTACATTGATCTTCATTGAGAAGATGACAAACCTCCAATGAAAGACATTTGTCCCAGGATTTGAAATTTGTGTATATTTTGCTGAAAAGACTGACTCCCTCATTTGTTGTCCTGTCGACCACTCTATTACCATTCCTCTCACTATGAGAAAACATAACCTCTTCAAAATCTTTCAAAAAAATTTAGCAGCCTTCATAATGAGCTCAAGTCTCTAGTTGTGCATTGGTTTTCCCTTCAGAGCATCAATCACTAGCTTAGAGTCACCTTCTATCCAGAGTTTTTTCCAGCCTTTCTCTCTAGCAATCGTAATCCCCCAAAGGGAATACCAACCCTTAGCCACATTTTTGGACATATCACCATAGTCAAAAGCATACAACATCATTGGAATCCCATGGTCATCACAAAAAATTCCACCCCCCAGTGATGTCGGGATTCCCCTTAGTTGCACCATCAAAATTACACTTACACCAACCCAAGTTGGGAGCAGCCTATTTATAGATATTGCTAGCTCTAGGAATATGGTCAAGTGCATAAGACAAACAATGAAAGCTAGGTCGGGCATTGGCCAAACCCATCTCATCCTCCTAGATTTCCCTATCACTCTCCTTTTTAGTGCATCTTATTTCTCCTATGATGTTCACAATGCCATCCCAAATCCTATCAACAATTCTTTCCTCCTCTCTAAATATACGACAATTTGTCTCAATCTAGAGAGCCCAAATAATGGCAACATGAGTTGCATCCCAAATCAAGGCTAGCCAGGGGATGATAAGTTTGTTATGCCAAGAGATGAGAAGGCCAACAAATTCCTTGTGTTGAACCCACGCTAGTCCCCACCTATTAAAAAATCTGCTCCACACCTCCCATACAACTTCACAATGCACAAAAAGATGACAATTGGATTCCACGTGTTGTTTACACAAAACACACCTAGAAGGGTCATGCTTGCCCATGAGTTGAAGTTTATCCCAAGTTAGAGTATGCCCCCTCCAAGAAACCCATAAGAAAGCATTCATCTATTTTGCTTGTAAAATGTAAAAGAATAACTATTATATTTTTATTTAGTAGAATATTTGTATTTATTATTATTTATTTTTTATAGGTAAAAGGCCTAGGCCAAATTATTTTATTAATATTATACCTATTTTACAACCCATGTCACCAGGGGCACCAGTAGGAAAGAGTCCGATGGAGAAAACCTTTGGTCTTGCCCCCCTCCCCCCCCAAAAAAAAAACAAAAAAAAAAGAAAAAGAAATCTTGTAGTCGCTTCATCTTACATACATCCCGTTAAGCATACACGAGGAATTGTTGAGGATTACAATGGTTTAGAAAAGATCATGTTTTGTGGATACAAGGTATTATAGAGGATTACATCTCTCCATATTACATGATTTATTATTACAAAGTAGTTACAATATTTATTCTTCTGTTGTCTATAAACCATCAACTTTTCTAGGTTATTTTCCTAAGCTTTGTACTATTTGCTTCAACTAAGCTTCTTTACCTACACATTTTGTAACCACACATTCTTCCTTGCCAAACATATTAGTAACCAATAAATTTTTATTAAACATTATTCCTATTGATAAATCTAATCCATAATGATTCTAATGTGAAAAAGAAATGCTCATAATGAAAGTGTACATCTCATGTTGCTAATAAAGGAAATTAACCATCGGTACATCAAAGAATCAGGGAAGACAAAAGAGGCTCATTTCCATCATGTTCCTGAATCGCAATCCCCTCACACAGAGAGTACATTCTATATGATCATGTGTCATTTATATGTCTGATAACCTAGCTCCCTTACATCATCAAATCATTGAGAGGGGAGTGTAGACTTGACATCTTAATCAAACCAAAGTATGAATACCTTTCAGAGTATGAAGTTGTCAAAAACCTCCTTGCATAATGACCCATGAGCACCCTTATAATATTTAAAATATTTCATAAATCACACAAACTGTAAAACATACCCTTTTCCATCCTATTTCGCTATTTCACAAAGTCCAAAATAGTGAGTTGTGAAATAGCGAACTTGTCACTATTTCGCAGAGGGCATTCTCCATTATGGCAAAATGGTGAAACTTCTCTATTTCTTGAGCAACAATTTTCATTGTAGCAAAATGGTGAAATGATCGCTATTTCACTGGAGGAAATTTATATTGTAGTGAAATGGTGAAATGATCATTATTTTGCTGGAGGAAATTAATAATGTAGCAAAATTATGAAATGATCACTATTTCGCATAGGGGAATTTATATTGAAGTGAAATGGCAAAATGATCGCTATTTCATAGGTAAGAATTTTAGAGGTTGCAAACTAGCGAAGTCATCGTTATTTCACAGGTAAGAATTTTAGAGGTTGCAAACTAGCGAAGTCGTCACTATTTCACAAGTCATATTATTCTGATTTGTGAAGCGGTAAATTATAGCCATTTCATGGGAGGAATTTATAATTAGTTGCGAGATGGAAAAATATTGTCGCCATTTCACTGAAGGGAGAGGATGAGCTGGCAATTTGGCGAAAGGCTAAATTACATAAAAGATCGCCACTTTGTGGGGATTGACGGAACACATGTATGAGTTAAAGATGGTATTGAATGCTAATGGGCTCGAAGTTTGAAGGGACATTAAGGGAAAAAAAGTAAAAACAAACTCGCAAAATTTTATTCATGCATGATATTTAGAGGAAAGTAGATAGTTCATGGGGAGGGGTAGTTAGGAAGTGAGGCTAAGATCACCTACTACAACCCTGACCTAAATCATACCTATTTGTATAATTCTTCTTAATATACTTCATAAATTGACAACTTTCATTCATCATAGTGACCCTTTCTCCATTTTATTGAATTCCCATCTACTCCTTCATTTGCCAAATTGTCCACCCTAGAATTACCTTACCTGTATATATGATTAAAGGTTCTCTTTTTAAATAATTTAATTAGGGTTAGAGCTCTTGAGAGTAGTGCATTAAGTTTCCAATCAGGCATCGATCCCTTTCTTAGTGCATTGATCACTATTGTTGAATCCCCTTCTACTTCCAACTTATCCACTTTCACTCCTTTGCAGATCAATAATCCTTCTACCAAAGTCATTAGCTCAGTTGTGTTGTTGATTTCTATGCCTATTAGTTTTTCCATACTTTATGAAGACATTATATTTTTCCATTAGTATATGCAAGGAAAAACATGATAAACACTCGATTATTACTACACCGACAGATAGGGCACAAAACTACCTGATGCCAAGGTTACCAATATTGCTAAGTACAAAGCAGCCTAATGCAACAATATTCAGTGTTACCCGATGATAGAAAAGACAAAGGAATCCAATGAGTAACCAACAGTGCAACCCGATGAAACAATCAAGAGTGGAACCTGACAGATCAAGGAACCCGATGATCAGTTCAAAGAAGGAACATCGACAAACTTAAAGTTCACCAACAATCAGATATCAAGAGTCAATTACATCCCGCAAAAAGTGGATCTGACTTCCATGTCAGATAAATCACTGAATTTTTATATTTAGCTTCTTGATTTGTTTTAAATCCATTACGTGAGGGAAAAGCAATGTAATTATTATTATTTTTATCAGTCTAAATGATTTAAAACATGCAAACTAAAGGATCAAGGTCAAGTTGTATACCTTGGATCTAGAGTTAACATTGTAATGCGTGATTCTAAAATAGGTCAAAGAACTTGTATAAATAGATGCTCAATCAATTGTAAACATGTTGTTCTATGATGATTGTATCCACTAAGAGCATCTAAGGATCAGACAATAGAATTCATGCAGAAGCACAGACAAAGATCAATTCAGTTTTCAAGAACATGAACCAAGGCTACCAACAAGTAGGAAAATGTATTAATCAATCACTATAGGTGATATTCATATACTGTAAGATTTAATGGATCTATAATTAGAAATTATAGATTACATACAGTCAGGTCATACATATTGTACACATTCTAAAAAGTGGGGTACACTTAAGAAATCCTTTCAAGAAAGGTGGATCTAACAATCCTATTGTAAATCTCTTAACCGAGTGCACACTACATTAATGTTGCTAAAGCTCTTAACAGAGTAGATCCTAATAGGTCTCCACATTAATACTCCTAATAGGGTAGATCATCAGAAGTGATCAAATTGTAAGCCTTAACCAGCTCCCTTCCATTTTGCAAATAGTGAAGTTTTGTGGGTGCCATCCCCACCGCAGTTTTTACTTCCTAATAGGAGTTTTCTATGATATCATATCTTGTGTTATGTGTCTATTACTTTCATGAATGTTTTTATGAAAGTTAAATATAATTAAGTTTGTGAATTAATATTACATGCATAAGAAAGAACATCAAATTTGGTCGGTAATGCAATAAAGATTGATTGCTAATGAAGTAAGGTGAAAAGTGTTAAAAATTTTAGAGGTATTGATTCACCCCTCCCCTCTCAGTACTACTTCCCATTATTCCCAACAATTGGTATCAGAGTCAAGTCTCTTCTTGGAAATCTTAAAGGCTTAAGAGAAAAGATCATACAATGGAGAAGTACAGACTTGATAAAAATTTTGAGAATAAAAGGATTGAAATTCAGATGTTCTATGAACAATATAAAGAAGCTAGAATCAACATGAGACAGTTGCTGGATAAAAGAAAGAATATGGCATCTCACAGTAATGAGACAGATTATCATGAGGAAGAGATTCTAGATTTCTTTGAGTCATCAAGATCAAATACAAGCAAAGCATCAGATACATCAGAAGAAAGCTTCACAAACCTAACTGAAATCAATCTACATCTGGCTGGACAAGTCAAATCTCTGCAAATCGGTCAAGAGACACAGATGGTAAGGATGATTGATGTCATGAACAATGCTAGGCAAGCTGAAAAAGAAAGAACACTAGCTATTGATGATAGAAGAAAGATCACAGAAAATCTACAAGAAAAGGAGTCTAAGATACAAAGACTTACAAAGCATCACCATGAGGTTACAAATCAGATTATTCTTATGAGTCAAGAAGCAAAGATAATGAATAGGGAACTCATTGAAAGAATACAGATTATCGGTGAAGTAAGAGAAGATAATGAAAAACTAAAGCATGAGGTTAGAATTCAGAAACAACATGATGACATGATTAAGAGAGCTGAAGAAAGTACAAAAAGGATGGATGAATTCTCGAATGCACAAAGAAGACCCAACACCAACACTGAACTAGGGTACACCGAGCATGGAGAGTCATCAAATGAAGCTAATCCAAAATATGACTACATCAATCCTAGACCAACGAATCTGACATGCAATCATTGTGGAAAGCAAGGCCACACCTCAAATATTTGCAGGAGCAAAGAAAAAGGTATTCCTAAATCCACATTTACATTCATACGACATTGTTACGATTGTAGCAAGAAAGGACATAAAGCATATGAATGTAAATCAAAGGTGAAAGAACCAAAGAAGGAAACCTATATGGACAAGTATTGTCCCACTTGAAAAATGCATGGACACACATCTGTTGAATGCAGGAAGAATAAAATTGAAGCCTGGAAACCCAAAAATCAAGAAAATGCATATAAACCGAGCAGAGTCAGAAATTCATATGTTTGGGATTACAATACATGGATAAACTGCACAGCATGTGGTAGATATGGTCACATTGTTGCGAACTGCATGAGAACATGGACCAAAAGGTCTAGAGGCTAGACCCACCCTGGAATGGCATGTTTACACTGTCATAAGGTTGGACATCTAAAGAAGGACTGCAGAGATCAAATAACAAAAACCACCACTTTTGCAAATGGTAACACCATTGAAGACATCAAGAAAACAAGAAATAAAATGGGGAGGAAATCTTCAACCATTGAGGAAGCTGGACCAAGCAATGTAGTAGATGAAACCTCATCCCATGGACCTGGTGACATCACCACCCCTACCTAAAAGATGAACAAGTATGGAATTGCACTACACCAAGTCATATTTTGCACCAGTTCCATTATACAAATTGATAGATAGTCAAAATCTGCATGAATAAAGATGTATATTATGTTACTTGTTATAATTTTGAGAAAACAATCCCGTCGATAAACACATACCAAAAATCATCGGTGAACATAAGAGGATGAGCTATCTACACTTACTAAGAATCCTTGGTCAACACATAAAAAGGCTAAGTTGCTAATGTAAACCGACACCCGTCGGTAAGGAAGCAAAGTTACAATGTTGTCTTGACACTACATCGAGATCCGTTAGTGAAAGAAACAATATCAACAACTATCTCAATCATCCTGTCAACACTGAGAATGTTATTTGAAAGTTTACCTGATGAACTCCATCTTCATGACCTGATGATTTGTTGAGCATTTATGACAGACTTAGGGAAAAAGTCTATAAATAATCAACGAAAGCACTTCATTCTTCACGTGAATTGAGCAAACAGAGCAGAGCGAAAATAGAGTGAAAAGAGACTAGTTAGAAAAGCATCCTCGACTCAATCCAATGCACTACAAATAGATCACTCACAAGTTACCTGGATCAAAGTAAGTACCAAGCATACCGAGAACTCTGTTATTTTTTTTGAAAGAGCCCTAAATTTGAAGCAATGGCAATGACTTCAAGAATAGCCAAATTGAAGAGTGAAAAGAAGAATGTCATTAAGCTAATCAAGAATAGCACTTGTGTGGAACCAAAGTACAAGATATTCCCAAATATTACATCGCAACCCGATGAATCTAGCACATTCTCAAAAATTCCACCTAGGGTTTTGCTGATAGAAGATGTTAGATCGTATATCCACTGCAAGCTCGCTGAGATTGGTGATCTGGAGATAGATCAAGCTTATAAGAAGCTATGTGATAATCAAGGGAACCTAAAGGAAGACCACAAGCACTTATAAGTAAAATGGATAACAAATGCCCTATATTTCTTGAGGGTTTTTAAAATTGACTGCATTTGGTTGGTACTAAGTAGAATGCACAATCAGAAGTTATGGTTGGATGAACCCAAGAATATTACAAAGGATGTATTACATGCTGTACCAGGTTACCCTATTACCGACAAACCAAAATCTCACAAGCATCCCTCTCGACCAGAAGTTGAGAAACTCACCAACGTTGTATGGGATAACCAAGGACTTAATGTGAACACCATCACCAATGAGAAACTAAGGTTCGGTGCATGTGTCATATGGTAAAAAATCTTTCAAGCTAGCAGGCTAAACAAAATAGCATCGACAATAGTAAGCACAACTTACAAGATTGTCACGAAGGGAATACAAATGGATCTATGTGAGATCCTACTGAAGCAACTTGATGAAAATATGACAAAAATCAGGTATGCCAAGACAAACACATGTAAGTTTGGCTAATTTATAATGTGTATATTCTTTTATTTTCAAGAATACTTTCCTTCAATTGGCAAAGTGAAGTGGGACACCACCAAGCCAGTCACATTATAGATAAGTGACCTTATCAAGTCACTAGGTGACAACTTTGATTTAGTGATGACTGAATACTTCCTTGATTTCAAGGAAAAGATGATGGAGAGAGTAAGGATCCTTGAACAGTTGATTGAAAAGCATAGGGATGAGATATGCTTTATGGTGGATTCAAACTTTATGTTAGTAATAACTGAGAGGGGGGGTGAATCAGTGGCCTCAAAAATTTATCCTTTAATCACTAACCACCAATCAAATAAATCTTAGATTATTAAGTCCCTACAAGATGCATGCCTTAAAATACTTATAATAATTAACTGTCTGTCGATTTTCCTTTTCTGACCTTATTCTCCTTGATAACCGATAAGTAGTAAAACTATTTACCGATACTCATTAAATATGCAGAGTATACCAATCAATCCACAAATGCATATGTGAAATGTAAAACAGTAAAGTAATAAACCATACACACATAACACATGGATTTTAATGTGGAAACCCTTTTAAGGGAAAAACCACTGGGACCGGTACCCCAAATTTTCACTCTTATGAAGTGAGCCTTGTTAGGAGCCAACCCTATTAAAGGTTACAAACACATTGTTAGGGGTGACCTTGTTAGAGGACTTTAATAATAGAATGTCACTTGATATCTAGCATGTATATGCTACCAATATTGATCAACCTTTTTGGGCACAATATGTATCTGGCATATCTGGTGCTACCTAACTGCATCAGCCTCCTTCTTAAACTATGTTGGTATTGGGAACTCAATGCTATCTTCATGACAATATTTTTGGCAATCTATTAGGATATACCTCAATTATAGAAGACTGTTAAGTCCTGCTTTGTTAAGAGACTTGATGCTTCAATGATTAAAATGAAACAAAATGACCTATTTCTAATGCAACTTGAATTGCAGATTTTTAGATCTATTTAAGTACAATACCTCTCTGATCAATGTATCAATTCAATTCCTTTTGCTCCACACTTTCTTCTCTATGATGTTGTGCTTCACTGTTCGTCAATGTCTGCAGAATTCTTTAGCTCTCCTTCAGCTTGATTGATCAGGACTGTATGAAGTTATCCTTCATCAGTTTCTCTTCAGCATCCTCTTTCTATTCACTCCCCTTCTCGTGTATGTGATTGCAGAAATCAATTATGCTTGTCTCTTATATACACATGATATTCCTTAATTCTTGATTCTTGATTCTTGATTCTTGGCATAAAAAACAATCTAGCCATTCTGATTTAAAGCATAACTCTTGATTTATCTTGTAGTTATCTTCTTGCCAACTGTACAAATCTTATTTAAATAAATTACTTAACTCTGGTCAAATAAAACAACTAGTTAAGTCTATCCTTAAGCTCTGCCAGCTAGATATTTTGTCATTTTCTGAACTCTCTATTCTGTCGGTCAACTCTACAGTTAGTTGTCAGTGATAACTGCTAGTTCCGTCGGTGTGACTCCAGTCAGCTTCAGGATCTCCGTCCGTCAGGCATCTTTGGATTTTTCTCATCGGGTAACTCTATTTTTAGCTCGTCGAGCATCCTGTGATTTTGCTTCGTCGGGAAACATTGTCTTCTGCTCGTCGGGTAACACTATAACTTTTGTTCTTTGCCTTTACCAATTGTGTGCACTCCGTCGGTGTTGTCTGTCACTTAGTAAATACTTGACTTTTATGCATTGCTAAAAGCATAACCTTTGTTCCATTGATTCTCTGAAGTCTTTGGCATTATGTACATGACCATACAGATTAGATCAAGTTGACATCAATGATAATACAAACCATTAACTGATTTAATGCCTTGCATTATCTTCAACTTAACATTATCAAACATTCAATCAGTTACATGTCATCAATCTCTCCCTTTGGCATTGATGGAAACATACTATATTATCAAACTATACTATTTCTAATACAATATGAAATATAACAGTTAAGATTCATCAGATTACCAAACAATTTGTTTTGATAACCGATAAAAATGTCTGACTGTCGGTAAGCTCTGTGTTAGCTTAGATTTGATTCTTGCATCTTTCTATGTTTCTTGTTATGATGTGTTGTGTCCTTCCCTTGTGTCAATATCTCTCTTTTGACTATTCTTGTTCTTTGATGTCTCTATCTTTTGTCATCAACTCACTCTATGGATATGATCTCTTGTTGTTGGAGTAATCTGATAATGGATAAGATAATCTTTCTTCTTTTTCTGAAGACTGTGATAATATGGAAACTTTCTCTCCCTTTGACAATAATACCAAACAAATATCTCATAGATATCTGACATTAATGTCAAGTGATCTTTTCTCTTGATCCATAATATATTCCTTGAATTTCCCTTATCCATTAGCAATACATCAATATGATCTAGTGCTCAGTTCTAATATATACCTTTCTGTATATAGATGTAGCTTTGAAGTTCATCTTGTTGCTTGCATCAACATGAATGATATTTTGATAATATATAGGTTGATGCAGCCTTCAGTCTTTTACTGACTGGTAGACAAGGGTTTGACCCCTAGTCTCTTTCTTAGGTACTCAAATGTATCCTTGGGCAGTGGCTTGGTGAAGATATCAGCCAATTATTCTTTAGATTGCACATACTCAAGTATCACCTCTTTTTCTTGAACTTGTTCTCTTAAATAATGATACTTGATTGCAATGTGTTTAGTCTTGGAATGCATGAATGGATTTTTAGAAATTTTTATTGCACTGGTGTTATCACAATAGATAATCACTGGTTCTGAGATCTTCATATGCATACCTTCCAGCAACTGTTTGATCCATGCAATATTTGAGCAGTTTGCAGTAGAAACAACATATTCTACTTCTGTAGTAGAGTGAGAGATGCATCCTTGCATCTTGCTAATCCATGTGACAAGTCTGTTACCCATAGACAATGCTCCTCCAGTTGTGCTCTTTCGGTCATCAAGATTTCCAACCCAATCAACATCGGTAAACACCTTAAGTGCAAATTTTCCTTCTCTTCTATACCATAAGCCAAATTCCTTAGTATTCTTCAGATATCTTAGAATTATTTTCACAACAGTCATATGTGATTCCCTGGGGTCAGCAGAAAATCTAGCAACAATTCCTAATGCATGTGCAATATCTGGTCTAGTGTGTACAACATACATGAGTTTTCCAATCATTGATCTGTACAAAGTCTGATTTACCTCTGTTGTCTTGTCCTCCTTTGTCAACTTACTTCTAGTAGCCATCGGTGTTCCAACTGGTTTGGAATCTTCCATCTTGAATATTTTCAGGACCTCTTTGATGTATTTGGACTGTGTACTGAAAATACCTTCACTTTGTTGAATGATTTGTAGACCAAGAAAGAACTTGATCTCACTGAACATAGACATCTCAAATTCTTTGCTCATCTCATGAGCAAATGACTTACATAGTATATCATTGCCTCCAAATATGATGTCATCAACAAATATTTCAGCAATCAAAGTGTTAGCATCAGTATCTTTTTTCAAATAAAGAATACTATTTTCACTAGTCCTTATGAATCCAATACTTATTAGATAGGAATGAATTCATTCATACCAAGCTCTGAGAGCTTGTTTTAATCCATGCAAGGCTTTGTGAAGTCTACATACCATGTTCCTTTTGTCTGGATCTACAAACCCTTCTGGTTGCTCAATGTATACCTCTTCTTCAAGTATTCCATTTAGGAATGCTGACTTGACATCCATTTAATATACTTTGAATCCTTTGTATGCAGCATAAGCAAGTAGTATTCTTACTCCTTCTAGCCTAGAAACATGTGCAAATGTTTCTCCATAGTCTATACCTTCCTCTTGTTCATACCCCTTGCATACTAGTCTTGTTTTGTTCCTTGTAACTTCTCCATTCTCATTCAGCTTATTCATGAATATCCATTTTGTACCGATGACATTTTTGTCATGTGGTCTTGGCACAAGTGACCATGTTTTGTTCTTCTCAATCTGCTCAATCTCATCATTCATAGCACTTATCCATTCTTCATTATCTAGTGTAGCATTAACAGATTTTGGCTCAAACTCACAAATTAAACAATTTGAGTTTAAAGACTTACTTCTTGTTCTTGTACCATCTTTCTTATCTCCTATGAGCTGGTCCTTTTGATGGTTTCTTCTTACATATCTTGCAAGTATAGGTACAGCTCTTTGTGTATCAGCTTGATCTTCATTACCTTGCACATTATCTTGATCATTATCCTGACCGTCGGTAAAAACATTCTGACCGTTGGTTGCAACATTTTGTTGTTCTAGATTTAAGCACTGTTGCTCAGGTAGACTTATGGGTTCTTCACAGTATACAAACTTGTTGTAGTCCTATGGTTCTTTTGTGCTTTCCAGCTCATTCTTTTTTGCAAATTCATCAATCTTTACATTTGTACTTTAAACTATTTTGTTAGAAGCCTTGATTAGACATTTAAAAGCTTTTCTTTTGGTAGAATACCCCAGAAAAATACCTTCATCACTTTTGGCATCAAGATTTCCATTTCTATAATCCTTTAAAACATAACATTGACTACCAAATATTTTGAAGTAACTTACATTGGGTGTTTTACCATACCATAGCTCATAAGGTGTCTTCTTTGTGTCCTTCAATTGTACTCTGTTAAGTGTATAAACAGCAGTGCTGACAGCTTCTCTCCACAAGATTTGGGTGATGTCATTTTCTATCATCAGTGTTCTTGCACAATCAACTATTGATTTGTTCCTTCTCTCAGCAATCTCATTTTGCTGTGGTGTCCTTGGTGCAGAAACCTATCTTTTTATACCATGTTCATTACAGAAACTAGTGAATTCATCTGATATAAATTATCCTCCTCTATGTGATCTCAAGCATTTCAAATCCTTACCACTTTTTTTTTCTACCATAGCCTTATACCATTTAAACATCTTGAATGCTTCAGATTTTTCTTTTAGAAAAATGACTGTCATCATTCTAGAGTAGTCATTGACAAAGAGAATAAAATATCTATCTCCATAATAGCTCTTTGTCCTCATAGGTCCACATAAATCAGTATGGACTAATTCTAGAATATCATCGGATGTATGGGTTTTACTTTTGACTAGACTTTGTCATTTTACCTTTTTGACAATTTTTGCACATGATGTTGTCTGGCTTTGTCATCGTCAGTAAGCCTCTTACACTTCTTCTTCTGCTTATTTTCATCATGTTGTCAAAATTCACATGACACAATCTTTTGTGCCACAACCATATGTCTTAGTTTCTAGTCATTAAGAAAGTGGTGTTAGTGTCATTCAGATAGAATACGTTACCTTTAGTCTGTTCACCGGTACCAATCAGTTTTCCTGATTCATTGAAGATCTTTGCCTTCTTGTTTTCTTTTTTTTTTATCAGTAATTTTGATATTATATTGATTGAAAATAACGGTTACATTCTTGTTCAAAAGGGGCTTATCCATACCCGAGCATATGACTACCATACATTCCAACAGAGAGCTAACTATGGAACCACTAACATAGCTACCCAAAAATAGAGGGGTCTATCAATAGACCTCCTCTCCCAGTTACAAAAGAGACCCAAAAAAACTAAGCTAAGCTCGCCTAACAGAACCATTTTGCCGCATCATCTCTGGAAAAAATTCCCAAACGCTCCATACTTGTCCACAAGAGCACCAACCGAAATATTGGTTTCAGCATCCCCACTCGGCCCCACAGTCACTTCCTCTCTGGAAATCCTAGCTACAGAGGCCTTTGCACCCCTTCTAGTGACCGGAAATTGCCTTCAGATCATGGGTCGGCCATCTTCTCAAAAAGCTCGCCGAAGACTTAATGGTCGTCTTCTTTCATTTTCGGTTCTCATTGTCAGGAACCACCTTTGTAAACTCTGCCTTGGCCCTATCCAGTGCCACTAGCAATGCCTTCCAGCCTCCCAAAGCCCATGTCAGTTGTATGTCCTCTAGGCATGTCGTGGACTAGACAACCAGTGGTTACAGACCATGACTGCCACGCCCAATCATGCGGAAAGGGGCCTCCCCCATTTGCAATCCCAGTCCCAGCTCTGCTCGGGCAATGATGTCCTCCAATCTGCCAATCCACTTCACCACCATGCATTCCCTGACCACTCGTCGAACTTCTGCCTTAGATTCTACCACCATCAGGGCAAGGGCCATAAAAACAGATGAGATATCCAAATTTGTTCTCGAGCGCCATCCTTTCTAGAGGAAATGTTCCCTGAGAATATCTCTGATGGCCTCCCAGAAGTCATCACCCTCACCAACGAAAATGTGGCTCAGCCTATTCAAAGTGATGGGGGTGTCAAAAGCTGGGATTTGCCCCATCATTGAGAGAGAGAAGTTAGCTTCCATCACACTGCACTGGTCTTTGAACTTTGTCACAACATATTTCAATGTAAAAACTGTCGCCGAAGCCTCTAGAAATAGATGATGTTTCTATCAACTTGCCAAAAAGGTAATCAATACTCTTTAATCCCATAGGTATGAACTCGGATTCACATATCGTAAAACTAATTTGGGGGAAGTGAAAGATTTCCCCATGGTGGCATTCAAGGCCTGGGAATGTGTAAGCCCACCATGTTTCTGATGGTGTGATGTAGTCTTGCCCAATTCTTTGGGAATCCGCCAATATAATTCAACAGATTATAATTCAATCATTTTACCCAATAAGCATTTTCACATTTAATCAGGTTATTCAACATTATAGTTCCTTTACCTTCAACCGGACAAGGTGTATCATTACCCATTCTTACTGTACCACCATTATAATACTCAAAAGTGTTGAACTTTTCTTTTTCACTGGTCATATGGTGAGTCTAGTCACTATCTATGATCCAGATATCATTCTTACTAACCTTATATATGAGTGCAGTTTCTTCATACCTTTCATCTTCATCTAAATCATCCTTCACAGCTACAAATACCATCTTGATGTCATCATAAGGTTCGGTGTCAGTATCTTCATCTTTGCAAGCAGCTAGGTAGCTAGTCTTCTTGCCTTTATCCTTGTAGTCTCAGGTATCCTTTCTTTCTGATTGTTGGTAACCTCTGTAATCTTTGTTATCACCTCTGTCAGATTTCTTCTCAAAAGATCTATCATTACTTCTGTCATCTTTTCTTCTGTTAGGACATTTTGTAGCAAAGTGTCCAATATATTTACAATTAAATCATACAAGTGGTAACTTGTCTTTGTATTTACCTTTGCCTCTTTGCATTCTCCTTGCCATGAGTGCTTCTATTTCATCTAGATCTTCTTCTTCACTTTCACTTTCACTATCTCTTCTAGATGAGTATCTCTGACTAGATTTGCCTATTCTCATAGAAGACTTAAATGTAGACTCTAAGTTTGGTAAGACACTATTATCAAAGTTATTCATCTCAAATGAAATCAGTCTACCAATCAAACTATCAAGAGTAAATGTATTGTTTGCAACTGCT
>MU225240.1:12052847-12068406 GCA_018584345.1 Thuja plicata
TAACTGAGAGGGGGGGTGAATCAGTGGCCTCAAAAATTTATCCTTTAATCACTAACCACCAATCAAATAAATCTTAGATTATTAAGTCCCTACAAGATGCATGCCTTGAAATACTTATAATAATTAATTGTTTGTTGGTTTTCCTTTTCTGACCTTATTCTCCTTGATAACCGATACTCAGTAAATATGCAGAGTATACCAATCAATCCAGAAATGCATATGTGAAATGTAAAACATTAAAGTAATAAAACATACACACATAAAATATGAATTTTAACATGGAAACCCTGTTAAGGGAAAAACCACTGGGACCGGTACCCCAAATTTTCACTCTTCTGAAGTGAGCCATGTTAGTAGCCAACCATGTTAAAGGTTACAAACACACTGTTAGGTGTGACCTTGTTAGAGGATTTTAATAATAGAATGTCACTTGATATCTGGCATGTATATGCTACCAATATTGATCAACCTCTCTGGGCACAATAGGTATCTAGCATATCTGGTGCTACTTAATTGCATCAGCCTCCTTCTTAGACTGTGTGTCGGTATCGGGTACTCAATGCTATCTTCATGACAATATTTTTGGCAATCTATTAGGATATACCTCAATTATAGAAGACTGTTAAGTCCTGCTCTGTTAAGAGACTTGATGCTTCAATGGTTAAACTGAAACAAAATGACTTGTTTCTAATGCAACTTGAATTTCAGATTTTCAGATCTATTTAAGTACAATACCTCTTTGATCAATGTATCAATTCAATTCCTTGTACTCCATACTTTCTGTTCTGTGATGCTGTGCTTCACTGTTCGTCGGTGTCTGCAGAATTCTTTAGCTCTCCTTCAGCTTGATTGATCAGGACTGTATGAAGTTATCCTTCATCATTTTCTCTTCAACATCCTCTTTCTATTCACTCCCCTTCTCATGTATGTGATTGCAGAAATGAATTATGCTTGTCTCTTATATAGACATGATATTCCTTAATTCTTGATTCTTGATTCTTGGCGTAAAAAACAATCCAGCCAATCTAATTTAAAGCATAACTCCTGATTTATCTCATAGTTATCTTCTTGCCAACTGTACAAATCTTCTTTAAATCAATTACTTAACTCTGGTCAAATAAAGCAAATAAAACAACTAGTTAAGTCTATCCTTAAGCTTTGCCAGCTAGATATTTTGTTATTTTCTAAACTCTTTGTTCTGTCGGTCAACTCTGCAGTTCGTCATCGGTGATAACTGACAGTTCCATCGGTGTGACTCCAGTCAGCTTCTGGATCTTCGTCTATCGGGCATCTTTGAATTTTGCTCGTCGGGCATCCTATGATTTTTCTTCATTGGGCAACACTATCTTCTGCTTGTCGGGTATCACTATGACTTTTGTTCTTTGCCTTTACCGATGGTGTGCACTTCGTCGGTGTTGTCTGTCACTTAGTGAATACTTGACTTTTATACATTGCTGAAAGCATAACCTTTGTTCCATTGATTCTCTGAAGTCTTTGGCATTATGTACATGACTGTACAGATTGGATCAAGTTGACATCAATGATAATACAAACCATTAACTGATTTAATGCCTTGCATTATCTTCAACTTAAAATTATCAAACATTCAATCAGTTACATGTCATCACTTTACTCATATTAAACCAATTGTACCAAGGACAGCCTAGTTACCACCACTTGACTATGAGATAAACATAGATCAAGCAAAAAATGGAATTGATGCACTATTGAATGAACCACTTGATAGTAAGCAACAAAGATTTGGCACATATGAAGAGGCAAAGTCTAAAATAAAAACGGGCTTAGTCATCAAGAAGATTGTCAACAAGAATAACAAGATGGTGAAGAATCTTGAGAAGTTGATGTCGGTAAATGAGGAGGGTAAAGAACAAACAGAAGACACTGAGGAACAGGGTGCCATCGGTGAAGAGGAAGATAAGAAAGCAACAGATTTTGAATCCACAGAGTCTGATGTGCCTCCACCTCCAACCAAGAAACCAAGAACTACAACAACTCAAAGGACAAGGAGCCAAACTACAAAGAAAGATACTACACCTCTTAAGAAAGGTTAAGTGGGGACCTATAAGAGGAAGCAACAAACAGAGAAGAAAACACCTACCAAAAGGAGGAGAAGACTAGTCAAGACCAAGGCCAACATTGAAGATTCAAAACAGGATGAGTCTAAAGTAGACAAGAAAATCTTAACCCCTAGAACAATTGATGAGATAGATGATTCAATTGCTACAACAAGTACCATGACTAATAGGAAAATTAGACAATGGGTAAAGCTAGATCCCGAGGACCAAAAAAAAATAGAAGATGTAATATTCAGGTCCATGGCTAATTTCAAATATGTACTATTTGAGTTTGCTAGCAAAATACCCAAACCACTGAGTGACAGAATTTCAGCATGATGGTCTTATGCTTTGAACTTCAAAAAGGAAGCAAGGGAGAGGATACTTGTGACACTCATGCCTCTCGAATCCAAAATGGAAGAAATAAAAGAAATGATGAAAAAGCATTCAAATAAATTTGTGGCAAAGATAAGAGCCTACAAGGTGCTACAAGGGTAGTTCTTAGATCTTGACAGCATGATAGATGCTAAATGGAGAGAAATTCTTAATCTACCTGCAGAATCAACAAGCTGTGAGAATCCATTACTTCTCACTGAGACACCTCATATAGAGGAGAAAAAAGAAAAAGCAAGTCCAAAGCACATTTCTTTGGATAATATGGAGGTTACTGAGCCCATTGACTTAGATAAAGTCATGGATGATCTTGACATTCAAGATATCACTCACTACGATTCTGATAAGGATCCATAGAAGGATGATGATGTAATATTCATATCTCTTAAGGATCAAGAAAATCAACAAGCATTGGAGACACAAGGAAATAAGGACATGGATGTTGTTGATGAGACATGGCCAGACACTTCAATCATTGATATAAAAGGATTGGACCCTACAGAGCAAATCCAAAAGGATGAAGATGTCACTGTTCAACAAGCTCAAACTGACAAACAGGACAAAACTATAGATGTAGCACAAGTGGGCACACAAAACAATATGCCAGTATTGATGAAGGCCATCAATCTGCTAGAAGGACAAGAAGAATCTACTATAGATACAAGCATACCCAAAGACAAGCGTGATACAGAAACAAAGGATACAAATGATGAATCCAAAGATACAACTACTCAAAATAAAGAAGGAGAAAAACAACAAGGAGAGGAAAAGCAGAAGGAGAAGAGTGAATAAGAAAAGACAGATGATTCTCAAAAGCAAACTAAAGAGAAATATGATGATACACCCAAGGTTGATGAAGAGATGTCTTCAGCTATCCGACAGGTGAACCCCAAGCACAAGGCACAAGAAGTTTCATCTACAAAGCCTTCACCGAGTGCCTCAGATAAAACAAATGAACTAGCAATGGTAGTTCATACATCTTCTTCTATACAAATCTCAAGGAAGAGAAGAGCAAGAACAAAAATACAGTCACTCTGGATGAAATAATTGAAATTCTAGTATGTGATCCAAGAATATTGGATCCTACTGAGTTGACAAAGTATGCTAGACATTCTGAAAGGAAAGCTATCCAGGATAAGCTGAGAAAGGCCACAAAAGAATCAAAGGTACTCAAAGTTGCAAAAGGAATCCTTTAGCAAATTGTACCTGGTACAAATGTTGATCAAACAACTCCCATGCTTGATCAATTAGTGGTTCTCACCGACGCTATCACATCTCAAAATATAGATGCTAAAAAGGCTATGTAAGCTAGACTTGAGAAGAAATATAAATTCAAGTTAGCAGAGAAAATAAGCCAAGAAGTGACATTGAAAAAGGTAAAGCTATATGAACTGGTAAGCACATTGGATCCCATAATTTTAGAAGTAATAGCCTTAATTCAAAAATTGTGCACATTAGATCAACTCACCAAGGAGTATACCAAAAAGATAGCACAAATTGATGTTGATCTTCAAGATAGTGCACAAGGTCTAACAAACACAGAAGATGCAATCAAATTGCACAATGACCAGATCAAGAAAGCTAGGAAGTTGAGACAAGATATACATATTGCAGAAACAAAGTTCAGAGATGAGGTGAATGAGCTTCAAGCTCAACTCTTACTAACTCTCACATTACTGCAACACCATATGACACAGGCAAGAACACTTATTGCCACCCCAGAAATGTCTGTCCTAGACAACATTTATGATATTCATGCCAGGATTGAACTAGAGCATATGGCACTGGAACTTCTCAAAGAGAAATGGGAGAAAATAATGGAAGATATCAAGAACGGTCACTCCCACATCCTTGACACTATGTAAGTTGCACATTTTTGTCACATTTTTGACAACTTATAAGTTGTACATTTTTGTCATGATTATGAAAAAAGGGGGAAATGATATGTACAGTCAGTCATTAAAAAGAGGAAATATTATGAAAAAAGGGGAATGTGTAGTACAAAGGAAAGTATACATGTACATATACTTATACTATACTGATGCATACAGTTAGGGGGATTCATATAATGACAAGGATATATACATGGTGTACATACTAAATACTTTAAGTATTGTGCACATATCAGCTTTTGATACTAATGTCAAATGGGGAGATTAAAGACATTATATTTTATCATTAGTATATGCAAGGAAAAACATGATAAACACCGTCGGTTATTACTACACCGACAGACAGGGCACAACACTACCCGACGCCAAGGTTACCGATATTGCTAAGCACAAAGCATCCTGACGCAACATTATTCAGTGTTACCCGATGTCAGAAAAGACAAAGGAACCTGATGAGTAACTAACAATGCAACCCGGCAAAATAATCAAGAGTGGAACCCAACAAATCAAGGGAATCCGATGATCAGTTCAAAGAAGGAACATCAACAGACTTTCAGTTCACACTGACAATCAGATACTGAGAGTCAATTACATCCCACAAAAAGTGTATCTAACTTCCACGTCAGATAAATCACTAAAGTTTTATATTTAGCTTCTTGATTTGTTTTAAATCCATTACGTGAGGGAAAATCAATGTAATTATTATTGTTTTGATCAGTCTAACTGGTTTAAAACATGCAAACTAAAGGATCAAGGTCAAGTTGTATACCTTGGATCTAGAGTTAACATTGTAATGCGTGATTCTAAAATAGATCAAAGAACTTGTATAAATAGATGCTCAATCAATTGTAAACATGTTGTTCAATGATGATTGTAGCCACTGAGAGCATCTAAGGATCAGACAAGAGAATTCATGCAGAAGCACAGACAAAGATCAATTTAGTTTTTAAGAACAAGAACCAAGACTACCGACAAGCAGGAAAATATATTAATCAATCACTATAGGTGATATTCATATACTATAAGCTTTAATGGATCTGTAATCATAAATTATAGATTGCATACAATCATTTCATACATATTATATACATTCTAACAAGTGGGGTATACTTAAGAAATCCTTTCAAGAAAGGTGGATCTAACAATCCTATTGTAAATCTCTTAACCGAGTGCACACTATATCAGTGTTGCTAAAGCTCTTAATAGAGTAGATCCTAACAGGTCTCCACATTAATACTCCTAACAGGGTAGATCATCATAAGTGGTCAAATTGTAAGCCTTAACCGACTCCCTTCCATTTTGCAGATAGTGAAGTTTTGTGGGTGTCATCCCCACCGTAGTTTTTACTTCCTAACAGGAGTTTTCTAGGATATCATATCTTGTGTTATGTGTCTATTACTTTCATGAATGTTTCTATGAATGTTACATACAATTAAGTTTGTGTATTAATATTACATGCATAAGAAAGAACATCGTATTTGGTCGGTAATGCAATAAAGATTGATTGCTAACGAAGTAAGGTGAAAAGTGTTAAAAGTTTTAGAGGTACTAATTCACCCCTCCCCTCTTAGTACTACTTCCCATTATTCCCAACACTTTCAACTTCCTTACCTTCTGAATTATGGATGCAACATCTTATACCTGCTTGTCCTAGGTTGCCACAAGAAGCCCCATCAAAGTTAAGCTTCATCCATCCCTTTTTAGGAGGGTTTCATTTTACTTCATTTCTTTTATGCTTGTTACCTTCCACACCCATCCCAACAGAAGGAGAAATATTTAAACCTACCCACCTACATCTCATTTTTTCATCCCAAAACATCATCCTAGATTCCATCTTGGGCTGATGCATGATTCTAGTGTTAACAATTTCTATAATAGCAGGCTCAATTTTATTTGTTAATCGTTCCCAGTTCATTTTATTCTCTTTGAACAGACACCTATTAAATTATTTCTTTCATTCCCATATGACAATTGAAGGAGCTATTAGCCATGAGTTTCTATACAAGCATTTTTTGTTGGTGATGGGTCAGGACTGAAACAAACCTAAAATAGAGTTAGGAAAGACAGATATATATTCCATTCTACTTCACAACCATTGCCAACACTGACTAGAAAAGTTGCAATTTAATCAGATGTGGTCTACAATTTCCTCCTCTTATTCACATAAAGGGCACCTGTTGGGTCCCTCATAGCCCATTATTTTGAACCTATCTGTAGTCAAAACTTTTTCTGCAAGCGCAATCTAAGAGAACACTCCAACCTTAGGTATACAATTCTTATCCCAACACAACTTTAGAGGGATATCAGTTTTTTGTATCTTCTTCTTTTTAATGGGAAACTCATGACCCATCCTTAGTATTGTATTATCCCAATTTTGAACCATCCCAAACTAATTTGTCTTCTCTTATTTGGAAGGATACGTTTCAGTCACTTAAAATTTATATTAACTCATTCCTAATTTCAACTTCTAGGACATTAGCAATGTCAAAAGATTTCCACTTCCACCCATGAGCAAAACCTTCTTTTGTTATTTCTATGTAGTCTTTAACGTACTTGCCCCATTGAGATTCTTAGATACTTTTGGCATTCTCAAAGTTAAATAAACTATCAATTGCTGCAAAACCACCCAATGAGTCTTTCCAAAATAATGCTTTTTCCCCATCACCAAGGTTCCAAGTTAATTTTTCTGTGACGGTTTTCCTACATTCCATCATAAAATTTCATATATATGTGATCCTTTAGGTGGGGAAGCAGTCCTAAATATACTAAATGGTCCACTATCATTTAGATATTTATGACATAAGATCCTTGCTCGTTTTAGGTGGGGATTCATGTACCTCTTCCAAACTAGTTTAGCTCCCAAAGCTCTACTTTGCTCCTTAATATTCTTTATCCCAATGCCCCCTCCTCTTTCAGTCTACACACTTTACCTCGGGCTATTAATGAGATCTTTTTCTTATCTTTCGTACCTTGCCAAAATAAAGTTCTAAGATGTTTACTCAATTCTTTTCTCCTTTTTAGCATAACCGATGTAGTGATGCTAAGTTTTAATGAAGATTGGATCAAAATATTGATGATAGGTGATTCAGTTATTTGGTTGTCATTGATGTCAACTAATTGACTTAGTATTTTCAATATGTTACCTGATATTGCAAGTGAATCATGTGTTGCAGTATGTTTCTAAAGTTGTTATTTTTATGGAAGTATATGTCATGTGCTTTGATGTTAACTTTTCCATCGCGACTTCTGATATGGAGACTTGAATTGGTTATGTTTGATTGCACTCAAACTGGGTAACTGCTAATATAGTCAGTGATAGACAGTAAGTGATTTAATTGATACTTAAAATTGGTAAAGTATTTGATGGAGCAGTCATAGGATATGACTATAAACAATGTCAAGATACTATGTTTGTGAGCGCGACTCATAATGTTAACTGGTGCTACTAGTTTATTTGATTGGAAGTGGTGTTAACAGAATGAACATATGAACAAGACCGAGTTCTTGAACATGTGATGAAGATTTGTAGATTGGTGAAGGAATTCGATGTGGAAATAGGATCGGTAATGATTTTCATAAATTAGTAAGTTAGTTACATGATTTGTGGGACTTACTTGACATCACATTGATCGAGGTATGCATTTGAGGTGGATTCTTCAAGAAGTTTCTTTTGGTCAAATGAGTTTTTGGAATGGCTCAACTACCAAGGTAAATTCTATGTGTAAGCCGATGCAGTGAGATAAAAATAAATATATGAGTGTCTAGATACATTGTATCTTACCTATGATAATTTGGATCGTTCATATCTTAGATCTAGGGTTTGTTGTAAGTCGATGGAAATAATTCTATATATTAAAAAGTTGAAGAAGAAGTTAATTTTTTGTTTGTGAATTGTAGAAGGATTCGATGACAATGAAAGTGAAGGAATCAAGTGTGATCAAGACAAGGAAGAGTATACAGTATGATGATGTATTTCAGAGCTTAAAAGGATCTAATTATGTAGAGGTAGTGCAGTGTTTACATATCATTTTACATGTTGCTTTCTAATCATTGTAACAGTGAAATACCTTAACAGGGCGGATCCTAACATATATTTATTGTAAACCCTCTAACAAGGTGACACATTAGCTTGTGTTCTAAGACCTCTAACAAGGATGCTACTAATAGGGCAAAGATCCTGATAGGTCTAAAGTCAAATCCCTTATCTGGGTAACACCTAATAGTGCTTTGTAAACCTTTAACAAGGTAAGCTCCTAACAGGGCATATTCCAGAAGTGTATAGATTTTGTGGGTATCATCTCACACCGTGGGTTTTTCCCATTTGGGTTTCCATGTGATAAATATAGTGTTTAGATTGTGTGGTTGATTACTTGTAGATGTGTGCATTGAAAGTTTTACTTATGTTAGATGATATTGAATGTTTTGGTGCATTGGGTTAAAAGAAGTTTAATTAGATGAATTTGTGGATTATTGATTCACCCCTCCCCTCTCAGTAATAAAAAATGTATTAAAATTGGTATCAGAGCCTTGGTCCCCTTACTATGAAGGCTTAACAACTTAGGGAAAAGATCTGAAGATATATAAGAAGGAAGCACCTAAGTTCTCTAAAGAAAATTTCTCTGCATGGGTAAGCCAGATGAAACTTCATATGTCAGGTATTGGAGATAAAGCATTGGATGATCTCACAACCAAGTATGTTCAACCTTTTGGCACCCTAACTCCTAATGAAATAAAAAGAAAGATGGAACATAACTTTGTAATGATAGAAATTGTAAGTTCCCAAGCTGATGCCGAGTTTGGAGATATCAAGGAAATGGATAATGCTAAAGATATGTGGGATAAGTTGGTAATAGTCTATGGCAGTGATGTTCATGTGCAGAAAGCTAAGGTAGACAACCTCAAAGGAAAGTATGATGAAATGAGAATGCAGGAAGGAGAGAACATTGGTCAATACAAAAAAGGCTAAAGGAAGTTGTTTTTGCTGTCAAAAGAGCTGGTGGTCAACTTGAAGAAGATGACGTGGTAAGTAAAATCTTGAGAACCCTTTTACCACAGTTTGTTATTAGAGTCTCTACTATACAAAAAGTGATATCTATCAGTCCTACAAATGTGACTCTAGATTCTTTGATTGGAAAGCTTACTGCTTTTGAGTTAAGTAAATTTGATAATAGTGTGCCTAGAATAGAGTTTGCATTCAAATCTTCCCTAACCATTGATTCCTAAAAGAAAGGAAAGGAAGTCTCTAACAGTTCTGAAGGAAATCATGACTATGATTCTATCTTATACGAGGAATGAGAACAAGAAGAGTTGGAAGCACTGCTAGTGAGAAGATCACCTAGAGGAAAAGGAAAGCACACAGGTAAACTTCCCTTAAAATTATTTTCATGTAATAAAATTGGTCATATTGCATCTAGATGTCCTGACAATGATAGGAAGTATAAGTTCAATAATTTTAGGAACTTCAAAGACAAGAGCAAGAAAGCATGTTATCTAGCAGAAGATGGAGTGACTGATGAAGAATCAGGTGGAAGAGATGATGAGGAAGAGATAGTTTTTTTTGCAGTCAAAGAAGAAACCTCAACCGGTGCAGATGGAGATAGTGAGAAGAAAGCATCGATTTCAAGCATGAATTATAGTGGTGACTAAATAATAGATAGTGGGTGTACACATCACATGACTGGTGACAAAACAAAATTTATTTGAGCGGAAGAATGTGATGGTAGTGCAGTCAGATTTGGTAATGGTTCACCATGTGTAGTAAGAGGTAAAGGTTCAATATCACTTAATTATAATACTAATTGTGATGATGTTATTAGGCTGGCAGATTAAAGGATAACTTGTTAAGTGTTGCTCAGTTGAATAACAAAGGCTTCATATTGGAATTCCATAATGGTGTTTGCAAGATCTTAGGAACATCTGGAGATTTGATTACTACTGGTAAACATACTAGAGGTAACCTATTCTGATTGAGCTCTACTAATAAACATGGATTGTTTGCTAAAGTTGAAGATTATTGGCTATAGAATAAAAGATTATGTCATGTTAATTATGATAATCTGGTAAAGGTCAATAAGCATAAATGTGTTAGAGAAATGCCTAATTTAACTAAGCCTACAAATGTTATGTTTGAAGAGTGTCAGTTGGGAAATTTAACTAGATCTATCTTTACTAGTAAAGGCTATTCATCTCAGAACATTCTTGACTTTATGCACACTGACTTGTGTTGATTGATGAGAACAAAAAGCTACTATGGAGATAGGTACTTTATCTTATTTGTTGGTGATTACTCAAGAATGATGTCTGTTATGTTTTAAAGGATAAATCTGATGTTTTCTACATGTTTAAGGTGTATAAAGAAAGAGTTAAAAAAGAAATAGGTAAAGCACTAAAGAATATTAGATCTGAGAGATGAGGTGAGTTTACTTCACATGAGTTTACAATATTTTGTGAAGAACATGGAATCAAGAGCAAAATGTTAGCACAGAGAACACCACAACAAAATGGAATTACAGAGAGAAGGAACATATCCATAATTGATTGTGCAAGAACACTTTTTATACAAAAGGGAGTGGCTCAAACCTTTTGGACAGAAGCTGTAAGTACTCTTGTTTATACTTTGAACCGGGTACAACTTAAGAAATGTACAAACAAAACACCTTATGAGCTATGGTATAGTCATACTCCTAGTGTCAGTTACTTCAAAAATTTTGTAAATAAATGTTACATAAAGAAGGATGATCAAAATGGTAAATTTGATTCTAAGAGTGATGAAGGAATATTTATTGGCTATTCTAATAGAATTAAATCATATAAATGTTTGAACAAGCATACTAACAAGATGATTGAAAGTGAAAATGTTAGAATTGATGAATTTTCTAAGAAAAAAGAAGATAGCAAGAAGCAACCGAAAGAATATGGCAGATTTGTTTATGTACAACTGGTGGAGCCAGATACAGTACCACAGGTGATTGAAGTGATGAATGATGCACAACCGGTGAATGATGATGAAGGTAACCAAAGAACATAATCGATACTCTCAAGATATGTGAAACTCAATCATACACAAGATCAGATAATTGGAGATAAAACTGTTGGAGTGGTGACAAGAAGCAATGTAAGAGAAAGAACTTGTCTGCTATCTAAATTAGAACCTAAAACTATTAAAGATGCTTTGGAAAATGATGATTGGATTAAGGCTATGAAATAAGAATTAGATCAAATAGAGAAGAATAACACTTGGAATTTAGTACCTAGACCTAATGACAAGAATGTTGGGTAAAAGCACAATAAACTATCAACTTTTAAGCTAACTCAATTGACTCGGCCCAGTTAGACTCGGCCGAGTCTAACACAACCAAGTCCACGTATGTGCCACACGGTATCGAATGGTGCCTACATGGCCTAGTAGACTCCTACACAAGCCAATGTGAGGACCAGTAGGACTCAACCAAGTCTGACTCAACAGAGTCAAACTCAACCGAGTCTCCCTAGGTGACATGTCACATTGGCAGCCAAACCTCCAAAAACATAAAAAGCCAGAAGTTTGCACTTCTTATATTCCATTCTCTTCTCAAAATAGAAAATGTCAAAAAACTAAAAGTACCCTTTTCTAGATCTCAGAACAAAGATTCTTGACATATAAATTTTATATTATTTTGACTACAAAACGTTGAACAAATCTGCTAAAAACTACATGTAGGTATATAAAGCTTTGAGAAGTCGTTGATTCAGAAAATATAAAAAAATGCTAAATCAATTCATTTTTTTTTAAAAAATCATAGACAACACTAGAGAAGAGAGTCATCTTTAATAATATGTAATTTATTTGGTTTTTGGTATAGTTTTGATAGGGGAAAAGTGGCGGGAGACAAAAACTATTGATTTTAGGTAAGTTCGACTTTGGATACTTATAACAGGAAAACTATAGATCGAAAACACTTCTTTATTTTTTTTTTGCACCAGCTATACATGTCATCTAAAACATATTCTAAAATTGGAGGAAAAAACAATGTTTTACTTATAATGATTTGGTGGGAAGTAAACTCCCTGATTTGTAGTATTTTTGAGGAAATGAAAAATAGACCTAAAATTTTCAAAAAACATATTAATTTTTGTTCCAATTTTATTTTAAAAAATTATAGGCATAAAATTCATCCTATTTCACACATTTCATAAGTTTAGATCATTTTCAAATTATCAACAGAAATGTGGCTTTTATGCCCTTGAAGTTTTATAGTTTTGGTGTTGTTAACTTTTTCCTTTGTAAAAGGGTGACAATTTATTATGCTTTTATCCTGTTATAGGTAGTAAATGGATTTTCCAGGAATAATCTGAATGCAAAAGGAGAAGTGATAAAAAACAAGGCAAGGCTAGTTTGCAAAGGGTATACACAAGAAGAAGGACTAGACTATGGTAAAACTTTTGTAGCTATTGCTAGACTTGAAGGTGTAAGGATACTCTTAGCATATGCTGCTTATAAAGGTTTTAAGGTATATCAAATGGATGTAAAATCTACTTTTTTGAATGGTGTGTTAGAAGAAGAAGTATACATCGAACAACCTAAAGGATTTGCAACTTATAAAGGTAAGGACATGGTATGTAAATTGCATAAAGAATTGTATGGATTGAAGAAAGCTCCAAGAGCATGGTATGAAAGGTTGCATGCATGTATTATTCAGATTGTTTTCACAAGAACTAGTGACAATAGCAATGTATATCTAAAATATGAAAGTGAAGACAAAACACTGATTGCGAAATTTTTTGTTGATGCCGTAATATTTGGTGGAAATGAAGCATTAAGTAGGTCATTTGCAGAAGAAATGAGAAAGGAATTTGAAATATCCATGATAGTAGAAATCAAATTCCTTATTGGACTTCAAGTACAACAGATAAAGAAAGGAATATACATAAGTCAATCAAAATATGTGAAGGAGATTCTGAAAACTTTTGGCATGGAATACTCAAAACCAGTTGGAACGCCTTTGGTCATAGACTGCAAATTATCTAAGGATGATGAATCAAAAGAGGTAAATGAAACTCTATATAGATCCATGATCAGTAAACTATAGTATGTTGTGCATAGTAAAACAGATGTTGCACATGTTGTTGGTATTGTTGCAAGATTTTCATCAAACCCAAAGGACTCACATTTGGTTGCAGTAAAGAGGATCTTCAGATACCTCAAAGGAACTGAAGATTATGGCTTATGGTATGGTAAGGATGGAAATTTTTCTTTGAATGTGTTTACTGATGCTGAATAGGCATGAAATGTTGAGGATATGAAAAGCACAAGTGGTGGAGCATTCTTTCTTGGTGAAATATTAGTCTCCTAGACTAGTAAGAAGTAGAATTGTATTTCTGAATCTACTGTAGAGGCAGAGTATGTCACTGCTACTCTTAACTATCAACAAGAAGTATGGATAAAATAGATTCTTGAGGGAATTCATGAGAAGGTCACATAACCAATTGTTATCTATTGTGATAACACTAGTGAAATAAATAATTCTAAGAATCCAGTGATGCACTCGAAGACAAAACACATTGCAATAAAATATTTTTTTTAAGAGAGAAAGTACAAGATAAGGAGGTAAGGCTTGACTACGTGTCTACTAAAGAACAATTTGCTGATATTTTCATCAAGTCGTTACCAAAAGATACCTTAGAATACATTAGAGGTAGATTAGGGGTTATTCCCCTATCTAAAGTTAATTAGAGGATGATGTTGATTGCATCAATTCATATGTCTTTATCAGAATATCATATATATGAATTGATGTAGTGGTGGACAACTCCATGGGGAATAAGTCTTAAGTATGATGTAGTAACAAAGTGACAAGGAAAGAATAAGAAAGAATTAGTAAAGTGTACTCAGAGATGCCTCAATGATTTGACAACTTTGGCATTGTTGTCAAAGGGGGAGAATATGTATTTCATTGATACATGGAGGAGAATATGTATCCAAACAAGAGAAGAACATGAAATATAAAGATGAAAGGGGGAGTATATAAAGATGATGAATCAGTATGACAGAGTGAGCAGATGTATGATCAGAGGTAAAGATAGAAGTGGAAACATTTTGCAAAAGTCAGTGAGAAGATTTACATATCATAAAATTAGGAGATAAGAGTGATGAACTATAACTAATTGAATGTTTGAAGATGTTAAGTTGATGACCCCAGAGACATAGAAAGTTTATGCAAGACACTAAATTAGTTAATTTATTGTATTGTCATTGATGTCAACTTGATATATATCTGTATGGTCATGTACATACTGCTAAAGACTTCAAAGAACCAATGAATAAAAGGCTATGCTATTAGTAATGCATAAAAGTTAAGTATTCACAAAGTGACTGTATACACCAACAGAGTGCACACCGACAGACAAAGTAAACCAATGAGAGAAAAGTCACAGCGTTACTTGACGAGCAAAATCACAACATTATCGACGAGCAAAGTCACAGTATAACCCGACAGACAAAATTGTAGTAATGCCCGACGGATGGAGATCCCGAAGACAACTGAAGTCACACCGACAGAGTAGTTAGTTGTCATCGATGACTAACTGAAGTGTTGAACGACAGAACAAAGAGTTCAGAAATAAAAAAATGCTTAGCTGTCAAGAGCTAAATATAGACTTAACTGGTACTTATCATTGTTTTAATTGACAATATAAAGCCATAGATAAGTAAGGGATATAAAGTTGCTTTGTCTAGTTGGCAAGAAGATCTCTACAATATTAATCAAGATTTTTTCTTTAAATCTAATTGGAGAGAATTGTGGATCACACCAAGATCAAGAAAGCCAAGAAACGGTGAAATTGTGTCTATATAAGAGACAAGCTTATTCAATGTGAATAAGGGGAGTGACAAGAGAATAGATGTTGAAGAGATTCTGAAGGAGAAGAAAGTCTTCATCCAGACCTGATCAATCAAGCTGAGGAAAGAGCTAAATTTTGTAGACATTGATGACCAATGACATAGCATCACAAAGAAAAATAGTGTGGAGCAAAGGTATTGAATTGATTACATTGATCATAAAGGTAATGCACTTACAATAGATCTAAAAATCTGTAATTCTAGTTGTATATGTGAACAGATCAATTTACTATTTCAGTTTAACCATTGAAGCATCAAGTCTCTTAACCGAGCAGGACTTAAAAGTCTTTTGTAATTGAGATACATCCCAAGGAGTATCAAAA
>MU225240.1:12068456-12108192 GCA_018584345.1 Thuja plicata
ATCAAGGATGGTAGCATTAGATGCTAGATACTAAGTGACAAACTATTCATTTAAATCCTCTAACAAGGTCACACCTAACAGTGTGTTTGTAACCTTTAACAGGGTTGGCTCTTAACCGAGCTCACTTTAGAAGAGAAAAAATTTGGGTTACTGGTACCAGTGGTTTTTCCCTTAACATGATTTCCACGTTAAAAATCTTTGTTAATGTGTCTACGAGTCATTACTTTATTGTTTTGCATTTCACATAAGTAAATCTGGATTGATCGGTATACACTAGTTATTTAATGTGTTTTGGTAAATAGAAAGACTGTTTATCGGTAAACATACAGTAGAAGGTTTTACAAAGCATTCCGACAAGTAGTAATTTGGTATAAGTATTTGGAGGCATTCATCTTATAGGACTGAATATAACTAGAGGCTTATAAATGTGGTAATAAGTTTTTGGGTTAATTTAAGGATTAATTTTTGAGGCCACTAATTCACCCCCCTCCCCCCCTCTCAGTTATTCTAACAATTGGTATTAGAGCTTGTGTGTTTAGAAGGAAGGTTTCAAGACCTAAGCTAAAGATCACAAGATGAACAGACGAGATGTGCCCAAGTTGAACAAAGACAACTTTGATTCATGGAAAAGCAGAATAAGACTCCACTTATCAGGTATTGGAAATGATGTTACTCAATACTTAGATAATGAATATGTGTTTCCCACAAGAGCACTCACAGTTGAACAAATGAGAGAGAAGCATGAGCACAACTGCATGATAATAGAGCTTTCTTCCTCACTCTTTGATGCTTAATTTGAAGATGTCAAAGCATGCACAACTGCAAAGCAGATGTGGGATAATTTGAAGCTTGTACATGGTGGTGATAAAAATGTTCTGAGAGCCAAGGCAGAAATCCTTAGAGGAAAGTTTGATGATCTCAGAAAGAAAGAAGGTGAAAACATCACACAATACAACACAAGAATCAAAGAGGTAGTCAATGCTATCCGAGGAGTTGGAGGTGTACAAGAAGAAGAGACAGTGGTAAGTAAAATTCTAAGAACCTTACTACCTACTTATGCTATTAGAGTATCTGCCATACAAGAAATGAGAGAAGTAGAAAATAAAAATGTTACTCTAGATATTTTGATTGGAAGACTAATTTCATTTGAGATGAATAACTTTGATAATAGTGTCTTACCTAACATAGAGTTTGCATTCAAATCTTCTTTGAGAATAAGTAAATCAAGTCATAAACACACTATGAGAAAAGATAGTGAAAGTGAAAGTGAACAAGAAGATATTGATGAAATTGAAGCACTTATGTCTAGGAGAATGTAGAGAGGCAAAGGTAAATACAATGGTAAATTACCACTTGTATGTTTTAATTGTAAAGAGGTTGGATACTTTATTGCAAGATGTCCTAACAGGAGAAGAGATTATAGAAGCAACTGACAATCAAAAAGAAGAGATACCCGAGACTACAATGACAAAGGAAAGAAGGCCAGTTACCTAGCTACATGCAGAGATGAAGATACTGACACCAAATCTGATGAAGACATCGAGATGGTGTTTGTGGCAGCAAAAGATGATTCAAATGAAGATGAAGAAAGGTATGTAGAAACTACACTTATATCTAAAGTTAGTAAAAATGATGCCTGGATCATAGATAGTGGTTGCACTCACCATATGACCGGTGACAAACAAAAGTTTGAGACTTTTGAATACTATAATGGTGGTTCAGTAAGAATGGGTAATGACACTCCTTGTCCAGTCGAAGGTAAAGGAACTATAATGTTGAATAACTTGATAAAATGTGAAAATTCTTATTGGGTGAAAGGATTGAATTATAATCTATTTAGTGTTTCTCAGCTGAATAATTCAGGTCACAGAGTAGCATTTGAAAATAACAAGGCAAAAATCTTCAATGAATCAGGAAGGCTGATTGGTACCATTGAGCAGACAAAAGGTAACTTATTCTATTTGAATGATATTGACACCACTTGCTTAATGGCTAGAAATGAAGACTTATGGTTATGGCATAAAAGATTGTGTCATGTAAATTTTGACAACACGATAAAGATAAGCAAAAAGAGAAATGTAAGAGGCTTACCGACGATGACGAAGCCCAACAATATCATGTGCAAAAATTGTCAAAAAGGTAAGATGACAGAGTCTAGTTTCAAAAACAAAACCCATACATCTGATTCCATTCTAGAATTAGTCCATACTGATCTATGTGGACCCATGAGGACAAAGAGTTACTATGGTGATAGATATTTTATTCTCTTTGTTGATGATTACTCTAGAATGATGACAGTTATGTTTCTAAAAGATAAATCAAAAGCATTCAAGATGTTTAAATGGTACAAAGCAATGGTAGAAAAAAAAAGTGGTAAGGAATTGAAATGCTTAAGATCAGATAGAGGAGGGGAATTTATTTCAGATGAATTCACTAACTTTTGCAATGAGCATGGAATCAAAAAAGTCTCTGCACCGAGAACACCACAGCAAAATGGAATTGCTGAAAGAAGGAACATATCCATTGTTGATTGTGCAAGGAAACTGATGATAGAGAAAGGCATCACCCAAATCTTCTGGAGAGAAGCTGTCAGTACTGCTGTTTACACATTGAACAGAGTACAATTGAAGAAAGACACCAAGAAGACACCCTATGAGCTATGGTATGGATACACACCTAATGTAAGTTACTTCAAAATATTTGGTAGTCAATGTTATATCTTAAAAGATGATAGAAATGGAAATCTTGACTCCAAAAGTGATGAAGGTATCTTTCTAGGGTATTCCACCAAAATAAAGGCTTATAAATGTCTCAATAAAACCTCTAACAAAATTGTTGAAAGTGCAAATGTAAAGATAGATGAATTTGCATAGAAGAATGAAAAGGAAAGCACAAAAGAACCAGAAGATGACAACAGGTTTGTTTACAATGAAGAACCTAACACTCTACCTGAGCAATAATATATAGCTCCCAAGCAACAAAATATTGCACCTGAGCATCAGGCTGCAAATACTGAAAAACAGGATATTGCCAAAGATGATGTACCAAGCGATGGAGATCAGAATGAAGGACACAATGATGATCAAGATGATAGACAAAGAATTGAACCTGTACTTTCTAGGTATGTCAGAAGGAACCATCCACAGAACCAGATCATTGGAGATAAGAAGGCTGGTATGAGAACCAGAAGTAAGTCTCTAAACACAAGATGTCTAATTTGTGATTTTGAGCCAAAATCTGTCAATGTTGCACTTGATAATAAAGAATGGATTAGTTATATGAATGAAGAAATTGAGTAGATTTATAAAAAAAAGACATGGACACTTGTACTGAGACCAGATGATAAGAATGTCATCGGTACAAAATGGATATTCAGAAATAAGCTGAATTAGATTGGAGAAGTCACCAGAAACAAAGCAAGACTAGTATGCAAGGGGTATGCACAAGAAGAAGGGATTGAATATGGAGAAACATTTGCACCCATTGCTAGGCTAGAAGGAGTGAGAATATTACTTGCTTATGCTGCATTTAAAGGATTCAAGGTATGCCAGATGGATGTCAAGTCTGCATTCCTAAATGGAATACTTGAGGAAGAGGTATACATTGAGCAAACAAAAGGGTTTGTTGATCCAGATAAGAGAAACATGGTATGTAGACTACATAAATCCTTGTATGGATTGAAACAAGCACCAAGAGCCTAGTATGAAAGACTTCATTCCTATCTCATAAGTATTGGATTTGTAAGAACTAGTGAAAACAATAATCTTTATTTGAAGGAAGATACTGATGCTAACATTTTGATTGCTGAGATATTTGTTGATGACATCATATTTGGAGGCAATGATATGCTATGCAAATAATTTGCAAATGAAATGAGCAAAGAGTTTGAGATGTCTATGTTTGGAGAGATCAAGTTCTTTCTTGGCCTACAGATCATACAACAAGATGAAGGCATTTTCATTACACAATCCAAATACATCAAGGAAGTACTGAAAATATTCAAGATGGAAGATTCCAAGCCAGTTAGAACACCGATGGCAGCTGGATGTAAGCTGAAAAAGGAAGACAAGTCACCTGAGGTAAATCAGACTTTGTACAGATCTATGATTGGAAAACTCATGTATGTTGTACATAATAGACCAGATATTGCACATGCAGTAGGAATAGTTGCAAGATTTTATGCTAATCCCAGGGAATCACATATGACTGGTGTGAAAAGACTCCTAATATATTTGAAGAATACTGAGGAATATGGATTATGGTATAGAAGAGAAGGCAAATTTGAACTTAAGGTCTTTACCAACGCTGATTGGGCTAGAAACATTGATGACCGAAAGAGCACAACTGGAGGAGAATTCTTTATGGGTGTCTGACTTGTCACATGGATCAACAAGAAGCAAGGATGCATCTCCCAGTCTAGTGTAGAAGCAGAGTATGTTGTTGCTGCTACAAACTACTCAAATATTGCATGGATCAAACAGTTAATGGAAGGTATGCATATGAAAATTCTTGAACCAGTAATTATCTATTGTGACAATACCAGTGCAGTAAACATTTCCAAGAATCCATTCATGCATGCTAAAACAAAGAATATTGCTATCAAGTATCATTATTTGAGAGAAAAAGTTCAAGCAAAGGAGGTGATACTTGAGTATGTGCAATCACAGGAACAATTAGCTAATATCTTCACCAAGCCACTGCCCAAGGATACATTTGAGTACTTGAGAAAGAGACTAGGGGTTAGACCCTTGTCTTCTGGTCAGTAAGATGACTAGAAGGCTGCATCAACCTACATATTATCAAAATACCATTCATGTTGATGCAAGCAAAGAGATGGACTTCAAGATACATATGTACACATCAAGGTATTTATCTACATCAAGCATCAAATTTTTGTATTGCTAATGGATTGGGAAATTCAAGGAGTATATTATGGATATAAATGATTGTTTGACATTACTGTCAAATATTTGTTTGGCATTGTTGTCAAAGGGAGAGATTATATCTATTATCACATTAGAGAGAGAGATTATATCCATTATCACATTAGGGAGAGATTATATCCATTATCATATCACATTCTCAGATGTAACCAGAAAGGGAGAGTACATACAAAGGGAGAGATTGCTGACAAGAGAGAAAAGAGACATCAAAAGAAAAGAACAGTCAAAGGGAGAGAGTTTGACATGAGATTAGAACACATCACATCAGTAGAAGAAAGATTCTACATCTATCCAGTGAAGGGATTGAAGACAAAAAGAGAGCTGCAAGAATCAAATCTAAGCTATGTGAGCTTACCGAGGACCAAATATTTGTATCAGTTATAGTACATAAGATTGGTAGTTTGATGAACTTCAACTGTTATACTTCATATTGTATTAGTGATAATATAGAGTGATAATGTAGTGTGTTTCCATAAATGCCAAAGGGAGAGATTGTTGAACTATAACTGATTGAATGTTTGAAGATGTTAAGTTGATGATCACAGAGACACATAAAGTTAATGCAAGACATTGAATCAATTAATGTATTGTATTTTCATTGATGTCAACTTGATATAATCTATATGGTCATGTACATACTGCTAAAGACTTCAAAGAACCAATGAATAAAAGGCTATGCTATCAGTAATGCATAAAAGTTAGGTATTCACAAAGTGACTGTATACACTGACGAAGTGCACACCGACGGATAGAGTAAACCAACGAGAGCAAAGTCACATTGTTACCTGACGAGCAAAATCATAACATTATCGACGAGCAAAGTCACAGTGTAACCCAACGGACAGAATTATAGTGTTGCCTGACGGACGAAGATCCTGAAGACAACTGAAGTCACATTGACGAAACAGTCAGTTGTCACCGACGACTAACTGAAGTATTGACCGACAGAACAAAGAGTTCATAAATGACAAAATGCTTAACTGTCAAGAGATAAATATAGACTTAACTGGTACTTATCATTGTTTTAATCGACAAGATAAAGCCATAGATAAGTAAGGGATTTAAAGCTGCTTTGTCCAGTTGGCAAGAAGATCTCTACGAGATTAATCAAGAGTTTTGCTTTAAATCTAATTGGTAAGAATTGTGGATCACGCCAAGATCAAGAAAGCCAAGAAATGGTGAAATCATGTCTATATAAGAGACAAGCTTATTCAATGTGAATAAGGGAAGTGACAAGAGAATAGATGTTGAAGAGATTCTGAAGGAGAAGAAAGTCTTCATTCAGACATGATTAATCAAGCTGAGGAAAGAACTAAATTTTGCAGACACCGACGACTAGTGACACAACATCACAGAGTAGAACAGTGTGGAGAAAAGGTATTGAATTGATTACATTGATCATAAAGGTAATGCACTTACAATAGATTTGAAAATATGCAATTCTAGTTGTATATGTGAACATATTAATTTACTGTTTTAGTTTAACTATTGAAGCATCAAGTCTCTTAACTGAGCAAGACTTAAAAGTCTTTTCTAATTGAGATACATCCCAAGGAGTATCAAAAAGTTTGATCATACAAAGTAGCATTGGATATGCCCGATACCTATTGACAGGCCAAGAGAGTGTTTGATCAAGGATGGTAGTATTAGATGCTAGATACTAAGTGACAAACTATTCATTTAAATCCTCTATCAAGGTCACACCTAACAGTGTGTTTGTAACCTTTAAAAAAGTTGACTCTTAACCGAGCTCACTTCAGAAGAGTGAAAATTTGGGTTACCAGTCCCAATAGTTTTTCCCTTAATAGGGTTTCCATGTTAAAAATCTATGTGTTAATGTGTCTATGAGTCATTAATTTATTGTTTTGCATTTCACATAAGTAAATCTAGATTGATCGGTATACACTAGTTATTTACTGTGTTTTGGTAAATAGAAAGATTGCTTATCGGTAAACATACAGTAGAAGGTTTTACAAAGCATTCCAACAAGTAGTAATTTTTTATAAATATTTGGAGGCATTCATCTTATAGGACTGAATATAACTAGAGGCTTATAAATGTGGTAATAAGTTTTTGGGTTGATTTAAGGACTAATTTTTGAGGCCACCGATTCACCCTCCCCACCCCCCCCCCCCTCTCAATTATTCTANTTTTGAGGCCACCGATTCACCCCCCCCACCCCCCCCCCCCTCTCAATTATTCTAACAAAGAGTGTTGCCAAGGACACAAGTTATGTATTGTAAAGTTAAGGAGAGTGTTTCTATTCATGCCAAAGGGGGAGATTGTTAGCATAACTGATGCAGTGATGCTAATTGTTTCATTTATGAATATTGGTATAGATGTGATGATAGGTGAATCAATTATTTGGTTGTCATTGATGTAAATTAATTGAATTAGTATTTTCAGTATGTTACACGGTATTGCAAGTGAAACATGCATTGTAGTATGTTTAAGAAGTTGCTATTCTTATGGAATTATATGTCATGTGTTGTGATGTTAAATTTTCCATCGCGACTTCTAATATGGAGAATTGAATTGGTTATGTTTGATTGGACTCAAACTGGGTAACTACTAATATGTCAGTGACAAACAATAAGTGATCTGATTATTATTTCAAATTGGTAAAGTATTTGATGGAGCGGTCATAGGATGTGTTTGTATACAATGTGAAGATACTATGTTTACGATCATGACTCATAATGTTAATTAGTGTGACTATTTTATTTGACTGGAAGTGGTGTTAACATAATGAACATGTAAACAAGACAAAGTTATTGAACATGTGATGAAGATTTATAGATCGGTGAAGGAATTTGATGTAGAAATAGGATCGATGATAATTAGTGTAAATTAGTAAGTTAGTTTTCATGATTTGTGGGACTTACTTGACATCACATTGATCAAGGTATGCATTTGAGGCAGATTCTTCAAGAAGTTTCTTTTGGTCAAACGAGTTTTGGAATGACTCAACTACCAAGGTAAAATCTATGTGTAAACCGATGCAGTTAGAGGAAAATGTTTATGAGTGTCTAGATACATTGTATATTACCTAAGATGATCTAGATCATTCATATCTTAGATCTAGGGTTCATTGTAAGTTGGTGGAAGTAATTCTATATATTAAAAAGTTGAAGAAGAAGTTATTTGCTGATTGTGAACTGCCAAAGGATTCGGTGACAAAGGAAGTGAAGGAATCAAGTGTGATCCAAAAAAGGAAGAGTATATAGTATGATGGTTTATTTCAGAGCTTAAAAGGATCTGATTATGCAAAGGTAGTGCATTTTTTTATAGATAATTTTATCTGTTGCTTTTTAATCATTGTAACAGTGAAATCCCTTAACAGGGTGGATCCTAACTGATCTTTATTGTAAATCCTCTAACAAGGTGACACATTAGCTTGTGTTCTAATACCTTTAACAAGGCTTCTCCTAATATGGAAAAGAGCTTAACAAGTCTAAAGGCAAATCCCTTAACCAGGTAACACCTAACAGTGTTTTGTAAACCTTTACAGGGTAAGCTCTTAACAAGGCGTATTCTAGAAGAGTACATATTTTGTGGGTATCATCTCACACCGTGGTTTTTTCTCATTTGGGTTTCCATGAGATAAATATGGTGTTTACATTGTGTGGTTTATTACTTGTGGATGTATGCATTTAAAGTTTTACTTATGTTAGATGACACTGAATGTTTTGGTGCATTGAGTTTAAAGAAGTTGAATTAGGTGAATTTATGAATTACTGATTCACCCCTCCCCTCTCAGAAATCAAACTTGTATTAACACTCTTTTCTACAGGTAAGTTAATACTTAACAATTGATAGATTGGGATGGATAATAGCATAGGTTTTAACATGGTTTCTCTACCAGCAGAAGAGAGCCACTTCCCTTTCCATGATTCAATTTTTTTCTTAATTTTTGAAACAAACTGGTCCCATAATCTTTTTGTTCTGCTGCCCTTATCTAGGGGCAGACCCAAGTATCTATAGGGTAATTCCCCCCCTTTTTTTAAAGTTTGGAACATTACTGATTTCTTTTTTTGTGTTCAAATTACTATTGAAGAAAAAGATCTCTAATTTTCCTTGCTTATATCCTATCTTGAGGATTTTGTGTAGGAGTCTAATATATTCTTAATTTCCACCGCTTCCTATTTCTCCCCTTGACCATAGAGCATGATATCATCAAAAAAATGTTGATGTGTGATAGGGCCAAGGTCATTAGTTACTTTAACATCTTTAACAAGATTAATCTCTCTAGCCTTAGTTATAGTTTGTCCCAACGATTTTGACATGATAATGAATAAGAAGGGCGAGATAGGGTCTCCTTCTCTTAATCACCTAGAAATGTTGAAAAAACCTTCTGGGGTACCATTAACTAGGATTGAGATTCTGGGGCTAGAGATACACTCAAAGATAAGGTTAATCCATTGTTTAGCAAAGCCAAAGGCTTCTAAACATTTGCAAAGGAAGTACCAATCAATCTTTTCATAGGATTTCCTTATGTCAAGCTTAATCAACATGCTCGAGTTACGATTCTGCTGAATTGAATGAATTGCTTCCTAAGATATTATTACCCCATCATAAATGGATATTCCTAGAACAAAACATGTTTACTCCTCACTGATTAATACCGGGAGAAGTTTTTGTATTCTTTTGGCCATAGTTTTTGTTAGTATTTTATAGATAGTGTTACACAACGCAATATGTCTGAAATCATGAAAACTTTCAATTTTTTCTTTCTTGGGAATAAGTGTAAGAAAGGTGTTATTAATTTCTTTGAGAAGGTTTCCTGAGTTCCTAACCCCTTCAAGTGCTCTTACCACCTCATCACCAATAAAATCCCAACATTTTTGAAAAAAGAAGGCAGGGAACCCATCCAGTCCTGGAGCCTTATTTGGATGCATTTGCATCACTGCAATCTCAATCTCTGATTTGGAGATTTTTTCTATTAGGATACTATTATGTTATGTTGTAATAATCTTTGGGATATTTGCTAGAATACCCATTTCCACTTCCATATTAGAACACCCCAATTGTTAAAAATATCCTTATAATACTTGACTGCTTCGACTGTAATTTGATTAGGGTCCTTAACAGTGGTTCTATTTTTATCCTTGGTTTTGGTTATTATGTTAATGTTTCTTCTTTGTTTCGTACTCTTATGAAAGAATTTTGTATACTTGTCCCCAACATCCAACCATGTTTCCCTAGATTTTTTACTCCGAAAGATCTCTTCCTTAGCTAGGATATCCTCATAATAAGCTAGTAGTTTCTTTTCTCTGAGATAGAGTTCCTAATCCATTCCTTTATCAATTATTACACTATTAAGCTCTTCTATTTCTTCTTCAATTCTATCTTTTTCTTCAAAAATATTGCCAAAGTGGTTCCTATTCCACATTATCAATTTATTTTTGATTATCTTCATCTTAGTCACCAAACAATATAATGTTGAACCTGATACCTTTGCATCCTTCTACCACTTATGTATTAAATTTATCAAGATTTCATCCCTCAACCACATTTGCTCAAACTTGAAAGAACATCATTTTGGGCTTAAATCCTCATTGATATTTAGCTAGACTAGAAAGTGATATGAACTGGACCAAGGGAGGATATCAATTGAGATAGTATAGGGAAAGTTTTCCCAACTTCCTCTAAAGAAAAATCTATCTTATTTCTTGGTAATCTGATTGAATCCTTGCCTTCTATTATTCCATGTGAATGTCCCCTTCTCAGTATTGATTCTTAGTATATTATTTATGTTCACCCAATATCTAAAGTAAATTGTTGATTGAGATTCTTTTGTGATTCCACCCCATTTTTCTTTAGGGTTAATTATAGAATTGAAGTCACCACCTATAATACAGATATGATCTAGTTTACTATGCAAATACTTTTCTATTTCAGTCCACACCAACCTCTTATCCCTATTTTGTGTTGCCCATATACTTTTATCAACATGAATTATGGATTACTCCTTATGCTCCTTACCCAACCACTCATCCAATTTATATGACACCTATCTTTAGTGAAAGTAACTAAACTTGGGTCTCATATTACTATTGTGCCTCCTGAGGCACTAATAGCCGGAGAGCCTTCTATTTCCTTAATTCCTAGCTTCTTTCTCGTTATTCCTATATCATCAATCTTGAACTTAGTTTCTTGTATCATTGTGATATCAACTTTTGTAGTAGTAATTCAACATTTAAGGAGTCACTGCTTGTTAGGGGCATTCAGGCCCCTAACATTCCAAGTAGTGATTTTTATGGCTCCTCGGGAAGGACCTTCCCCTTCCCAACATTAAACAAAGTTATGATTTTGGTCTGGTCTTCTATAGACCCATCCCTTGCACTTAGTTTTGAAAGGGATTTCTTGCCCCTCTTTTTGTTACACTGAGCACAATCAATGGTTTCCTTGCTTAACTTAGTTTGTGCAATTCCTAAGGTGGCAACTGTTGGTTCTGCCTCCGTACTCTCCAATTCAATCATCATCTCTTCATCCCTTACCTGATTCATTTATTCGTCATCCATTTCTAAAAGTCTAACAACTAGCAATTGTTTCTCTAAAGCCACCTCCTCTTCATTCAACAACTATTTTACAAACCCTTCCATAAGACCACTCAATACTTCATTGCATAGGCATTCAAGTGATAAATCAATGTTTTTACTTGTAGATTTAGGTACAAAATCATAGATTCCTCCATACGGTTTTGTTTCTCCTTCTCTGCATCTGACTCTGAGTTTTATTTGGATTTATGCTCATTAAGGATTAATACTGGCTCAGTAGAAATTGTTATATCTATATTCTCTACTATCTCTCCATCTTCTATTTTCACGATTCTAGGTTCCTCCCTATTTTGGTCAGATTCAGAGGGGATACTAACATAATTACTATTCCTCTTTCCCAAGTCTTCCTCGAAGTTTATAATACTAAAATTATTAGCCATAGATTGTCTCCCTATCTTCTTACTTTTGTCGATGCTAACTGGGCTACAATTAATGTTGGAGTTAAAAAGGCATTTTCACTTATTAATTAAATCATTATTGATTTAATTATTAAGTCAACTTTCACTTATTAATTAAATCACTATTGATTTAATTAATAAGTCACTTACTTTTATCTCTATTTCACTTAAGCTAAACTTTAGGCATGCAATAATTGATTCTTTTGTTAAATATTCATGCAACCTAGGTTTCTCCACCCTTCTTAAGGTTTTTCATCTCCTTTATTAGGATTGGTCACTTTGTAATTATTGAATTTCTCTCGGGAATTCCCTCAATTCCTTCTCTGAATGATATTTCATATTTCTTGGACATTCTGAGTTGTGTCTCCATTCTTTTCTTTGTGATAGGTTATTTTACTGCAGGTGATCTTGGCTTATGAATTCGATGAATTCTAACATGGTATCAGAGCCTTGCTAGAGAAACTCGTTCTTAGTTTTTTTGAACATTTTCTGGTGCGCCAAGGTTTTCAATTTTTGAGATTTGTTTGTGTGGATCTGAAGGGGATTTTTTATTTGGAGCACTTTGAGCACAAGCGGACATCACAAATGTGCTCAAAATGCCCAAAAACCCCTATTTCCATATAAGGCACGTCATATTTGGGCAAAGTTTCCATCTAAGGCAAATATTTTTTGCACATACCCATTTTCTGGGCACGAAAATTGAGGCAGAGGTAGAGGCAAAAAGAAAAAAAAATTAAAAATATTTTTTTGGTGCCCGCAAGCCCCAGGCCACATAGGCCCCACAGAGCCGCTCAGGCCCCAAGGTTGCAGGCCCCATAGGATCCACATAGGCCAAAGGACCGTGGGCCCCAGGGTACCTGCAAGCCCCAAGGCCACGAGCCCCCAAGGGACTGCGTAGGCCCCAAGGCCACGACCCCCAAGGGAGCCACGCAGGCCCCAAGGCCGCGGGCCCCAAAGGGAGCCGCGCTGGTCCTAGACGACCCCACTGTTTTTTCAAATATTTTTTTCTTAAAAAAAAATAAATGCATGTTTTTTTAATTATTTTTTTTCTTAAAAAAAATTAATTTCTATTTTTTTATTGTTTTTTCACAAATTTTTTTTTTTCTGCTAAATTTGGTCAAAAATTTGGAGATAGTCCAGATTTGGGGAAATTACCAGTTTAGTAGGGCTCTGCCATTTTTGGCTGAGGTTTCTTGAGGTTCTTCCTGTTTTGACCTCCTGGTGGTTTTTGCTCGTATCTTGAGCAAACATGGGCATTTTTTGACAAACGAGATATCGTCGGAAAGATGGTTTCGAGCCCAACCTAATTTTCTAGGTTTGGTTTTCTGATTTTGTCATCTTGTAGGGGTTTTTTCCAGTCAAAGTCAGGGTTCTATTTTGCACTCTGGTCGCTATATCTTGCTCCTTCAGACTCCATTTTTTGACTTCTGCATGGCGTTAGAAAGTTGGTTTCATTCTCCTTCTTCTTGTATGGGTCTCATTACCATAATATTCTCTAGGTACATTTTATTCAATTTTTTTTTTGCATTCTGGTGGATATCTTGGATGTTTCAGGTCCTGGGATCATTTTCTGTGCATGTGATGACTCCTTGTTAGCTGTTACATATGTTTATTTAGCTTTCAATCATTCCTGGATATTGTATACATATTTTTTTGTAGCATCTATTTTTTGCAAACGCACTGAGATAAAGTGTCATCATGCATGCTTGGGATCCCACACATTTTATGCCTGATTGTACTCGCACTATATTATAAAGTGCCATGGGGGGATTGTTGAACCTTTGTCAAGTGAGTGTTCCTTCCATGACATTAGCCTCATGTGTGTTAGCTACTCATCATCCTCAACATCATACTTTATTTGTGCTTGTACGTTCTTCATCATGCAGTTATTCTTGGCAGTCTCTCAGTGTATTTGTTATACCTCTCCCTGATCAACATTATGGGGGGTATTTCTTGTTGGTTCTATATGCTTCCTTGGTTCGATAGAGTGAGCTATGTTTTCAGTTTTTGTTCCAATATACTAGTCGGATGCAGTGGTTGGTACCTATGCATTTCCGTGAGATGGATCATTTACCATATGGACACTCTTGTTTCATTCATATTTTAGAGGCTTTAGACTTTGTATTTTTTGCCATCTATATCTTCGAGTTCTGATGTTTGCCTTGTTTGCCATCCTGATTCAAGTAGTGTTATTTGAGGGCACTCATACAGAGCAGTTCTTTGACAGTGTTTGCAGCTTCATGCTTCAGAGGTGTTCTACATGTTCTTTCTTTGTTCCTATTTTTCTGGGACATTTTCTAGTTTGGAGGCTTCTTCAATCCTTCACTAGGCTTCATCTCTTTTCAGAGAAGGGTTTTTCCCACTGGGTTTTCTCCTTTTATCCTCTTTATAGATATTTTTGTACTTGGGTACCTCATCATGCCTTGTTGCCGGGACCCATTTCCTGCTTTCAATAGTTGTTTCTAGGTTTTTGGCTTCTCCCTAAGTTTATCTTAAGGGGGGTGTTAGAGTTAAAAAGGTATTTTCACTTATTAATTAAATCATTATTGATTTAATTATTAAGTCACCTTTTTATCTCTTTTTCACTTAAGCTAAACTTTAGGCATGCAATAATTGATTCTTTTATTAATTATTCATGCAACCTAGGTTTCTCCACCCTTCTTAGGGTTTTTGATCTCTTTTATTAGGATTGATCACTTTGTAATTATGAATCTCTCTTGGGAATTCCCTCAATTCCTTCTCTGAATGATATTTCATATTTCTTGGACATTTTGAGTTGCGTCTCCATTCTTTTCTTTGTGTCAGGTTATTTTGTTGCACGTGATCTTGGCTTATAAATTTGATGAATTCTAACAATTAACATTTCCTATTCTCATATGAATATCATTGCTTATAGAACTTGATCTATTGATAGTATTAACAACTGAATCCTCTGCTCTCATTTTGCTAAAAATATCAGATTCATTAATTTCAACATGGTGAAATGAAGGTTTAATGTACCCAGATTGATTTTCAACAATGAATCCTCTGGTTTCTTTATTGAGCCGAATATTAATCCCCTCGGCCTTTTTGAGAGGTGCAATTTTGTTGGCCTTATCCTTATTTTGAGGTAGACTAATTGATCTAGAGAAAACATTACCATAAATGGATCCTTGATAAAATTTGGATCTAATAAGATATGTTTCACTTTCCATAATTAATTCCAAAGTTTTTGGTTGAATAAGGTTAATATCTACATCAACTAACATTTTGACGTCAGAAGAAAACAAGAAGTTTTCCTCCAACTCGACAAAACCTCCCAATTCATGTCCTATTCTCCTTAATATCTAGCTATGCATTAGCTCTACTGGTAAATTAATTAATCTGACCGATTTCAACATTTTTTAAAATTTGTGTTGACTAGGATCAACTTTAGGCTACCATTCTATGAATTTGAAGTTATATCCTTGATAAAAAAAACATGATTTCCATATAATAATTCAAATTTTAGAGTTTCCTTTTTGCAATCAATAAACAATTTTTTTAGGACGAATAAAAATACTTACCTGGCCCACGTACGCTTGCTCCCACCAGCTAGCAATGCTTTTAGTATATTGCCCGATTCCACACCATTTCACAAAAAAGCCATTCTTTTTGTACAATGATCCCTCAAACCCTTTGTATATATATTTTTAATGACAACCACACTAGATTCATCTCCGTAGTCTGTGGGTTTAGTGTTTGCATATGTTATCTCATTTTGTCTAAATTGTGTCAGGGGCTTGACATTTTCGTTGTCTTGCTTCGCTTGGTGTTCGCAAGTATGTTGGGGTTTGCTTCACCCACTATTTCCATGAGTTTTGGAAGTAGAGTTGTGATTGAAACAAATCTTCCTTTGAGCTCTTTTTATAGGGGTAGGTTTTAAAAAACCCTCCACGTTCTCTTGGAGAGGTAGAAATCTATTGTGGCAGTGGAGCGTGGAGGAGCCGGTAGACCATGCCGAAGATTTAGAGGAGGAGGGGGAGGATTCCTTCTTCCTAATGCAATACAGTTTGCTCTAGAGGCAAATTTCAGAGTCCAGGATGTAATTGGCACAACCCAGATTCATGAAACCCTATTTTCAATTCGTCTGTCGCCACTCCTACCTTCCTTGGCCAGAGCATTCACGACCCTCCTAGTCTTTCTGCTCCTTAATATCTGCCATCTATACTCCAATCGAACATGTGGAGGGGGAGCCCTACCCCCATAAAAGACCTCGATGTGCCGTGACATTTTCACATTGAGCAAAGCATAGCTTTTTAATGTTTCTTAAGGGTGTTGAACGATTTTATTAAGGTGCTATTTATATTTATTATTATATTTATCAATTCAATAAATTTTTTAATGCAAATTTTTTCTAATAATAGATCTAATAAAAATTAAACTAAATAAAAACTTCTTTAAAAGTAAAATATTTTGATCTTTAAAATAAATTCATGCAAAAACATTATTTTTATTAAAAAATAGACATCTTTTATACAGTTTTTAAAAATAATCATGCTTGTTTTTAGAAAAATATATAAAGACATAATATCTTTTATTTAAAATTAACATCTCTTACTTATCATTGGACGATTGGCTTTCCAAATCCACAATTAACCTCTCTTCCCTGAAAACAAATCTTAACCTCGCCGTCCATCAAAACTCGTGTTAAAAGGGTGGAAAAAGAACTTGCCGAGCTCAGGAATCAATAGTAGCTTTAAAACCCCCATATTTGAGATCTAATTTACGTATATTGGGAATAGCTTGAAGCCCAAGCATTGAGATTGGTTTTGGTTCGTCACATTCAAAAGCTTATGCTTTGGCAGGGTTCGTAATATTTTTCCTGCAAACTCTGCCCATCTTTTCTCGTCGGCATAGTTGACAACACGATACAATTTGTGCAAGATTTTGAGGTAAGTCAATCGCCATTGTTTCGACGATTATTTATTTTGCGATTCTACACGCGGTCGGATCTTTTTTTGAATTGTTTTATTTCTTTCAAAGAACAATTCTGTTTTTATCTGTTAATTGAAGGGATTGGATTCATAATTTTATCTATATGGCTATTTTCATATAATATTATTGTAATACCCAGTGTTAGATCCCTATTTGTTTCTTCTCGTAGAGATATTTTGAGCTGTGAGTTGCGTTTTACGTTTATTTTGTGGTGCTAAATTTTTGTTTTGCTTGTTTTTGAGGTTATTTTGTCGAAAGTTATGCTGTCTAATTTAGGGGTTAGGGGATCTTTTGCTCGATTTTCATCACAGGAGTTGAAAAGTCTTTTCATAACAGCGTGGCAGCATCTCGTTTTTACTCACAGAGCTTCGAAGTTTTGTTGTTGGCAAAAATTAACATTATTTTCGTTTTGCTTTCAATGGATAGTATTTCATATTTCTCCAATTGGAACAGTTAATCCTGTTCTAACCCGTGGATTACAGACAATCGAGGAGTCCGTTCGGTTTTCTGGAGTGCAGAGTACGTGTCCTCGAGCGTCCTGCAGATTGCGTTAATTAAGGGGAATTAAGAGCGGATTTTCAATTAATCATTTTTTTTTTCTTGTAAGAGGGATGGAAGCAAACTTCAAAAAGCCTTATATTAACAAGTAAACATTCCAAGAATAGGCATGAGCGGAAGGACATTAAGCCTGAAGTGCATTAAGCTTGGTCAGGTAGTAGCTTTGGTTTCACGCCCTTGTTGAGGCGCAGTAGAAATTAAAGGAAATTGAATTACGCTCACAAGGTAAGCACCTTTTTCATTCATGAGCGTCAATAGGTCTTTGCCTGCTATTTTTCTCCGCACCCATTTCCTCAAACCAAAATGGCGTCTTTTGAAAACGATGGATAATGCCAAATCTTTTGTCCCACCTTTTTAGCTCTTTTCATTCTCGCCTCTGCCACAACTTCGTCACATCCCTTAACCATTGTAATTGAGGTTTTCCCAGTGGTAAGTTAGCCCGAGATTGTGAAGGTTAGAAACATTGTTACCAAGTTTGAAAATTTGAATTCATACCAGCTGAGGAAATCCCAAAACCTAGGATTCCGGGCAAAATTTAAAAATCCAGTCCTCAAAAAATAGTGTGTATATGTAATTTATGTCTAGTAAAAATATTATATACACATAAAATTACTTAAAATATAAATTGTAGAGAGGTAGGTTTATAGATAGATGGAATGTTGCTCTTTATATACAAGAAATCAGACAACTAAGTGTCCAAATGAGATCTGGTCAATTTGGTACATCTGGACTTTCAGTCACAGGGGATCGGAGCCAGATCCAACAGGATGCATTAACTATGTATAGGAATGCAAGTGGCTAGAACCTGTCTCAAGATGTTTCTAAGTTTCTTTGTCCTGGTGGAAGCAATTAAACATTCCAATACTTCTTTGGCAAGAACTTCATTCTATTTACAGCTCATCAATCACCACAATTATGCTAGCCAATAGTTTATGGGGCTCCAATAATTGTGATATTAGTGGGAAATTAAAGGGCCATTTCTTATTTAAATAAAATTGATTAGTTGTGACATTCAAAACTTGTGTCCGAGTAAAATGTTGTCAGTATAACAGGTAACATAAAAAACTTTTCCTATTTTTTAAAAATAGAAACTATCCTCTTGTTAATGCTCTAAAAAATGGTCTTCCACATAATTTTGATGCCTGAAATGAAAGTTTAGCTTCAGCACATTTTATTAGTCCTACGATTTTAAAGTTGGCTGATGGCATTGCTTTAAATGAGTGCAGTGAATACATTAACGCAGTGCTCAACTACTAGCTTCTTTCTTTATTCTGATTTTAAAACATGAGTATTGCCATATAAAGTGGTCTCTTACCTTCAAAAAACTTCCAATCACTAGTTATGAAGGAAATTACTTACAATTTAGCAGGTTTCCAAAGCTATTTGGAATGATGGTTTTCAACTGCAATAGTTGGAAAGGAATTTATTCTTAGTAACCAGGCTTCTAACGTATCATTGTAGCTTTGCATTAATTGACTTGGTGCATTGTGTGCCTTTGCTAGTTTATAATTTCTGAGGTGTGATGCTCTACAAGCTAAATCAAATGTGCCTACTAGTCAGCATTGATCACTATGTTTTGCTGAGTGAAGCTTTGCAACCTTCTATGGGGAGTCTGCAAAAGTCTTCGGAACAGTGTTGATGATTATGGCTTCAGGTGTTCTCCCTGTAGTTAGTCCAGGCCTTCCGATTGGACATGGTTGCTTATTTTTGAAGTTTGATGACATGGTCTTGATCTTTGGAATCCATTTAATGAATTTTATCAGTTGCTTACTTGCAACTTACTGTGAGAGTCAATTCGACACAATGCTTGTAATTAACATTTGATGGCATGTTTTGATCGTTGGAATCCATTTTGGTTGATTTTATCTGTTGTTTATATGCGACTTATTGTGAGACTCTGGTTTTCCTGCTGCTCAGATGCTTGTCAAAGTGTGAGAATCCCTAACAAAAGAAGCTTCTGGCCCATAGTTGTGCTCTTTTGACATTGACCATATAATGAACAGTATGCGATTTCTTATATTTGTCCACATGTTAAAGATAAGATCAGTAATAATAAAAGTTCTTACAAATCTATGTTCTTAATTTTAAAAACTAATCTGCATTGTCTGTGTTTGAAACATCAAATGAGAACTGAGTCAAGAACTCACCAATTAAAAGGCATATCTAGAATATTTGCTCTCCTTCGATTCTTGATCTTGCAAACAACAATCTAGGGTTTCTAATTGTAGGGAAATAAAATGACCCTTCTATCAATTTATTGTCTGAATAGGGAATAATAAATCAAACAATCCAATTAGACCATAAATTAATATCAGCTGAGATTTGAGATGCCAAGAAAAGTACAAGGAAATGGTTAACGAAAGTTAGAGATTAGGGCTTAATTGAAAATCATCACAATGTGAAATTTGACTGTGACAAAGCTGAAAAACATGGAACTGGATCAATGATTGGAGACCTGACATGAAGGTAATCTGAACTTGCTGAGGCCTGGGAATGGATTCCACACACAATTTGGTCCAGTTGGTGCAATTATGCCCTATTGGAGTGATTTTGTTCACTGCTGAGTTTGTCCTCTGTTACTATAGAGTATGTTTGCTTGCTCGTCTGTGCATGTTTGAAAATAGTGTGGTGCTGGGGAGCACCATTGGGAGCCTGTTCTGCACAAAGAGAATAGTGATTGTCTTCCTTAATGACAGTAGGCCCTTAGGATTTATTTAACAATATCAAAACAGAGAAACAAATTTTTTTGGATGCTTGTTATGTGCCCAAAACAGAGGCTAGAATTTTTGTTTTGTTACGGATAAAAATAATTATCAAAAGGTTCACACCTCATGATGAATGTATTTGGCACACTACGCGTTTACTCTAAATGGTTCAACTCATATATTAATCCAATTGCATAAGATTGACTATTGTCTTAAGTTGGTTGAAGCCTTCATGACACCTTTATCTAATGTTAATGAGTGTATGTGGTGGACCACTTAGTGCCATGCCTATGGTATGCAATTGTGTGCACTATTAGTTATGATTCTTATGGTAACCTTGTATCACAAGATTGAGCAGACATCTTAATATACGTTTAAGAATACAATTAGATTTTACTTCAATATTTTAGATTTAGATACACCTTTATTTTGTGTTCATTTGCTAGACTTTTAAAATTGATTAATGAAATGCTATTCATTAGATTGATGTTTAATTTAATTCACAATTTTTTTTTTGATTGGTAAAGTTTTTATATTATTTTATTAATAATAATAAAGGCATTAGTTACATCAAACACTAAAAGTCATTCTATACTCTCCCGTACATGTCATCCTTGTCTCTTTACAATGCCACATTAGATTGCTCGAAGCAAAAAGAAATCCCCCCACCCACCCTTCCATGTTAGCATTCTGTACATACACAAACCCCACCTCAAATGTAATTTGGCAACCATATTTCAATTACAGGGCATAAAAAAAACACATTTTCAAAACGCAGTTGAGCAAAAACCTGGTACTACGTTTACTAGTTACTTGGCGAATTCCCAAAATACAACACTGCTTTCAAATTATACGCCCTGCGGTTTGATAGTCCTGGGTCCATCGCACTCACCTCTGCACCAGCTCGTCTGCAGGTTTAGGGTTCCCTCCTTCGAAGTCACTCCCTGGGTCCCCGACCACGAGCATCGCCCGCTTTGCCTTTTGGTCCCTACACATTGTCGTCCCCAATTCACCACACACCCAATCTCCTGCCCCTGCCCCTGCCCCTGTCCCTGCGAGCTCTCTGACTTGGCTCGCTTGGGATGTTGTGCATGGTCCTCCAATAGTCTGCAAGTTTGAATTTGAGTCAAGTGACATCAAATTCATCTTTGCTCTGCCCTGAGGTGAGAAATTTTTCCCAGTCATCGGTGTAGTCACACATCACCTGCCACATTCGTTGAGCATGTTCTCTTCTGGCTTGGCGGTTGGACCCAACTTTGTGGAGGACAAAAGGTTGTAGGTGTTGTGGGTAGCTTGGGATCCATCTCCAATCTCCCTCGGGTTCGAAACCCTCTCCCTGGCTCTGCTGTGTGCAGAAAGGTCTTCAGCCCCCTTCCACTCGTCTTTGACACATCTGGTCACCACTCTACGCATCTCCGGCCTGGCATTGTACTCCAAACCCCATGCACAGAAAAGTGATGAGATGTATGTATTGGCTCTTGGTTTGTAATCTGCCAGCAGGAAATCGTAACCCAACAGACCTTGAACTATGATGAGAAACTACGGGTCGTCTGTTGTGAAGACGTGTTTGAGCCGCTCCGTTGTGACCTCACCCCAGAATAGCATCTGCTGCTTGGGCAATCTTAGGCTGAAATTTGCTTCCATGGCTCGCGATCACCAATTCCTTTCTCCTTTGCTTCAAACGTCAACAATGTGAATGAATCCTCACTTGAATGCCATTTGTACACCACCATTTCTCGGGCAGTAAGCCATTTTACTCCTTGTCCTTCGTATGTGTGGTGAGTTGTCGCAACGTCCCTCGACATTTACTACCAGTCACATCATCTACTTCGCTACCCTTTATTGTCCCTCTCCAAGAAATATTTCCTCCTCAACTTTGATTTGCTGAGTCCCGTGGTCCACGACATCATATCACCCCTTACCTATGTGCCACTTCACCAATCTTGCCACCTAGTATGCTCTGTCAACTGCTTGCTTGGATAGGATGTCCTTCCCTACGCACATGAGAGATTACACATGAGAGATTCGGAAATTTCCAAAAGTCTCCAAATTTTTCCTGATTATTTTAATTATTTTGTCAATTTTCCACACAGGGGACTTTCCTTCGCCAATGGCGTTAACTATGATTTGTGAGTCACCCTTCAAATGCAATTGCTCAACCTTCAATCTTCTAGCCATCTCTACTGCCATGAAAGCAACCTTGATCTTTGCTTCGTTATTAGTCCCATCCTCCAATTTCTTTGCCTCCGTGGCTAAGATGTTTCCCATCGAATCCCTCACTACACATCCTACACCTGATGGGCCTGGGTTGCCTTTCGATGCCCCATCAAAATTTACCTTTATCCATCCCTCTTTAGGAGCATCCCATTGCACCTCCCTCCTGGGAACTTTAATTGGATCAGCCTGCGGAAGCCCATTAACAGGCCAATTTAATTCACAACTTTTGTGGGGTATGGTATATCTCAATTTGCCTTTAATATCTTTTCTAGGTTTAGCATATGAGACTTAGGAGCTCAAGACTTACATTGAATGTCTTAGCTCTTTGCATTCTACCAACTTTCTTACTAACATTTATTTTGATCGCCTAGTTTATTCCATTTCTTAAGTACCCTAGCTATACCATTGATCTTAATTCAAACCTACACTGCCTAGGTACTTGGCTATCGAATAAATAAGCACTGCAATCAGTGCACTTGCACTCAAAATAGGGGCAAAGTGAAGTAAATGACACCATTTCTGGTTCGAGTAACATGTGGCTGGATCAACAAGTTTTGATCAGCCCCTGTCTCCCAAGGCATTCATAGAATAGCCATTTCTGGATTCCTTTCTTTTTGACGCTTTTGCTTCTCTTGGGGTCCCTGTTGATCCATCCGACTAACTAAAGGCTTTTTATTGAGTGCTTGTATGTATCTGCGTAAATGGCACTTAAGCATATCTGATTTATTTAATGCTCTAACCATTCAACTTAGGACTTATTACCTTTCATGGCTTTATTTGTAAGATACTCTTTTGAATATATTAGTTTGCATAGTTTCTTTTTCTGATTACAAATATTAGCTGCTTTGTAAATAATGCTAGATCAGTTAAATATATTTAATCGATTAATTTGTTTTAAGCTTAGGGGTTAAAACTTTCTAGGACAAATTGTGCAAGTGTAGCGAATCATACCTATAATTTTCCTTACTTAATTGTTCAACCAATATGATAGATCAAATGGAAATATTATGAATGTAAACTCAGTCGTACATTTCCTCTACATCTACTTTATGGTTTATCACAATGTAAGTTTAGCACAAGAGATCTATATTCAAGAATTTATTTTAGATTTTATCTTTTGAATTTGTTGATCAAGTTTATACACAACAATCCTTGCTTAGTGTTTAACACACTAATATTTTATGTAGATGATTGCTACACTTGAAACAGTAACCACACTTAAGTCAACATCATTAATATATCATATAATTTAGTGAATAATATGATTATTATTTCAGTATGAAAACATCTTAAGTTTAATAATTTTATCAACCAAACTTGTTGCAGATTTGTCATTTCAAAATCCTGCAAGTGCAACAATGCTGCAAAAGAATGTTACTTTCAAGAAATGATTAACTTTCAAGTTAGTAGGTATTAACATTTAAATCAGATATGACAAGTCTATTAAATGATCGACAATAACTCTAAAGTGGAGGGTTGCCCCTAGTCTAGATTGGATGATTGAGCCTTTGAACAACATAGGTAATGTTTATAGGTTAGAAACCCAACTTACAAGCTTTGCCAAGTGTGGGGCAACTTAGGTTGTGGTTGGGAAGTTATAGTAGCTCTCCTACTCTTATGAATCTTTGGAAGTTTTTGGGGATTTTGTCATTGGTTTGCTGATTCTCCCTATCATAAAAAGAATGTCTAAGGGAGGGTCAATACAATTTTGAGTAATTGTGTTTGGTGCCAATTGATTACGTTTTGTGTGATCAAAACTGTAAATGGAAAGTGCTACCAATTGACAATGAAGGTTTTATTGGATGATGCCCATAAATACATAAGCCTAGACATATTATCAAATTTGGCACCCACGTTTATGGGATGGTTGTTTCTCACGAGTCAGTGTTAAAATTGTGAACATTGACTTCTTAAATTGGGCAATTAAATCACGCTTGTGATCCAGTTACGGAACAATCTTGTGGGTGCAATCCAATCCAGGAAGTGAAAAGCTTTGGGAAATGAGTTAGAGTTGATTTGAAGTGGAGGATTTTGTACATTGAAATTCCTTGATTGGGATTGGGGTTGGTGAGTGCATGAAAAGAGCCAAATTAGGTGCTCTTAATTTGCATCAATGACATCCAACCAAACTGGCGTCAATTATAGAGGTGAAAGAGTGAAGTATGCACTTTTCTTCTTTTCAGTAATGTAGCTTCAACTGCTAATATCAGGTCAGTGTTGTAAGGGATCTTTCAAAGCTATAGTTAAAAATTAAACTCCAAAATATAAGATACATAGTCTATGTTTTTAGGTTTTGAGCCGCAGCTTGAATGAAGAATCCACCTGACTGAAAGTAGCCCTATATTTCCTTGGTAAATCTATGTAGTTAATTTTATTGTGATTTTGAACTCAAGCCAGATGTATCTCTATTGAAAAGGGGAGGTTCAAAGACTCAAACAACTTAATCAATTGGTCGTCTACAACATTTATTATTAACATGAGTTACATTTATTTAAAAGAACATCACCTATAAGGACTTCTACAACCACCTTACTAACTAGTAACAAAAATAATGTGATTATTAAACATTCGCATTATTCCCTCTAAATATTATTTACCTTCATGCACAAATAATAATGTGGAGTACTAATTGTCTAGCATTCATCCATGTAAGTACTAATTCTCAACATTCCCCCCATCCCCCCCCACACACACACAAGTGCTAACATGTGGTGAGGAACTTCTGGTGCTACATCAATGGTTTGCTTGGCCGGTCATTGCATGTCTTCTTTTGGTTAGGTTCACTTGTTACATGTTTACCCTCCACAATGAAAAATCTTTAAATCTCCTTCGATATAAGTTTCCACCGACAATGCATCCAATAAATTAATCACATCAAACGTTAAGCAATATTTTTAAAATGATTAATTTCCTCCCTTTTTTGAAAAATTGTTCTCGCAATATGCAATTACACTTTGTACAAAATAAATTTACACTTTGAGAAGTGTATTTCCCCTTACAAATATTAGATCATGAAACAGAAATTTGATACAATATCCCCCCCTTATATCACTATTTACAAGAATCATGGAAATCTGTGTTATTTACGAATATCTACAGTTCAAGACAAATTGTCAATGACAGTCATCAGGTGGGGAACAAATCATCAATTGCAAAGTAATATTCACCACAAATAAGGTGTGGTACTGTTACTGTGGCAAGCATTCAAGATGCAATGAATTGTTGACAGTTGTCACACCTGCTGAATAAGTATGGTTGTAACTGAATCTTCCATTTCCTTTGTCAAAACTTAAATATTCCTATTATTGACTGACATCATAGAGATTTTGATTTTCTAGCAAATTGTGTCTGGAAATTGAATGCCATGAAATAAGATTAACAATACCACAAATGGCAAAATTGTTTCCTCACTGGATAAACTTGTGTAGTTTGGCATTTTAGACCTTTAAAACAATCTAGCAGATGCTTGGATATCTAAGATTTTTCTCTCAATGCTGAATTCAGCCAAAAACTGGTTTGAATGACTTATTCTCTGTTTGTGACAAATAGGTGCGGTAGCATGATCGACACAACAGTGACAGCATTGCATGCATAGGCTCACTGACAAGTAGTAGGTACAAGGATTGAGATGCTGAAAGCACAAAATAAGTACCACATAGAGAAAATCCACAGCTTTGTGTTTGTCAGCAATCAACACAAAAAATACATAACCATAAAATAGAGCATTACCTTTGGAAAGCAGCCAGTGAGACTGGTGCAGTTTCTAATCCAATAGATTGAGAACAGATTGCTTATTGTACACAACTACCTTTGCCAATTACTAAATAATCTTTTGGTTCTCTCCTATGTCGACTATTCCTTCAGCAAAATCAAATGATCTTTTTTACCAAGACAAAATGATAATTGTATGCTTTTCTCACCCTTTTATTTCCATGGAGGCATCCTTCAGGGCTTTGTATATGAGTGCTGCAGTGGTGGGAACAATTGCAACTGAAATATAGATCTGATTCTATATATATTTTTGTTTTTTTCTGTTATTTTTTGTATGAAAAAACAATGAACAAAATAGACACAACAAGGCGAACAAGATGGAAAGAGAAGAGAATGCAGGTGAATGATGAATGATGGTAAGGTCGCATGTGGTATGCACTGCAAAAATGTTGGTGAAATGCAAGAATGGTGGAAGGGGAAAACAATGGTTGTTGCATGTGGTCTGCACTGCATATCCATTGTGTCAACTATTTTGAAGCAAGGAAAGTCAAATGGAGAGCAAACAGAGAGGTGTCATGAAAATTTTCTGTGATACCATATTACAAAGAAGAGATCCAAACACTCCAAAAACTTAATCAATCCGTCTCTTCCACATTTATTCATTAACATGAACTATATACAGCTATAACTACTTTCACATCAACCTTACTAACTAATAACTAATTTAATGTGATAATTAGTCATTGACATTATTCTCTCTATATATTATCTACTCACATGCACAAATAATAATGTGGAGTACCAACACAGTAACATTCACCCATGTGAGCACTAATTCCAAACAATCTCTCAGTGATAATTCCAGATTTAGGTTCATATCTGATGAATAATTTTCAGTTAGCTTTTTGATATGATTTCATTATAATTGTTTGATAATATAATTTTTATCGCATGGTTTATGATGCTAATAAAGATTCAAGTGTTATATGAGACCGATTGAACAGCCTTATTACTTTTAACTATAATAAACATAAGATGTTCACAGTTTAGGAGTATGAATTTATTGAATGCTTTTGGAAAAAACTTTGTTGTATTTATGCACATATCAAGAGAGTATAGCAGTCTTTGTGGGATTGCTTTGAATTGATAGGTTAAGTACATGGTAAACATAAGATGTTCACAGTTTAGGAGTATGAATTTATTGAATGCTTTTGGAAAAAACTTTGTTGTATTTATGCACATATCAAGAGAGTATAGCAGTCTTTGTGGGATTGCTTTGAATTGATAGGTTAAGTACATGGTGTTTTGTTCTTTGCAGTGTCCATATTGCAAATTCAAGGTGCCTGCTTGTTCAGACTGTTTTCACAATGGTATGCTTTTTATTTTTAACTGTTACCAAATTTTGAAAGTATTTTGTTCTTAAATGAAAATATGCTTGTCATATCCACAAAGGACTTTAAAGATAATATTTTTCTACATTGGCTGTTTTAGCCAGCATCACAGAGAGCAGTTGAGTTGAAACATTGTTTTTGGTGCTATCAAGGCTTTATGAAAAGGCAAATTTGGTTTGACCATGTCCAGATTTGTTTTTTGAGGGCAGCTTTAGGTGAGAGGGAGGATTTGTCTGATTAATTTGTCAATAATTGGCCATGTTTGCAGTTTTTCGGAGGCTATGGGTATCCTACTTCATTTGAGCAGACCTATCGATGTTATCCAGCTTCGTTTATTGATAAGGTATTTCAGGCTTTAAGTGCTAATTTTTTATTTTGCACTGTAATGTTTTTTGGGAAAATCAGCTAGATCTAGTGGAAATTCATTTATGCATACACAATTTATACAGGATATCATAGAAGGTAAGTTATTGTCAACAGGGTTCCTTATTGCAGTAAGCCAATCCTAGTAAGCCTCATTGAGACCATAGGTGTGCAATGTAGTCACATGTTGTTTGGTGAATCAATGGTCCTTAAGCATCAACTTGCTATATGTTGCTTTGTGTATAAAGAGTCTATAAGCAAGGACTCTTCGAGCCTAACCAGGGTGGCAGATTTCTTAACCTGGGTTAAATCTCATGTCTGCCTTGGTCTGGAGAAAGCTTCAGAACTAAAAGAATGTCATCATGCACAAATTCTTTTCTCCTTCTGTTGGATATCTTTCTTTCAATTTGTCCTTTTTATGTAACTGAGCGCATCTTTGTATCTCATTTATGAATGAATTGTGAAACTCAATGCTTCAGAAGAAAAAGTTAACAACTTTTGCTGTTTTTAGTTGTTACTGTTTCTGGATTTGATTGTGTATGTAGTTTTTGCATCAACATTTCAGATCACACTCCGTGATCCATCATCAGGATGAAAGAGACCACAAAGAGAAAGAAAGATGGTCTGGTTGCAGATCTAACAGGATAAGGAGAAGGGGGGGCAAGTGGCACAAAGAACGAGGAAAAGACAAGGGGTAGAGGTTGACTAGGAAAAAGGATAAGAGCAAAAGAAAAAGCTAAAAAATAAACCAAGTGATACAATTAAAAAGGAAATCAAAATCGAAATCAAAATCAAAATCAAAATAGAAAGAAACTAACTAAAAAGAAAAGGATGAAAATTAAACTAAAAGAAGAAAACCCTAAAAAACTAAACATCTAAGAAAAAGGGAAAAAATAAAAAACAGAAAAGGAGACTACAAGGAATAAGTAAAAACATAAAGAAAATAAAATATAAAAATAATAATAATAAAAAATAAAAATTAAACATAATGCTAACAATAGCAATAATAATAAAACAACACATCATAATAATAATTAAATTATAAATATATGATTAATATTATTATAATTTGATAATAATATCAATGTTAATAAAAATATAATGAATGAAATTAAGAAAAATGAGCGAAACATCAAAAGCAAAAACAAAAGCCTATCGAACAAAGAAGAGAAGAAGTAAACAATAACAGAAGGAAATCAAAATAAGCACAATATAAACTGAAAGAAAATTAAAAGAAAAATAGCAAAGAAAATGGAAAAAAACCAAAGAAAAGAGACAAAATGAAACACAAAGCCGAGGATGACTAAGGATGTACAAAAGAAACAACACTGGAGAGAATGAAGAAACAAGATGAGCAAAGCCGAGGTTGAACAAGGAGGCACGAAAGAAATGCCATAGGAAAGAAGGGATAACAAGACACGTAGAGGGGAGGAAGGAGAAGGCGACCAAGGGAGACTATCACACAAGGCCATAAGGTGGGGAGGGGGACAGGGAGGGGGAAGAGGGAAGCAACCAAGCACAACAAGCTAAGGACAGGAGAAAAGACAACAAATGCAACCAAGAGCGGCATGAACAATGAAGGGATCAACCATGGTTATCGACATTGGAGAGTAAAGGTTGCCAAGAAGTACTAAGGCCCCATCCTTCATCCTGGTTGAGGTTAGTGTGGTGTTTGTTGGTTTCTATGGCTTCCTTTATCTTTCTTTTGAAGAAGTTATCTTCCTTACACAAGATTTCTGCATTCTCTAAACAGATGTGGTGTTTAGTAGACATAAAATGGTCAACAAGGGCAGATTTAAAGACATGCTCATGTTTGATGTAAGCTCCATGTTCTTTGATTCTAGTATTGAAGGAGCGCCTTGTTTCACCTATATAAGGTATCCCACACGAGCATGTCACCTTGTAGACTCGATTTAGAAAGAAAGTCCTAGAGTCCTTGAGAGGCGGAAGACGACTCTTCACAAGGGAGAAGGGCTTGAAGTCACAATGAAATCCTCTTTTGGAGAGGATATTGGAAATTTTGTGAGAGATACCTTCAATATAAGGAAGACAGACGATAGGGAGATCCATAAGAAGAGTATAAGAGGAATTGGAATAGAACCGAGATTTGGCTTGGTTGAGGGCTCTAGTGATTTGTTTATTAGTGTACCCATTAAGTCTAAAGATATTACAAAGATGGGTCAGCTCTTGGTTCAAATTGTCACCATAACAAATGTGGTAGGCCCTCAAGGCTAAGGTTTGAAGGACACCAAGTTTTTGGTGAGGGTGGTGACGCAAAAAAGCATGAAGATAAAGGTTAGCGTGCGTAGCTTTGCGATAAACACGACGACCGAGGGAACAATTAGGTTTTTTGATGATTGAGACATCAAGGAAAGGAATTTGGTTGTTAGATTCCACTTCCTTCGTAAAGGAGATGCAAGGGCTAATTCTATTGAGGTGGGAATGGAATTCCTCCAATGTGTCTAGGCCATGGGGCCAACACACATTAGTGTCATCAACATATCGTTTCCACCTCTTTGGTTTGAGGGGGTAGGAGAAAAGTGCTAGGTCTTTGACTATGACTGGCGAGAGAGATCCCATAGCCATGCCATCCACTTGCTCGTAGATGATGCCTTGGAAAGTAAAGAATGTAGACCTTAAGCACAATTCAACCAAGGTAGCAATTTCAGCATTAACCTTGCGACTAACAATATTAATCGCATCAAGGATGGGAACCTCAGTAAAGAGGGAAACAACATCGAAACACACCAAGAGGTCAATGTTGTCTAATTTCAAGTCCTTGATGAACTTGACAAAATGGGAGGAATCCTTGATAAAGGAGTTAGATTTACTGACCAAGGGGTTGATGATTTTGGAAAGGTGAGAAGCCTACAAGTACGTGGGAGAGCCAACGGTGTTAGCAATGGACCTCAAAAGAGTCCCTGCTTTGTGGATTTTAGGTACTCCATATATGCGAGGTGTCACCTCCTTAGAAGGGATGAGACGCTTCTTGGTAGCATCATCAAAAGAGGAGCACGCTATAGCAGACTTGACATTCTTCAAAATTTTCGAACAAGGATTACGAGCCAAGACTTTATAGTTGCTCGTGTTCGAGAGGAGGTCAAACATTTTGGTAATATAATCTTATTTGTTCATGATGATCATGACATTGCCCTTATTGGCTTTGGAAATAATAATGTCATTGCTACAAATTGATTGGTTGAAGGTCAAGATTTCAGCTTTAGGGACGTTCCATCTTGGTTGCTTTGCATGTCTAAGGGCAATGACATAATCTTGTTTGACCTCTTCAACGATATTAGTAGGAAGAAAAAGAGCGATATTCTCAATCTCAACAAGAAATTCAACACGAGGAGTTAAGGCAAACCCATGCCTCATTTTAAGAAATTGAAAACCAAGGGTTTTAGGACAACGTTGGAAAGATTAATCGCCAACTTTCTATCCTAATCGTGAATTAGAGGGAGCTTATTATTATAGGAAGAAGGATGAAAAGCGAGATAGCAAGAGACGTGCTCATGGGGCATGGGTCGGACATGTCACCACTAATGGGAGGGCACGCAAGAGGGGAAGCCTCAAGCGACATGGACAAAGGATTGGTGATAGGATAGTTGGAAGAAAGCACGCCTACCTTGGATGACATACAAGGCTGGGAGTGGTGGTGGTTAACCAAGGAGGGACGCTGATTAGATAGGGAGGAGGCTCGAGGTGCTTGCGTGAAGGAGGGATCATCAGAGTGATTAAAGTGCTAAGAGAACCACCTACCTTGTACGTACTTGAAGAGACTTGGGATGAGCCGTTGAGAAACGAACGCTGTGGATCCACCAATCGTTGGCGAACGATGGACTGGCTCCTCATTTGCACAGAGGTTCCCTTGCCAGTGCCGCTTCATGTGTTTTAGGGAGTTTGCAAAGAATCAAAACGTGTTGGATGACATTGAGTAGCAACACATTAGGTGCTATGTCCATTGGGAGGAGACGTTGGAGACCCTGTTCCTTCATTGCCATCACTTTGCTTAGGTTAGAATGACTGCAATGCAAGGGACTGACATGAGGTAGGAATGTGGATTGAGTTGGCAATAGCTTGTTACGCAAATGGACCACGGACATTGGAGTCAATGCTGCCCCTCCCAGGCATCTTACTGCCTGGCAAAGCCGATGGGAGTGCTGAGGGACCAGGAGACATAGGCGCTGGGTAAAGACAGGTTGAATCGCTAAAGATAGAAGAGGAAACCACTACTGCAATATGACTCGAACGAGGGTTAGCAGAGTGCCAAGAGGAGGCACTAGCACAAAAAGAGTGACGATGCTTATGTTGCAATGCTGTAATTTTATTTTTCTTTTGTCTAATGATACAAATCTCCTATTGACCAAGGGCCCTCGCATGGGAAGTAGTGTCCATACGTACCCAAAGATCAGGTCTAAGAGAAGAAGAGAGCTCGAGGTGAAGGGGAAACAACCTGCAGTTTAGATGACCCATCAACCTCCTGGTAGATTGAATGCTGCCCTGAGAAGAGATAAACTGGCCTGAAGGAATATGTGCTTGGTGTTGACGCTCCAAAGTTGATGGGATAACATGACAAATGAAGGAATCAACCGCGCATCTCTGCATCTTTTGAGAAAAGCTAAATCTGCAACCTTCTTTGCTAGTTTTATTCTTAGTGCCCCAAATTGTCTAGCTTTGAACCATAATTCCCTCCCATGAAGGGTATCGATTAATGCCAGTAGATTTCCACAATCCATGAAGTTTTTAAATGCTACTGTTTCTGGATTTGATTGTGTATGCAGTTTTTGCATCAACTTTTCGGATCACACTCCGTGATCCATCATCAGGATGAAAGAGAGCACTAAGAGAAAGAAAGATGGTCTAGTTGTAGATCTAACATGATAAGAAGGAGAAGGGGGGCAAGTGGCACAAAGAACGAGGAAAAAACAAGGGGTAAAGGTTGACTAGGAAAAAGGATAAGAGAAAAAGAAAAAGATAAAAAATAAACAAGTGATGCAATTAGAAAGGAAATAAAAATAAAAATAAAAATAACAAGAAACTAACTAAAAAGAAAAGGATGAAATTAAACTAAAAGAAGAAAACCCTAAAAAACTAAACATCTAAGAAAAAGTGGAAAAATAAAAAACAGAAAGGAGACTACAAGGAATAAGTAAAAATATAAAAGAAAAGAAAATATTAAAAATAATGTAAAACAATAATAAAAATTAAAAAAATTAAACATAATAATGACAATAATAATACTAACAATAGCAATAATAATAATAATAATAATAATAAAACCTAATGGCTCCTTGGGTTGTTGTGTTTACTGCAAAGCTACGCACACCGACCTTTATCTTCATGCCTTTTCACATCACCACCCTCACCAAAAAGTTGGTGTTCTTAAAACCTTAGCCTTGAGGGCCTACCACATTTATGATGGTGACAATTTGAACCAAGAGCTGGCCCATCTTTGTCATATCTTTAGACTTAATAATGGGTACACCAATAAACAAATTGCTAGAGCCCTCAGCCAAGCTAAATCTCGGTTCCATTCCAATTCCTTTGATCCTCTTCCTCTTGATCTCCCTAGCATCTGTCTTCCTTATATTGAAGGTATTTCTCACAAAATTTCCAAAATCCTCTCCAAAAGAGGATTTTGTTGCGACGTCAAGCCCTTCTCCCTTGTGAAGAATCGTCTTCCTCCTCTCAAAGACTCTAGGGACATTGTTTATGAATCGGGAGTCTACAAAGTGACGTGCTCATGTGGGATACCTTATATAGGTGAAACAAGGTGCTCCTTCAATACTAGAATCAAAGAACATAGAGCCGACATTAAACACGAGCTTGTCTTTAAATCTGCCCTTGCTGACCATTCTGCGTCTACTAAACACCACATCTATTTAGAGAACACAAAAATCTTGTGTAAGGAAGATAACTTCTTCAGGAGAAAGCTAAAGGAAGCCATAGAAATCAACAAACACCCCACTAACCTCAATCGTGATGAAGGATGGGGCCTTAGTACTTCTTGGCAACCTTTACTCTCCAGTATCTTTCTGAATCTGGAGCCTACAGAGTGACGTGCTCATGTGGGATACCTTATATAGGTAAAACTGGTGCTCCTTCGATACTAGAATCAAAGAACATGGAGCCGACATCAAACATGAGCGCGTCTTTAAATATTTCCTTGCTGACCATTTGGCGTCTATTAAACACGTCTATTTAGAGAACACAAAAATCTTGTGCAAGGAAGATAACTTCTTCAGGAGAAAGCTAAAGGAAGCCATAGAAATCAACAAACACACCACTAACCTCAATTGTGATGAAGGATGGGGCCTTAGTACTTCTTGGCAACCTTTACTCTCTAGTATCTATAACCGTGGTTGATCCATGCCTTGTTCCCGCCGCTCTTGGTTGCATCTGTTGTCTTTTCTCCTGTCCTTGGCCTCGCCGTGCTTGGTTGCTTCTCTCATCCCCCTGCCCATCCCCCACCCCACCTTATGGCCTTGCGTGATAGCCTCCCTTGGTTGCCTTCATCCTCCCTTCTGTGTGTGTTGTTATCCCTTCTTTCCAATGGCATTTATTTCGTGCCTCCTTGTTCAACCTCGGCTCTGCTTATCTTGTTTCTTCCTCCTCTCCTATATTGTTTCTTTTCTATGTTATCGGGTTTGGCTGTTTTAGGGCTAGAGTAGGGTTGGGTTCGAACTAGTTCTTGAAACTGGCCCGGTTCGCTTGTGGGTTCGGCCAGGTTTGAACCTAGGCAGGCTAGTTCGTCCGGGCCGAACCCAGGTTGAACCAGGGTCGAACCAAGGCAGACCTAAGCAGACCAAGTGAAGTACCAGATACATTTCCACTGAGAAACATTCTATAATTTAGTGCGGGAAACAATTATTACAGAATTTGAATAAGATCTTAAACATTACAAAACAAAATTTGCTAAAGTTAAGATATTTATTACATCAAATTAAACTAGCCCTCAAGATTTCTTCGAGTGAGATTTTTATATCCAATTGCTGATAATGACCCCTGTCCGATTAATTGGAAGCTCTCTATAGTGATAAATCATATTTTAAACATTAAACAATATCTTCAATAGGTGAAGGGAGTTGCAAGCTACTTTTTTAACGTTTTTGAATTTTTCAAGTAGGATGTTAATTACAAGAAAACAAGCTCTCTATAAAATGAAAAAGTAATAAGCATTTGAGGACTTGGAAAGTGAGAATGTTATTGGTGCAACTGATCCCATTGGCATTGGCACTGTTTCTGAATCAACAAATGCCTTTGATGATGAAGAACAAGAACAAGAAGAAGAAGATTTAGATAATCCATTAGATGATTGAATCTTAGTATAAAGTTCCAATTGTTGAAAATCAAAACAAAGATACTTGAACTCAATATTATTATTTTAATATTTTGATGTTGATATGATGCTATGATTATAAGTTTATGGTGTTTTTGTTGTTTTACTTTTTATGATACTATGTGACATTCTAATCTTAATTCATGCTTCTAGGCTGTATATATATATATATAAAATTTTTACATGCTTTTGTGCTAACGAACCCCAACGAACACAAACCCTATTTCAAAATTTTGCCATACTAGTGAACCGGTTCTTCGAACCCGAACTTGAACTTAGCTTTTGTGCTTCCTTAGTCATCCTCGGCTTTGTGTTTCATTGTCTCTTTTCTTTGTTATTTTTTCCATTTTCTTTGCAATTTTTCTTTTAATTTTTTTTTGGTTTATATTGTGCTTATTTTGATTTCATTTTGTTATTGTTTACTTCTCTTCTTTGTTCAGTAGGTTTTTATTTTTGTTTTTGATGTTTTGCTTATTTTTATTAATTTCATTTATTATATTTTTATGAGCATTGATATTTTTATCATATTATAATAATATTAATTATATATTTATAATTTAATTATTAGTATGTTGTGTTGTTGTTTTTATTGTTATTATTATTATTATTATTTTTGCTATTGTTAGTATAATTATTGTTATTATTATGTTTAATTTTTATTTATTATTATTATTATTAATTACTTTATGTTTAATATTTTATTTTCTTTTATGTTTTTACTTATTCCTTGTAGTCTCCTTTTGTTTTTTATTTTTCCCCTTTTTCTTAGATGTTTAGTTTTTTAGGGTTTTCTTCTTTTAGTTTAATTTTCATCCTTTTCTTTTTAGTTAGTTTCTTGCTAATTTTATTTCCTTTTTAATTGTATCACTTGGTTTATTTTTTAGCTTTTCCTTTTGCTCTTTTTCTTTTTCCTAGTCAACTTCTAGCTCGTCTTTTCCTCGTTCTTTGTGCCATTTGTCCCCCCCTTCTCCTTATCCTGTTAGATCTGCAACCAGACCATCTTTCTTTCTCGTTGTGCTCTCTTTCATCATGATGATGGGTCACGGAGTGTGATCCGAAACGTTGATGCAAAAACTCTAAGTTACCACATTTGCTCCTCCCTGCTGAAATTCGAGATTCGGTTAGCTGCAAATTCGAATTCGGTTCGAATTCGCTCAAAAATCTGCCATAGTTAGGTAAATTCGCTCAAAATTCTCTCAGAGGGACCCTGGAGGACTTTTGGACGAATTTGACTGAAAACATCATTTTCTTTGACTTTTTCATAAATTTTTTTGCCAACTTAGGTCTATTCGACCCTCCAACCCTAAAAGTTACCACTAAGAAGACCAAAAAGGTTGTTTTATATGTCATTTGTGCATATATATATACATTTGATGTGGAAGTTTGAATCTGGTGACTTTCTAGTTAGGGGGCTTTTGTAAGAGGCTGAAGCCTGAAAATACCGTCCAACAGGGCATAGGATGCCAATAGCAAAGCTAACAGGGAATCACAGACCCGCTAAAAGAGTCTAGTTATTGGCTACAAGCATTATACAGATTTCTGCAGGTGTCAATAGACTGCTACTGGCGAACAACAGTTTGTTACAAGTGTTAACTACTACAGGTATTAACTATTAGAGGTGTTCACATGACTTTAAATTAGCATGAGATCAATAAGGAGACCAAATGGGACCATTGTCTTATACTAGAATCATTAATGAGGCTGATAGTATTGCTTTTAGCAATGCATATATATATATATATAACAAAAAAAATATATTCTTCTACGGATGAACCCAAAATGAATCCGAACCAACCCAAATTTTTTTTGGACAAATTTTGAATCCGCATCCGTACCATAATCCGAACTGGCAACTTAGCAAAAACTACACACACAATCAAATCTAGAAACAGTAGCAACTAAAAACTTCATGGATTGTGGAAATCTACTGGCATTAACTTTTGCTGTGCATGGTTGATCTTGTGTGCGCTGCATAAATTTGCAAAATGATGTCAATTAACTGCACAGTTTTTGTTTATGCTGACACATGGATATTCTTTGAAATAAATATGTTATTTACATCAATTTTATCTTGCAATTTATTTATTCCATGGTGTTGCAAAAATTTCCAATCACTGTAATGTGGAAAAGAAACAAACCAGTGTCCTGTTTGTGTTCTTCACTGAGTTTTTGTATTGTGCAAGCTACTGTACCTTTTAATACTGCATGTTGCAATGTATATCATGAAGATCAAGTATGTAATTCTATGGTGGAACTTTCTGTTCATTGGTCTTTTTTGGTATGACATTTAGTCTTTTCTAATTATATTAGTGTAACCGAGAATGTTTCATATTTTAGTCCTAATGTGAGAGTTAGCATCTTGACTTGGTGTGTGCAATTAGTAACTCTGTATAATAATTTACAGCGACAAGCTTTTGATTACACACTGGCAAGAACTAGTTTTATGTTTACTTTTATTTCAGTTTGGTAGGATTGGATATCTGAGTAATTTGCCTTTTGTAATGCTGTGTCTGTGGTATTTGACGGTAGAGTTGCCGTCAAATCTGAGCTTTACGAATTATCTTCTTCTGTAATTTTAATCATTTGAACTAGAGGTGGACTATATAACAAGTTTGGATATAGTAGTAGTGTGGGACTACTACTATATTTAAGTAGTCCCACACGATTCTGATGATAGTCATTTCTTTTCTTTTTGTTATATAGTTCTGATGATAGTGTTTTGGTTTCGTTTTGCAGCCACAGTTGGAAAGTGGTGACAAAGGTATGTTAATTGAAATCATTTGAATGTGCTTTCTAGAATTATTTTACATCATTCTAATTAGTCAATAATTTAGAGACCAATGCTTTTTTGGTCTCATCTCGTTCAGATTGGTTACTCATATAAATGTCTGTGTCAACTTCCAGTTATAATGCCTCCTTCAGCTCTTGATCGTCTGGGTGAGTGTATGCCTTAAATAGTTTTTCTTGGTTCTAAGAAAAACCGTGTTAAAGTCCATCTACTCTATTTTAGTTATTATTTTCTGCGTGTGCATCCAATAACGATAGTAGGTTTTCTCTTTTGTGTCATAGATCTAAGGCTTATAGGTTTTGTTTTACTCATTTGCAGCATCTTTGCACATAGACTATCCCATGCTTTTTGAGCTTCAGAATCCAAGCACACAGCGCATGTCACACTGTGGGGTGCTTGAATTTATTGCAGAGGAGGGCATGATTTATATGCCCTATTGGGTATGTGTTATGATCTATATCAATTGTTTTTTGTAAGAATTTGTTCAGGTTTGTTTAACTCAGATTCTTGTACTATTCTTGGAGTTACAAAACTCAGTGTGTTTGAGCTCTTATTTCTATTAGATGATGCAAAATATGCTATTGGAAGAGGGAGATACGGTGAAAGTAAAAAATGCTACTCTTCCAAAAGGGACATATGTCAAATTGCAGCCTCACACAAAGGATTTTCTGGACATATCCAATCCTAAAGCTGTGTGAGTGCATATTCTATTTGTTTAATACCTCACATTCTAAGCGCTAAGTCTAAAGATTCATCTCTGCTTGATGATAATGATTCGTAGCAATTATTAAATCACAAATGTGATGCAACATGCATGGATGTGGATTGTTTTTTTGGAAAATTTGGTTACTTATTTATTCAATCCTTGCAGGTTGGAGACTACCTTAAGGAACTTCTCCTGTTTGACCACAGGTGATAGCATTATGGTAGCTTATAACAACAAGAAATATTACATAGATATAATTGAAACAAAACCTGCCTCTGCAATAACTATTATTGAGACGGACTGTGAGGTGGATTTTGCTCCTCCTCTTGATTACAAAGAACCAGAAAAAGTGCCAGCTGCACCTGCTGCTGCAAGTACTTCTCAAGGTGCACATTTATTGGTCTATATTGGCTCCTCTAATTTGACGCTTTTTATCATTAGCATTTTGAGCAATTTAGTAGCTGTTTAATACCGAAATTGAAATAAAAATCGATAGGATTTCTTTTCAAGATCACAAATAAAGGAGTCTAATAAAAGCAGTAGTACAATCTGAGTGACGCTGATGGTGAAGGCTGTCTGTAATCCATAGAGGAGGCACAGGTTGGAACTGGAAAGAGGGTAGGTAATATGTGCCTCATCAGTCAACATATAACTTGAAAAACAGGAAACTAATTTCCTTCTGGGCTTCTACAAAGAGTCTTATACACCAAATTGGCGTTTTGCTTTGTTGTGACCCAAAAATCTACCTTTTACTTTACCTCAAAAAGTCTTTGTTTCTATGAATTTAAATAACTTATAAATTATAGATATTTCATTGACAGGTGTGTGAGTGCAATGCTCCCGATTTTTGTTTGGTTTGGCCGGCCCAATGATTAAATAAATAATTAATAGATTGAAATTATAAATAAATGCTAATTAATAATTGTTAATTTTAATAAAATTGCCTTAGAGGCCGACCTATGGCTCTGTGTCAGTTTTCCTTAAGTGACCGACTTAGCCAAGGTGAATGTGTGTGTGAGATTTGCTGATCCAAGCATCAAATGAGTTTCATTTTCCACACATTAAACCATAGTTACACCGCCCTGGGGGAAGGGGGGGGGG
>MU225240.1:12108226-12133639 GCA_018584345.1 Thuja plicata
TTGGGGACGGTGGGGGATGGCGGCGGGGGACCGAGGTGGGGGGTGTATACTCTATATAGTATATACTATACATGTGGTACTTAAAATGCTAGTTATGAAAAGATGTATAACAATATAAGAGATAAAGATGTAAAGCAGTAAAATAGTAAATTAGAATTACTAAATACATGAACATTGCATTGAACATTGAACATGAAAGTGGATTCTGGAACATTGAACAATAAATATTAAAATTTTAAATACTCGAATCAGCAAATGGAAGAGTTCTAATTTCTATTATATAAATAATAATAGTCATAGATATCAAAATATAAAAACGACCAATGAAATATTAAAAAAATGTTTTTTTTAAAAGTCACCTTTTTTTGGCTGTGACTGGGGACGCCAGTGCACCCCTTGGAGGGGTCGAGGGACGTGTTTCCGTCCCATTGTCCCCTTCAGGGACGCTGGGACGTTCTCGCGTCTCCGCCAGGACGATAGCGGATGAAAGTGCCGCCAGAAATGTCAGAACAACGTCCCCTCGTACCCGATGCGTCCCCGCCTCGGAGACGTTGGAAATTTTTTTTTGGGGGGGAGACATGTCCTCGGGGTACACTGCATTAAACGAATGTGATAGTCTGTCTAGACGCAACCTTGAAGGCTCTCACCTGGTAGCATGTAGCCCCTGTCAGTCTTCTTCTAAGCATTACAAATTGGTGTGGTGAGCAAGATTACAGAGCTGATGGAAGTAGTATTTGTATCTCTAAAAGGGATCGCATGATCTTTAGTTTGGGCTACCATTTTGAGGCCAGGTTTTTCCCTTTGTAGGAATTTTCCCAAGATATATTTTGTGTTGTGTTCTATTCTTTTATATTTTTATAGTTGTTTTCAAGTGTTGTAACTATGTTAAAATTTACATAGATCAAAGTAACTTGTAAGGCTCTTCTGTTGGATTAAATAGGATTTAGTGCATATTTCCTGTCATTTTGTTTTCAAGCCTAAGTAGCTTATTATATTCAAGGTAGGAGTAGGACTTTTTTGTATTAAGGTCTCTTGAGTGAGAGTTTTGTGGTAGATCTCATGTTTTAGAAACTATATATAGCAAGCATTTTTAGATTTGAGGTGTAGAAGTTTATTCCACTGATAGCTTTAGAAGCGCAAGATGAAACATCTCTTTCTTTATAAAGGTTTGTGGGTTGTAGTTTTGGATAGAAATCCTTGTGAATGCAAGATGAAGCCTAGGTAGTTGTTGCAAAAAAGGTAAGGAGCCTAGTTTTCCTTTGCCTTGCAAATTTAGTGCTCTTGGATACTATTGGAGAAATCACTAGTAGGGGCCTCTAGAAGTATGGAACTTGTACTAGACACAAATTCTACTTGCAAAAGAAGATTCATTCCTTGAGGATGGGTGATGTAGATGTTGTGATTGAGCAACTAAATACATTCAACAGTTTGGTGAGCTAGTCAATATTTGCGGATGTGAAGATGGATGAAGAGGATTAGTTTATAACTTTTTTGTGCTCTTCTCTTGATTAGTGGGATAACTTGGTCATGACAATCAATAGCATTGTCTCAAAGTTGAAACTTGATGAGGTGTTGGGTTCAATACTCTTTGAGGAGATAAGGTAGAAAAATGCAAAAATATTGTGAAAAATGCTTCAACTGTTAGAGGTTGTGTAGAAAGAGAAGGGTAAGAGAAAGAAGGACAAGGGTAAGGTAAAGATGGACAGGCATGCTAAGTAAAAGGGGATATCTAATTCCCTAGTAAATCCAAGGTCAACTATTGGAATTGTGGCAAGGTTGGATGCATTAAGAAGGATTGTGAGAAAAAGAATGCAAAAGAGTCTACCGATGATTCAAACTCGTGAGCCTATAAAATGATGGCTGTGATGCTTTAATGGCAACCCTTGCTACACATTCACATAAGGGTGCATGGCTAATGATTATGGAGCCTCTTTTCACACGATTCTTAACACGAAACAAGAACTTGTTTTTGAACTATGAGAGCTTGATTGGTGAATGGCATACTTGGGAGATAACCTTATCTCTCAAATTCTTTGATTGAGGTGGAGTCATGTTTGCATTTGGAGATAGAACAAAATGTTCTCCAATGTTTGGCATGTTCTAGGTTTGGTAAGAAACCTAATAAATCGAATGATGAATACAAAAAATTTGTGTGGGATTATAATCTTGGCTATAGGAGATTGCTTTGGAACCTTTTTTGTTTGGATGCATCACCAAGATTCTTGATTCAAGGAATCATAAGCTTCCAATTGAGCAGATTGTGTGGCATAAGTATATGGGCCGCATTGGTGAAAAAGGCCTACATGCTTTGAAATATAAAAAACTTAGTCGAGGTGCGAACATTGTATATATGAAAAATAGAATTATGTTAAGGATTGCTTGAGCTTTGCTATATATATAGGGATTTTAATTTTAATTGATGGAGATGTCTTTGGTTCTATGGATGTACCATCATTAGGTAGATCCTCTTACTATTTACTTTTATTGATGGCTTCTATAAAAATCATAGATATTTTTTGTTAGGCATAAATCCAAGGTCTTTGCAAAGTTCAAATAGTTCAAACCTCTTATTGAGAACTTGATAAATAAAAAGATTAAGGTGTTGAGGACAGATAATGGTTGAGAATTTTGTTCCATAAAGTTTGACAACACTTGCATGAAACATGCAATTATAAGGTATAAGGCAAATATAGACACCCCTCAACAGAATGGAGTTGTAGGGAATTTGAACATGATGTTGATGGAAAGAGTTGGGAGAATGCTTTGTGGGAGCTGGTTTGGAGTAAAATTTTTGGGCAGTTGTGAGCATGGTTTGTTACTTGAATTATGGGTTTGTTAGATCTTGTGGAGGCTTGGTCAGGATAAAAGCCTTCATTGTAGCAAATTGGGGTTTTCAGTCGTGAGGCATTTGTACATGTGCCTAAACAAGAGAGATATAAGTTGGATTTGAAAGCAGATAAGTGTCTTCATCAGGTGTAGTGATGGTATAATACGATACAAGCTTTCAAATATTGTGCTTGGAAGGACAATGTATAGTTAGAATGTGATCTTCAAGAAGATCAAACCATCTCTTATTCTTTTGTAGTCTATAGATGAGAAGTACTAATTGGTGCAAATAAAGCCAAAGAATGAGGATGTTGGACTTGATATTGAATTAGAAGGTCAAGAATGGGTTGGCTGTAGAGGATGATTCAGAGAGTTCAAAAGAAGAACAATCACAAACCCCACTTTTGAGGAGGTATACTTGACAAAGAATGCAACTTGATAGATACAACCTACTTGATTTCAAATGCATATTTTGCTTTGTCTATTAATGAGTGTGAGCTTAGAATACTAAATCTGTGTAATTTGTAAAAAATAAGTCTTGGAAGAAGGGCATGGATGAGAAGATGACCACACTAGAGAAGAATAACACATGTGACTTGGTGAAGCTTCTTGATGATAAGAAACTCATTGGCTGCAAATGGGTTTTCAAGAATAAGTATAGTTTAGAGGGCTAAGTTGAGAAGGACAAAGCAAGGTTAGTGGGTAAGGGTTATTTTCACATGAATTGATTTTAGTGAGATCACTTGTTGGGAATCTATCAACTATCAAAATCTGGTTAATGATGTTGTGTTTGACCTTGATGTTGAATAGGTGGGTTAAAAGATAACTTTTCTACACGGGGATTTGGAGATCTAGATGACATAGCCAAAGCATTTAATGGTCAATGACAAGAAAGACTTGGTCAATAGGTTGAAAAAGTCTCTCTATGGTTCTAAATAACTCCTGAGGATGTTGTATTGTAGTTTGACACTTATGTTTTGAAGTTGCGCTATTTTAGAGCTAAGCGCAATCACTATGTTTACTTAAAATAGGAGGTATCATATTGTGATATTTCTATCAGGATATAACTGTGTAGTATTTTTGAGTCAAACTCATTGATCCATGTTTCATGAGTAGTGGTTCACAAGAACCCATCTCTCATGAGTATGAATAGAACACTTAGTACTCATTGCATCTAGGTGATGCTCACAGAGGTGAAGCATCGGGACTTCTTGAGAGGTCACCCATCCCAATACTACTACAGCTCAAGCGTGCTTAACTATAGAGTTTTCTCCAAAGTTAAACCCACTTTGCTTGCAACCCCATTTGCAAAGCCTTCAGCAAGTGTTGTGCCCTATGAACCATTGATTAGAAAGCCCCTTAAGCTCATCAATCGATAAGTTGGAGATATTTTCCACATCAAGTCAAATTGTGATATTGCTATCAGGATTCAACTGTGTAGTATTTTTGAGTCAAACTCATTGACCCATGTTTCATGAGTAGTGGTTCACAAGAACCCCATCTCTCATGAGCATGAATGGAACACTTAGCACTCATTGCATCTAGGTGATGCTCATAGAGGTGAAGCACCGAGACTTCCTAGGAGGTTACCCATCCCAGTACTACTCCGGCTCAAGCGCGCTTAACTACGAAGTTTTCTCTAAAGTTAAACCCACCTTGCTTGCAACTCCATTTGCAAAACCTTCAGCAAGTGTTGTGCCTTATGAACCATTCATTAGAAAGCCCCTTAATTTTTTTAATGTTATTGTTAATGACATGTTATTGAGAAGTAATGATAACATATGCTTAGGGCTTGAGAACTCAATTCTCTCCACAATTTGGTATAAAGGAATTGAGAGCAGCTAAGTTCATCTTAGAGATGGATATTGAGAGAGACATAAAAAACGAAAAACTATGGGTCTGTTGGATGAAGTATGTTAAGTTTGTTTTGTGGTGGTTCATGATGCAAGATTGCATATCAACAAGTATTCCTATTCTTGTGAGAACCAAACCTTTGATTGATTATGTAATGTCCCCTATTTGAAATAGAATTTAATAATAAACAATAATAATAAATTTTAATATATAAAAGAATAAAAGCAAAAACAAAATTAAAATTATAAAAGAATAAATTAAAATATAACATAATTTAAATTTAGTTAAGTTTAATGAATGGTCAAGAGGCATGAAATGAAAAGTCGCGACTCCCTCAAACATGAGATATAAAAGGGAGAAGAGAACTTCATTTAAAAGGGAGGGGAGAAGAAGGAAGAGAGGGGAAGGTGTGAATCAAGAAGGATATAATAGAAGAGTAAAGAGAAATGAGAAGAAAATAAGAAATTGACTCCTTTAAAAAGCAGAAATGGTGAAGTCTTGTGACCCTTTTAAAAGGTGGTAATTACAAAAGGTTGTTCCTTTCTTAAAGGGCAGCAATGATGAAGGGTTGTGATTCTTGAGGGAGTGGTAATTATGAATAGTTGTGGCTTTTGCAAAAGGGAGAAATGACAAAGGGTTGTAACTCTTTTGGAGGGTGGTAATTGTGAAAGGTTGTGACCATTGCAAAGGGCAGACATGATGAACTGGTGCAACTCTCCCTCACATTGGAGGATCTAAAGGGGAGAAGGTTGTGATTTCTTTTTCAACTACAAAGGCAAGATAAATGGTCGCTCATGCTTGTAAGGAAGGAGTTTGGCTTCAAAGGTTATCTTCGGGCATTGAATTGAAGCAAGAAACAAAGATGATTCAATGTGATATAGTGCCATTAGATTAGCAAACAACTCTACTTTTTGTGTGCCAACAAGGCACATTGATGTGCAATATGACTTTGTTCATGACATGGTGAAGGACAAGAGAGTCAAGATACAGTAAGTGGATGTCTTGATGAATGTTGTAGATGTTTTGACCAAGCTTGTGGATGCAAAGAAGCTCAGACGGTGAAGGATGGCTATGAGGATCAACCTCTAGCTTAGTTAATTATATTGAAGCCTGCGAATGCAGAGAAGAGTAAATAGTAAAGGATGGTTGTGGGGACTAATCTCTAGCTTAGTTCACTATGTACTATGTAGCCCATCTACATATTTCATAGGCACATCACAGTCCATGGACCATAATACTTTACCCATTTGGACTGTGTACTTGCAAACCTCACTTTTTGTAGAACTACACACTTTGACATTGTTTAGCTCGAATATTGACAATCAATAAACCCATCCTTGTCACGACATATATAAATTGTTATTTTAATCAATACTTTTAATTCATCTCATGTACTTAGATTTTACTTTTTGGTCTCAACTCTGTTGTTTTGTATCATTTGTGACATGTTCAGTCTTGGTTGAATGCATCCTATGCACCTTGTTTTTAAAAAAAATGTTCAGTTGTGGTCAAATCTGTCACTAATGCCTATTTTTTTAATAGTCATGTACTCCCTTGGATGTTCAGATCAACGAGGTGGTTTCTGTACTTGATTTTCCATTTTTTGTGTTGCTTGAAATTTGGGATTTGATCATGGCCTTGGGGAAATGGATCTTGTCAAAAAAGTGATTCGATGGTGTTGTTTGTCATGCTGACTAACTTTGAATGATCCATTTTGGATCAAATCTCATCATCAGGGATATTGTCATTAAGTGCAGCCCTTTGCCATCATCCACTTGTGTTTGCGGCTTTCTTTTGATAATGTTGCTTTTCTCCTAAAATTAGTAATCTACTTCTGAGTAAACAAAAGGCTTTGCATCCTTAGAAATCCATTCAAGTCAATTGCATCACGAGTTTAGTTTTTTTTCTTCTTGATCTGAAGATGAGGGTCATATTGCATGAAAACAAAGTCATTGGCATGCTTTAGGTCGACTTTGTGCACTTATTCATACGAACAGCCTTATAAATGCTGCAATTGTGCGCACAGATAGAAGCTCTACAGGAGTGACACAAACTGTAGATGGCTAGGCTAAAAAAAATTGTTGCGATTACACCACAATCCTCCCATAACATATCAATACCTAGGACATTTATAACTTCATGAGTAAACCAGAATTGCAGTTATTAAAAGCATTTGGTACTATAAAATTATGATTGAACTTTTGAGGGACTCATTTTTTTTAACCTAGTTGTTGGGTTTTTCTCCTTCAAATCCATAGAGGTGAAAGAAACAATCTCTCTTCCATATCCTTGTAAATCAACTTGTCAACAATTGTGTCCTTTAAAGGTTTTGTTGAGAATCTTCCTTTCAATCTTCCTTTCAATGCATGTGTTAAGGTCATCCATAACCTATTCATTGACCTTAAAGTAATCATCGAAGAGAAATTTAAATAAAAAATTGGGGTTTATATAGTAGGCCATTGCATGTACGTGTTTCTAGGGTTGCTTGTTCCATCTACAAGGAATTAATTGCTAAATTGGCTTTTCACATTTTCTTTAAATTATTCTATAGTAATGTTGTAGCTTCTCCATGGTCTTATATAGATAAGCCATTGAGCTATTTTCCCCATCCACCTAGTGTATAACTTTGATGAAAGGCTCCAAAAGTGGTACTATGCTTCTTTTCGAAATTTTTTTCTGATATCCCACATGTTGCTGCATGGTTGGTCTCAACTTGGATGACATCCTTGATACTCATTTCTCTGACTGCCTGTACGAGATTGATATATGGGTGGCACAAGAGCTCCAAAAAGTGGTAGGGTGTCTCTGTCCAAATACTTTTCCTACTAGTACACATGTTGCTTTGTTGTTGGTTTGAACTTGTACATCATTCTTGACACTCATTTCAATTACCACCTTCAACATAATACAAAAGTATCAGTGTTTTTCAATTCATTGGAAGCATGAATGCACTTAAAAGAACAACGACTAGACAATATAAAATTTATTAATGTTTGGTTCTTGCCAAGCATCCGCTCATGAAACAAAATATTACAGCCCTTTTGGCACCAACTTCTTTATCTTCTACTATCATCTTGATATTTTTCTAGGTTTATTCCAACAATATCCTACCCAAATCATTTGGACTAGGTGCATTAATCCCTTTCTTGACAATAGCCAATTAGTTGGCATTAATTTTCCAGTCCATAAGATTGAGATTTGAAAGCTTCTGGTTTACACTGCGTATGTTATTTTGATTGACGTTTCAGAGCACATCCAGTGGTCCATCATCAAGAGGAAAGTGAATACTAGGATTGCAGATCTGGTTTTAAGGAGAGAGGAAAGAGGTGAGGGATGAATAATAGGATTGCAGATCTGATTTTAAGGAGAGAAGTAATAGGATTGCAGATCTGACATTAAGGGGAGAAAGGAGAGAGGTGAGGGAAAACTCCCTCACCTCCATCCTTTCTCTCCCTAAAATCGGATCTGCAATCCTATTATTCATACTGCCATTCCTGGCTTTGAATTGAAATTACCATTAAGTAGGGTCTTTGAATTTGCTATTGCTATGTGTAGCTGAGGATTCTATTTCTATATCATTACATCGTTAGAAACCCTAGCAAAAAAAACAACTTAAAAAATGTAAACCCTAATTTTGAAAGATGGAAGAAAATGGGAAGATTAAAACAAAATACAATTGGCTGAACTCCTTGAATAGAACTGAAATGAAAAAAAAAATGGAAGCACAGCAAATACCTAAACTGAAAAAACCAGAAAAAGAGTCACATGCTTTTCAAATCTGTTTAAGAAATCTTTCAGATACACTGAAGATCACTCAAAGTCAGCTAAATTTGATCAAATGACAGTTATTAAGGCAGAGGATAACAACATCAGATAGAAATACACGAGAATAACATATTTTGGTGTGTAAGAGCACTCAAAAATATTAGAAGGCAATCACTAACCAACTGAAGTTAAACATTTGTAATTATTAAGGTTGCACGGGGACGGGGGTACTTGGGTACTTCGGGTACAGGATATTTGGGTACGTCAATTTTATTTTAATATAATTTGGGTACTTGGGTACTTAAGGTATGGGTACGGCTATTTTTCAAAATAGGGGACAGGATATTTGGGTACTTCAATTTTATTTTAATATAATTTAATATTTTATAGGAAATCTGAAAATATGAGTTATGACAATGAGTTTTTAAAACAAAAATAGTGATAAAGTTTGCAAATTTAATGTATTGTTTTCAGTTTCAGATTTGCAATATGTTTGTAATAATAATATATGCTAAATGTTTAGATGCATAACAGAGAAGGAAAACTTTAAACATGAAGAAGAAGATTATAAATCATATAACAATGACATTTTGCAAATGATAAACTTCTGACTTGAACAGTGATAAAGTTTACCGTTAATTAGTATTGTATCAAAGTTTCAAACTGACTACATATTGAAGTAATTGATAAACAGCAAGCTGACACGCAAACAAAAATCAGAAAGCTTAATCAAGGTCCTTAGCTATGATGCTCTCCACTGAGTACCCACTGAGTACCCAGTACTTGGGTACCCGGTACCCGGTACACATCCCAGGTGAATGGGTACGAGTAATTATTACTGTCAACAAAATACCAATAACCTCTAATAATCAACTGTGAAACAATTAAGTAAAAAATTTACAAATACCCAAGTAGTACAGCAGCCTTGGAGTGAGTAGATTCAATAAATTCAGGCGCAGTAGAATTCAAAAATAATTTGCAGCACTTTACATATGGTATGGCAGGCTGTAGTGCCAATTTCTATGGCCAAATAGAAGTATTTAGAACCGGCAATCAGAAATAATATGGTATGGCAGCATTAAGAAGTGAAATCAGCACACATCATTTTTATTACTTGACTTACCTTGAATAAGTGCAATCTCCATATCAGAGTATGGCAAGACAAAACATTGAGAAATTTTAGCAACTACTATTGTTATTTAATAATAATCAATGCTTTAATAAGGTACACCCCCCTCAATAAGTTTAAATAGAAATATGAACTTGGCAATTTTCTTGAAAAGTATTGGCAGTCTTGAGAAAATGCACGGACTTCAAAATATGGTATGGCTTCTTCATAAAATTTGAAGATCCAGTAATAATATTAAAATATATTCAGCTGAAAAATGCTAGGCTATTAATATGGAAATAAAAAGGTATGGTCCGTAGAAACTGAATACAGGTACAACTAGCCAAAACAATATACTCTGAGAATTAAATTATATAATATTCCATAATCATACATTGATTTGAAATATGAGATTCATAAACTCACAGAAGTTTGAAAATTACTTAATGGACATCTCAAGCTAAATTATTAAATTATTTCCCTTACATTGTCCCAATAGCCTATGAGAAGGCTAAGGGTCTTCCAATTGACTTTGCTTGAAATGGTGGACATGAGATGTGATAAAGGCTCAGTTACCGCTTGCGTCTGAGGAGTCCTACGCATCCGCATCGAATGCAGATGCATGCACCAGTGCGCTTGATGCTGGTTGTTCTTCGCCAAAAAAATCATACGGCTTGGGCTCAGATAATACAGTTTTTAAAATATAGTTTTATGGTGTTTAATCTGTGCTAGTTCTGTTCAATTCTTTGGACGACATGGTGATCACTGCAGAATCAAACAATACATTCGAGCGTGGGAGTCTTTGTTTTCTACTGCCGTTCTGAACACTTCAGGCTCATCCATTAACTCCCCTGCGTTGTAAACAATGGTCGTATTGGTATCTAGTTTTCCAATAAAGGAATAATTCTCAGTGTATGGGTATCGAGGAATAATTTAGCACTTGGTCACCACCGTTACATATTTGTTCTGCGTTGTGAGCTAGGTGTTTGGTTTTGTTTTAAATTACGCCTTTGGTTTTAAATAAAATTTAATATCCTTATATTTTGTTTTCTAAATGATTTATTTTTTATTTTTTTATTCAACATAGAAATTTTAATATTTATAAAATATTTAAATTAATTTTTTTAAAATAGTATATTTATTATTTAATACATAAATTTTAACTTGTTTTTCTATATATATCAGTAATGTTTAAATTTAAATAAAAAATTAAAATTAGATTTTCAATTATAATATGATATAATTCTGTATATTTCTTGCATTTTTTTTTGTATATATATATAGAAACGCACCCAAAACCCCCCCAAAAAAATTTAACGCATCCGCGTATGGAATTCTCGTACCTTCTTCTCCATCCGCACCCGAATCGGTAACTTAGGATAAAGGTAGTGGACTTGAGATTACTTGAGAATTCGGTTTATTTTAAGTCCATGCAAAAGTCGAACACATTGTAACTGATTTTTGGTTATGTAAGTTTTGGACCCTAGGTTTAAGTGTGGTTTATTACGAGAGGTAAATCTTGACCCTGGTTTCTTACAAGAGTTGTATAACATATTAGACATCAAAATTGCCATCCGAAGGTATCTGGTAAACAGAACATTTTACACAATGATTTTAAAATTGCATTTATAACATAATATCTAATTTGAGCATTAAACTCACAGCCCTCGTAATGATTATCATCACCAGAATGCATAATTTAACCTGAATCTGACTTTATTCACAAATAACCAAAAGTTAACAACCTAGCCTAATCAAGTTACATGCAGGCAACTGAAAAAAGGGTCAAAAAGTTGGCATCCACCATAGACAATCTTAAGCAGGTAAACCGTAAGACCAAGAGAGGCATAACAGGGTGGGGCAATACAATACAACAGTTTTTGTAGGGAAACAATGTGAATGTGTGGAAGATAACATTCTCGTTGTTAAAAGGAGAATTATAAATTTTCAATTATGATGGGGCATAAACCTCAATAAACTGGTTTATTAAAATTCTTTTGAACATAGCATGTTAGGATTATTATTTGTAATGAAAATCCATAAAATAATGGCAAGTAAAAATGAGGAGGCTCATTTTAGCTTAGTTTGCTGTTTAATTTCATCCATTGGATTTCCCTTTGGGATTGATGGGTAAGATTGCCTTCCCCCTTTGCAATCTATAAATATAGGGTTTCCCTCTTTGTAAAGGATCTTTGGTTTGATAATCAATAATAATATTGTTTTTGCTTTTGTTGCTTAACACTCTCCTTGGAGTGCCCTCTATCTTGCTATTTTGTCCTCTATCTGCCTCTTATGGTCCTCAAGTGAAAAGTGGGTTGAACCAGCTTTGGCCAGTCATTACACTTGGGATGAATAGATGGTTGAATGTTTTAGAGGAGATCCAATTGATCTATTATTTTGGTGCGTTGCCTCCTATTTTTTGTTTTCTTACCCTTTGCCTGTAATCCCTTTTCCCCTCATTTCTTTATTAGGTAGGAATTGGCCTTCTCTAGAGGTTGCTTGCATGTTCAAGCAGTGTATGTGTGCATCTGACATTGCTGCTCCAAAATTGGTCAGGGTTGGCTTTGTTGTTTTGTAGCGTAAATAGGTCTTCTATATGTCGCATGTGATTTTTCAGAAAAGCAACGACTAAAGATCAGATTAGCTTTAACCTTTGTTATGAGAGCATGGAGTGCTTCCTTTCAATGTGCAAATTCTAGTTTATGAAAAAATAGTTCTATAGCAGTACTTGCATCAGCAGATTCAGTACAATTGCATAGAAAAGTATTAGAAAGGAAAAAGAGCTACTTTCTTTTTTAAGATTGCTTACACTGAGCAGTCTATTAATTTAAATGCTTGTAAGAAATCATTACATAACCAGATAATTTCAAGTCTGCATATTGGCATATTGTTACCACTTACCACTATCATATTCAGATTTTACCTCTGACTGCATGATTGGTTGGTTGATTCAACATCATTTTGTTTGAGCTCTCTTGCTTTCAGTGAGTTTGTGCTTATTATATATATTGAGCCTTGCTTGTAACATGGTGGTTGTGTAAATCTAGAGGAAACAAAGGAGGCAGAAGAAGCTAAATTTAGTCCCTTTACTGGAGTTGCACGGCGTCTGGATGGAAAACCTCTGAAGTATTCAGTAGCACCAATAACTTCTTCTGGAAGTTCTGATGCTGTGAAAAGTAAGCCATCAGGTTCTGCCCCTCCCTCAAGTGCTCCACAGCGTCGCCCCTCTGGGAAACTTGTATTTGGTTCAAGTGCAGGAAGTAATCAGGTCAACGAACCTAAGGTATTATTTTTTTACCTCACAAGATGAGAGGGTTGATACTTTATTCAATATAATTCTAATTTGTTGTTTTTGCTCTCCTGTAGTCTTCCGCGAAGGAGGTCAAACAGGATGAACCAAAGGAAGAACCAAAGTTCCAGGCATTCACTGGAAAAAAGTATTCATTAAAGGACTGACAATTGATATTTCAGATTCTCTCTGCATCACTATAATCTTTTCCATTATGTAGTTGACACAGTGTTTGATGTATATTTTGGGCCTTTATGATCAATGATTATTTTTCTGATATATTTAGCAGTCTAAGATTCTTTTACACGATACTTTTTTCAGGTGGCCGGTATGTAGCATATGCTCACATATAACTGAATGTACACACATATATCTCACAGCTCACAGATAATTCAGAACTGTATTTAATCCGCATCTTGCCGTTACGGCTCTTGGTAGCGTGCACATCTCATTGGTCACACAATGCTTTCACTTAATCTGGTCTTGGCCACACAATGGTTTCACTTAATCTGGTCTTATCATCAGCACTATCATTTGAATAATTTTTTCTGGATGGAGGTTTCACATTCACAAAGTCATTTTAGTAATAAAGACTTGGAATTTTTTGGTTAACTGCGAGACAATTGTGATGTCATGTTTGTATGAATTGAGCCCCTGAATACCTTTTAGTCAGAAGTGGAAATAGTTAATAACGTTTAAAATATGAACAGGACCCAGAATAAATAAGAATTATCTATAAAGAAAAATGTCCGAGAACCATGTTTATGTGTTCTACATGAAATACATGGCTTCCTAAATTTTTTAGTTTCTTTGTTGAGGATCATATCTATACGCTTGAGTGTTTGCTTAGTTTGAAGGTAGAGTTGAAAATTTTGTTCTTAAAGACTACAGAATTTTGCCAGAAAGTGATTTTATTTAGCCTGAATCGTGTAAACAAGCTAAAATCTGTTATTTTCTCTAAAATTAGGTTAATTCTGGGTAAATAATATGACCTTAATTGAAAAAATGCAAAGAAACATTAAAAACTTGGGTGTTTTCAATAGGGCTGCTAAGATTAATCTCATAGCAGAAGTGCAGAGGCATCTGATGCATTTGCAACATTTCTTGCAGTCTTAGCCTAGTGTCATTTGTTAGGGGTGGTTCGACAATACCCTTCATTGAAACTTTACACGGGCTGTTGGTTGGTTCTTATTAAGTTTCTTCTTATTAAGTTTCTTTTTGTTATGTATGAAAATATAAGATTACAAATTAGGTTGAATTAAAACGGGTTTAGGTTCAGATTTGATTTGAGTGATTTACACCAAACTATATTCTTCAATAAATTTCGATCCCTCTTTTGCTCATACTAGGGAAAATTATTTGATTATGGTGCAAAATTAGAAGCATCTGGTTAACATATGATGTCGGCTTTATTTCGCTCGCAAGATTTAGGAAAAGATGACGAGACAATCAATATAGGTTGAAAAGTGTTTTCTAGTGTCACAATGATTTAAACTTGGGAAATGAGAAATGAAGTGAGACACAATGAGCATGGAGACAAAGTTTGTGAGCTAAGAAAGAAGCAAACGAACCATGGAGGATGTGGGAAAGGTGAGATAATGAAGATTTGTTGGGACGATATTATAAAATTATCAATCACAAGATTAAAAAAAGAGGAGATAAGGATGTGTAGTAAACTGCCACTCAAAAGTGAAAGTGAAAGAAGTTACAAATTTTACGTGGTTGAACTAGGAGACCATTTGGAAGATTGGAAGAAGGAAATAGGTATAAAGTTGTAGAGGAGTTGGAACTATTGTTGGCCCATTTGCTTCAAACAAACCATTTGGAAGGTTGTAAGAAGGAAATAAACATGAAGTTGTATAGGGTTGTAGAGAAGTTGAAACTAGTGCGGCCCACTTAATTTATTACAAACATGAGTTGAAAGGGGGTCATGTGTAGGGTGGTTGAGGAGTTGAAATTAACACGATCACCTCTTTCTATACCATAAATGTCAAAAGTTCAAATGATAATCCCAATGCATAAGGTTATTGAGGAGTTGGCATTGTTGTGTCTCATTCAATACGTGTATAGATGAACGAATAGTGAGCTTATATGCATCCCTCAAATTAGATATTTGTACATCATGATGGATTCTTTGAAGAGAGTTAATTTTAAAATAGTCACATATAGTAATGTAGATTTGTGAAAGTGTGAGGATAAGTATCAAATGAAAAAAATCATACATGTATCATATAAGAATATAATCATGACATGTATGATATAAACACAAATTCATGACATACGCAAGGTATCTTAGTGTTGTGAAAGATATAATGTAAAAAAGGGCAAATGAGATGTGAATGTGCAAAGTATATTAACATGTGTATCAATATGCTCTATTTCAAAAAGTAGATTGAAAATATCATGAGGGATGTCCTTAGGTGGGGGGAAACAAACCAAATTTTAAGTGCCACAAGTGTGGAGAAAGAAGTGTAAAAGAGAAGTTTGAAATGTGAGAGTAGGTTAAGCACAATTAGTAAGGTGTAATTAAAAGGTTAAATAATGCATCAAGAAAGAGAGGAATAAAGAAGTACAACAAGCAACGATATGTCTAACGAATCAATGTAAGGATAAAAGGAAAAAGTGATAAAAGGAAGACCACACCAATCACGATAAAAGGAAGACAACCCCAATCACGGAGTAAAGGCCAAGGTGTAAAGCCAAAAGATCAAAGATACCATGTTTTATTTGTAAACGTAATGAGTGTTTTTTAACACGCCTTGTGATTTTGCTTCATCCCAAATCTACAACAAAGAACTGGTGCAAGAGCACCCATTGACAAAGACAAAGACAAAGAGGATGGTGAGGTTGCAAGAGGACCTCCATGAATGTTTTTTTTTGATAGGTTTGGTTGGCCAAGTGCCAAGAGGGATCAAGAGGTCCTATGCATTGTAATAAGTCCTAATTGTAAGACCTAGTGACTGAGGATGAGTTATAAATCCTATGGTTCACTATGGTCAATTTGACATAGGTTGGGTAGATTTGTGTTAGGAAAGGTTGAATTGATGTTGTTAACATCATCTCTCGTGGAAATCAACCTTGGTTAGTTCCTAGGAGTTAGTTTTGCAAAAGTTGTCAAATATTGTCAACAATATTGTTTGCAAAACCAAAAGTTGCTAATTACAAATTTTTGGATAGTTGTTACCCAACATTCATAACCACCCATAATCGGTTGGAAGTGGGGGGAAACATTTTAAATTGTGTCAACCATCGTTGCAAAGTTGGTTGGAAGACAATTGTAGGAAGCATTTACATAAATTGAATGAAAAACTGCATTTTACCGTATATTTGACTGATATTTTGTTGTGCACAATTCAGTACAGATTCAAATGATAAATCTAGTCTGATAGGAAGTTGGGAGTATGTCTTAGTTTTCATTTGCATCAAACCAGAGATCTTAAGGTGGAGAAATAAGATAGAAGTCGTGTCACAGTCAACTTGAAGTCGTTATTTTGAAGAAAATTAGGGTCGTCAATTTCAAACCCTCATACCTTCCAATGTAACTGTGGAAAGTTCCTCAAACTAGGTTTAAAGGAGAGGTATGGGATTGTATTTTAGTTTGCTTTTGGTTTCAGATAGGTTGGTTGTAGTTGCAAGGAGAAATGTCTAAAACCCTAGCTCGACATTCCTATGTGACGAGCAGAAGTATTTAACCAGAAGGTTGTAGACCCCCTAACATTAGATGGGCATCGATTCAGAGCCTAAGGTTGGAGGAGGAGACTTCTTCCAAGTGTCCCTAGATGTTCACACAGTTGGTTTTGCAAGGATCCAAATCTAGAGATTACTTCCTTCTTTAGGTGCCCCAATTAGGCCACCTAGGCATTAGTGAAGATTTTCAAGTAAACTGAGTTGGTGAAGGATCCATGATCTATTCTCTTGGGAAAAGTGTTGTCCCAACATTTGGAGTAAGGCTACGTAATTATTTTGGGAGGTCATTTGATGGTTTTTGTTACAAAACCCCAAAATACCGAGTAGCCGACAATACCGAGTAGCAGCAATACCGAGTTGCAGGCAATACTGAGCAACAGACTGTGCCAAGTGACAGTAAATGCCGAGTAGGAAAGTTTTGAAGTATTGGATTGAATTGAATCAAAGGAGTAAGCTGGTTGATTTGAGGGATGTCAAAGGAGTATTTTGACATGTGTGAATGATTCAGGGGCTTGGGAATAGATTGGAATGACCTTGAACGAGGAAGGTGCATTGGGAACACTAGGTGAACAAGGGTACGTTAAGGAGACGTATGAAACAATGGTCAACTCAGTACGAGGTTATGGGGGTAAATGATTTGATGAGTTGGTGAATAGGTAAACAATCACTTAAAGTTGTAGGGCTCTGGTGTTGGGAACTCTAGTCGAAAGGGGTAGGAAGGCTTGATAGGATCAAGCAAGGACTTGTAAATTGCTACAAGTTGTTCTAGTGACCAGACCCTATGCATCAAGTGATATTAGAGCGAGAAGGATCCATAGGAGGATTGTGAACCATGCCTGGAGAAGATGATGATGGTGAGATGCCATCAAGGATGACAAATGCAGAACTTTTAAGGTTTGTGAAAGAGCAGAAGGTAAGGCATGAGGCACAAATGAAGAAGATGGCCGAAGGCATGAAAAAGTTGTTAGAGAAGATGGGGAGGAAGAGTGGTGGAGACTCTGATGAAGATGAGGAAGGGAGTGAAGAAGAACCCCTTGAGAAGGAAGAGGAAGAGGTTCCTGCAGATCAGAGACTTCTTGAAGACCCTGAAATCTATGGAGAGGCGAACCATGGATGTTAAGTTGGAATTGCCTACCCACAATGGGAAGATGGACCTAGATGCTGCTATGAATTGGGTTGATGCTCTCACAAGTTTCTTTGACTATGAGGATATCCCTGAGAATCAGAGGGTAAAAAATGCCAAGTCAAAGTTGAAAGGATCTGCACTCACATGGTGGAATTTCACTCAAGATGAAAGGGTGAAGGTTGGTAAGAGACAAGTAACTACTTGGAAGAGGATGGTAGCCTTACTCAGAGAGGTGTACGTTCTTAAAGATTATGAAGTTCAACTTCATAAGAGGAGGATGAGTTTGAGGCAGAAGGATTTAGATGTCTCAAGTTACACTGAAGAATTTCAGAGGCTTGTCATGAAATCCAATTTGGCAGAGCCTGAATGTGTGAAACTTGCAAGATACATGCAAGGATTGAGGGTCCCCATACAAGATGAACTTAGTTTGAGTATCCCTACCATAGTACACAAATGCTATCAATTAGCATTGAAGGTTGAGGAGAAACTCAAGAGGAAACAAGATCAAGGTGGTAGAGGGTGAGGATAAAGAGATTTTCAAAGTAGTGGCAGAGGCATGTCTAGTAGAAGAGGACAAGGTCCTAAGGACTTTGGAAAACCAAACCATGAACAAAACCAAGGAGAGAGAAGCTCTAGGGGTTCCTTTAGGGGAAGAAGATCAAAATCTAGAGGGAGATTCAGGGGAAGAGGCATTGGTACCACCAAGTGCTATAGGTGTCATCAACCCGGGCACTTAGCATCAAAGTGTTCTGAAAAAGGGAACACGAAAGGTGAAAGGAGAGAAAATTTGGTGAGAGACGAAGACTCCCAAAGTGTGCATTCACATGAATCCTTTGCAACACCCAAACAAGGAGTCACTCATGATGAGAACTTTGATCAAAGCACCTAGTGCACCAGAGCCACCCCAAAGAAAGACACTTTTCAGAACCACTTGTAGAGTGGGAAACAAGGTATGTAGAGTGGTTATTGATTCTGGTTCTTTTGACAACTTGGTGTCCCTTGAAGCTGTTGAAAAGTTGAAGTTAAAGAGGATTCCACATCCCACACGCTACAAGGTGTCATGGCTCACAAAAGGATAACAAAGTACTTTGTGACATCGTACCTATGGTTAGAGTTTTAGATTGGGAAGTACAAGGACAAAGTACTTTGTGACATCGTACCTATGGATGCGTGTCATTTGCTCTTAGGGAGACCGTGGCAGTACGACTTGGAGGCACTCCATGATGGAAGGGAGAACACCTACTCCATCCAACACCAAGGTAAGAAGGTAACTTTACTACCCCTACCTGATAATGGTGAAGAACAAAAAGATTCCAAGTTTTTGTTTGTAGGAGAGAAAGAATTTTTGAAGGTATTGAAGGAGAAAGACACTCCTTGTTATGCATTGGTAGTGTTGCCAAAATAAGAAGAGGGAAGAGTATTGAAAGTAAAAGAGGAACCTAGGAGAGTAGGTCCTAAGGAGGTAGCAGATTTGCTATAGATGTATATGAGAATTGTAACCAAGGAGTTGCCAAATACCTTACCCCCAATCAAAGAGATTAGCCATAACATTGATCTAATCCCTGGAGCCACACTTCCAACCAAAGCAACATATAAAATCACACCCCAACAGAATGAAGAGATGTCCAAGCAAATCCAAGAAATTTAAGAGAAGGTTTGATAACTAAGAGTCTGAGCCCTTGTACAGTCCCTGCCTTATTAGCACCAAAGAAAGAGGGGACTTGGAGGTTATTTACTGAATCTAGAGCAATTAATAGAATCACCATTAGGTATAGGTTTCCTATGCCTAGGATTGCGGACTTATTGGACCATCTTGGGGGTGCAAAGTACTATTCAAGGGTGGACATGAAAAGTGCGTACCGCCAAATCAGAATAAGGGCTGGAGATGAGTGGAAGAGAACCTTTAAGACTAATGAAGGCCTCTATGAATGAGGGGTGATGCCTTTTGGGTTGTAAAATGCTTCGAGTACATTCATGAGGCTCATGAATGAAGTTTTGAAACCATTCCTTGGCAAGTTTGTGATTGTATATCTAGATGATGTCCTTGTCTTCAGTAAGACTAAGGATGAACATTTAAAGCATTTAAATTTGGCCCTTAAAATATTGCAAGAGGAAAAGCTCCTAATAAATTTGGATAAATTTGTCTTCATGCAAGAAGAATTGGTATACCTTGGCATTGTGATTTCAGGTGGAAGCATAAAGATGGATCCAAAAAATGTGGAAAGCATCTTGAATTGGCCATGTCCAAGGACAATGACAGAGGTTAGAAGCTTCCATGGATTGGCTTCTTTTTACAAGAAGTTCATCAGGGGATTCAGTCATATTTGTGCACCAATTTTGGAGACTATCAAAGGGGGGCATAAGTGCAAGTTTGTGTGGACCAAGGAGGCTGAGGAGGATTTTCAAAGTCTCAAGAAAAAGGTAGCAAAGTAGCCTATACTAGCTTTTCCATATTTTCAGAATTTTTTTTACTGTTGAATGTGGTGCATCAAATGCGGATATAGGAGCTGTTTTAAGCCAAGAAGGAAGGCCTATTGCATTCTTCAGTGAAAATGTGAATGAGGCTAAGAGGAAGTATTCCTCTTATGATTTAGAAATGTATGCCTTAGTTCAAGCCTTGAAGAAATGGAGGCACTATCTCCTTCCAAAGGAGTTTGTAGTTTTCACTGACAGTCAAGCACTTAGTTTGAATAGCCAAGAGAAACTAAGCCATAAGCACATGAAGTGGGTTGAATCAATATGAGCATACACTTTTTCAATCAAACATAAGAAAGGAGTTGCTAACAAAGTGTCTGATGCTTTGAGCAGGAGAGCCATGACACTGCAAGAGGTAAAGTTGCAAAGTGTGGGTGTTGACTCCTTGAAAGGTATGTATGAGAATGATCAAGATTTTCATGAGATCTATAAAGTTTGTTCTGAATTTTCAGAGGCATATCATGTTGAGTATTTTGATTATTTCCTTCAAGATGGTTTGTTGTTCAAAGGACACCAACTATGCATTCCTAAGTGTTCCACGAGGGAGAACATTGTGAAGGAGAAACATTGTGGAAGCATGAGTGGGCACTTTGGGATGGATAAGACCCTACAACAAGTAAGAAGACATTATCATTGGCCCAAGATGCAAGGAGATGTCAGAAGGTTTGTGAAGACATGTACTATATGTCAGAAAACCAAAGGTACTTCAACCAATGCTGGATTATACCAACCATTGCCCATACCTACAAGACCTTGGGAAAGTTGTAGTATGGACTTTGTGATGGGTCTACCAAGGACTCAAAAATGGTTTGATAGTATCTTTGTTGTTGTTGATAGGTTTAGAAAAATGACACACTTCTTGCCATGTAAGAGTACAAGTGATGCAACCTATGTAGCAATTTTTTTTTTCAAAGAAATTGTAAGGATACATTGTCTTCCTCAAACTATTATGTCTGACAGGGATGTAAAATTCATTGGACACTTTTGGAGAACCTTATGGAGAAGGTTGGGAACAAAATTAAACTTTAGTTCAGGCTATCATCCTCAAATAGATGGGAAAACTAAAGTTGTCAATAGATTGTTGGGAAACCTATTGAGATGTTTAACAAAACAATATGGAGAAAAGTGGGATAACATCCTAACACAAGCTGAATTTGCCTTCAATGATTCTATGAATAGAAGTACATGGAGGAGTCCTTTTTAGATTGTCTATGGAAAAAATCTGAGGGGCATACTAGAATTGAGGGATCTTCCCAAGGATGGGCAGGTTACTGCTCACGGAGAGTAGTTTGCTGACGGTATGAAAGAGATCCATGATCAAGTGAGGTTGGCTCTACAAAGGAGTTCAGAAAAGTACAGAGAAAGTGCAAAGAAAAGAAGGAGGGATGTACACTTTTAGGTTGGTGATTTGGTGTGGGTATATCTGAGGAAGGAGAGGTTGCCAACGGGAAAGCATACAAAGTTACTCATGAAGAAAGTGGGTCCTTGTGCAATTTTTAAGAAGCATGGCATGAATGCCTATGATATAACACTTCCTTCTACTCTAGGTATATCTACTATCTTTAATGTTTCTGATCTAACCCCATATAAAGGTCATCATGATGCAGGTATAAAGGTTCATATTGAAGAGTTGCATGAAGATCTTGCTGATTTACCTCCTCACGCACCCAAGAAACTTGACAGGATCCTTGACACAAAGGTCATGAAGAAAACCAGGAAGAATGAATACATGCAATATCTTGTGAAGTGGGTTGGACACCCTAAAGAAGAGGCATTGTGGATGGACAAGGCAGAGTTGAAGAAGCATGGCACTTCATTGGAAGAGCTTATCTAAGAGGACTTGAGAATAATCCACCCCGGGAGTATGGTGCAAGAGCACCCATTGACAAAGACAAAGACAAAGAGGATGGTGAGGTTGCAAGAGGACCTCCGTGAATGTTTTTTTTGATAGGTTTGGTTGGCCAAGTGCCAAGAGGGATCAAGAGATCCTATGCATTGTAATAAGTCCTAATTGTAAGACCTAGTGACTGAGGATGAGTTATAAATCCTATGGTTCACTATGGTCAATTGGACATAGGTTGGGTAGATTTGTGTTAGGAAAGGTTGAATTGATGCTGTTAAAATCATCTCTCGTGGAAATCAACCTTGGTTAGTTCCTAGGAGTTAGTTTTTCAAAAGTTGTGAAATATTCTCAACAACATTGTTTGTAAAACCAAAAGTTGCTAATTACAATTTTTTGGAAAGTTGTTACCCAACGTTCATAACCACCCACAGTCAGTTGGAACTAGGGGGAAACATTTTAAATTGTGTCAACCATCGTGGCAAAGTTGGTTGGAAGATAATTGTAGGAAGCATTTGCATAAATTGAATGAAAACTACATTTTACCGTATATTTGACTGATATTTTGTTGTGGACGATCCGGTACGGATTCAAATGATAAATCTAGTTTGATAGGAAGTTGGGAGTATGTCTTAGTTTTCATTTGCATCAAACCAGAGATCTTAAGGTGGATAAATAAGACAAAAGTCGTGTCACAGTCAACTGGAAGTCGTTATTTTGAAGAAAATTAGGGTCATCGATTTCAAACCCTCATACCATCCAATGTAACCATGGAAAGTTCCTCCAATCAGGTTTAAAGGAGAGGTATGAGATTGTATTTTTGTTTTCTTTTGGTTTTAGATGGGTTGGTTGCAGCTGCAAGGAGAAATGTCTAAAACCCTAGCTCGACATTCCTATGTGACAAGCAGAAGTATTTAACCAGAAGGTTGTAGACCCCCTAACTTTAGATGGGAATCAATTCAGAGCCTAAGGTTGGAGGATGATAATTCTTCCAAGTTCCCCTAGATGTTCCCACAATTGCTTTAGCAAGGATATAAATCTAGGGATTACTTCCTTCTTTAGGTGCCCCAATTAGGCCACCTAGGCATTAGTGAAGATTTTCAAGTAAACTGAGTTGGTGAAGGATCCATGATCTATCCTCTTGGGAAAAATGCTATCCCAACATTTGGAGTAAGGATACGTAATTATTTTGGGAGGTCCTTCGGTGGTTTTTTTAACAAATCCCCAAAATACCAAGTAGCTGGAAATACCGAGTAGTAAACAATACCGAGTTGCAGGCAATACCGAGCAACAGACTGTGCCGAGTGACAGTAAATGCCGAGTAGGACAGTTTTGAAGTATTAGATTGAATTGAATCAAAGGATTAAGTTGGTTGATTTGAGGGATGTCAAAGGAGTATTTTGACATGTATGAATGATTCAGGGGCTTGGAATAGATTGGAATGACCTTGAATGAGGAAGGTGCATTGGGAACACTAGGTGAACAAGGGTACATTAAGGAGATGTATGAAACAATGGTCAACTTAGTACGAGGTTATGGGGGTAAATGCTTTGATGAGTTGGTGAATAGGTAAACAATCACTTAAAGGTGTAGGGCTCTGGTGTTGGGTACTCTAGTCGAAAGGGGTAGGAAGGCTTGATAGGATCAAGAAAGGACTTGTAAATTGCTACAAGTTGTTCTAGTGACCAGATAAGAATGCAAAAATGGGAGCCAAAGTATATCATGCAACAAGAAAAAGGTGGACAAATGAGAAACACAACAAACAAGGCGGAATAAAACATGAAAATAAACAATGCCAAGAGATAAGTGATAAAAAGAGAAGCACAAAAAGTATGGGACCATTGAAAAAGCCAAGATATAAAACCAAAGAGAAAAAACAATTATTTTTTTGGGTGACATGATAATTTTTTTAGGAACATGATGTTGCATTGCTCAAATCCCTTAGGAAGGGCACACATGAGAAACATGGGAAGACATGAAGACAAGAATACAAAAGTTCTCCATAATCACTTTTGTTTAACATGCATCAAGAAAATTATAAAACACAATAAAAAGATAAACTAAGTAGAACGTCAAATGTAAAGGAATTATAATAAATATGTGATAATCAAACACATAAGTTATAAAATTTGTGATGAATTAAGAGACCCTCCTCATCCCAATCACCAATGTTGAAATCAAAAAATTTATTATGTGGGTTTTTTCTTGTAATGCATGACCCTTTACAAATGCTCGAGTAAGAGAGGTTATTTTTCTTTTGGATTTTGGGTCTTGCATTTGTTTTTCTTTATTTGAGCATTGGCTTGTTTGTTTGATCTTCTATTTCACATTAGGATTCACTATTTTTTTGTCTTTCTTTTCTATTTTCTTTTCTTCTTTCTTTGCTGCATTTTTTTCTTCACTTTTTTTTATGCTTTATTTGATTCCTCATTTGAGATGTATGCTTTATTTGATTCCTTATTTGAAATATATTTTTTAAGCATAGGAAGTAGTGCATTTGATACATAATTCTACTCTTACTTCACATGTTTATAAATAGTAGGGACCATGGGTTACTCATCTAATGCGGTCTTTCCTTTGTTGATCCTTATTTATTTCTCTTTAAAAATTTTGTGCAATTAAAAAAGTGCCATTTAATTCATATGGATGCTTTTAATGTTTAGGTATGTTTGTATCAAAAGTAAAATTGTCCATCTGCAAAAGGTTTGATAAGCATGCAGTATAGTTACATCACCATAAAGTGTGAATTCACACATTTATGTAAGGTAGACCCTTTTTTAACTCATGGTTGGGCATGATATTAAACCTATTAGATGCAAATTTATCATGGAAAAAAACATGTACTTTTGGACCAACCTTTATGTGTAATATAATGTGTACTAATATGCCTTGCATGATAACATTTGAGCATGTAAAAAATCCATCCAAGTATGCATATTTGTCTGGTTGACATGATGGTTCACTAATAAAATTTAGCTCAATTTTTGACGCACTGAGGTCGATTTTGCGACTGTCAAATGTAGAAAAATCAACCAATGTCATCGTGGAACTTTTTTTGTCGCAACAATCGACGACTGGCATAGTCATCAGAAAACCGATGACTCAAAGGTTGAACAAAAAGGGTTCTGTGTCAAGAATTATAAGAAAATTTCATGAATAACCCATTCCACAATTGGTCACATTTACAACCAACGTACGACGCGATCAATTGAAAAATAACGACATCAATGCTATATAAACGACGCCGAAGTCGTCGAAACACTATGGGGGTTGGTCAGTATAGCAATGGCGATTCATCGATCAATTCATCGTTCATATAGATTTCTTGTCGATGACGAATGTGACGAACATCAAAATAGCGACGACATTTTTTTTTTTTAAATAAATTTTTATAGTTTTCTCTATTGAACTAATAATATGCTGGAGTAATTTTCCAATGTAGA
>MU225240.1:12133799-12148111 GCA_018584345.1 Thuja plicata
TATATATATACTGATTTCAATGATAAACAATAAATAATAAATATTGCCAAAATTTTTTATTATTATTATTTATACTTATCGATTTATTGTCCAAGCTAGAAGATATTTTCCGTAAAGGCCATAATATCAACACTGCCTCTTGGACTTGAGGCAAAGATCCACTCTTAGATCCTTCATAACAACACATAACCAAAATGGATTCCTTATCCAATGATGCCATATATCTCTCATCTATGATAGTAGATCTCTATCTACTAGATATAATCCCTGATCCACAAGATATCAAGAGCAATGGTCTAATGAATATCAAGTCCATGATATTCAACAAATGCTCCGAGCATGGTCTCCAGACATCAAGTCCATGATGTCCACCAAATGATCAACAATGGATCCATGATCCATAAGAGGAATATCAAGTCCAGATATTCTCCAATTCATAAGAATAACTTAGCCACGAGCATAAGTATATCCAAATGAATAATCATAACCAAATTAATCTCATAAACTAAATCTTATCTTATGAATCCATATAATTATAAGAGTAACAACTATGATCATGTCTCAAAAAAAATCTTATCCAAATAATAATAACAACTATGATCATAAGAATCATAATGTGTTCACACAGAGAACCACATATAATCTCAGCCATATGAAAGAAAGTATGATCCAATCATACATAATAAGCCAATAAAGTATGCTTCATCCATCCATGCTAAAGAATACAATAGGCCAATAAGGTATGCTCCATACATACATGCTAAAGTATACAATAAGCCAATACAATATGTTGCAATAACCAATTTATTCAAATGAAGTTCTCATAGAACAAGCATAAATCATCATACTAAATTAAATAATATAAAACATTACACAACCAGCTAGTATAATGTATATGTTGCCACAACTGTTAACTAAGTCAAAGATAGAAATATGTCAGTGCATATAGCATAAAAACTCCCTATCAATATGCAATAGACTTAGCTTAAAAAGGAAAGTAAGCTCCCTCATACATACCAGATTATATCATTGTTCAATGCCAATGCAAAGGCCAACACAAACCAATGCTGTCAATGTACCAAAGTACTTCCTTCAACAAAATTAATTGGTTATGTATGTCTCCATATATGCATAAAAAATACATGAAACCGTTATCCAGATATACCAAAAATAGTATAGTCTCAACTATATGTCACAAATATAGACTCAACCATAACAATGAAGAAGGGTATGCTAACATAAGCCAAGTGTTATGTAAAAGAGATGTGCTCAAACATAAATGACATATAGAAATATGACAAATGCCAATACTCATGAATCAACCAATATGTCAATGTACCATATGTCAATGCCAATACCAATGAACCAACCAAGTGCATGAACCAAATCATAAGCCAGTCAATGACCCAACCGATAATAATATGCCAATGTAGCATATGTTAATGAATCAATCAATCATTGTAACATATGCCAATGCTAATGAGTCAATGAACCAGCCAATGATACAATAATATGCCATATGCTATTAAGCTAAGCCATGCCTATAAGGGATGATCTTACACATGTAAAAGGGAAAGGTAAGTGAGCTTGAGAAGCATACATACAATTGAAAATCCCAGTTAAATTGTGCTACTTGAAGCACAAACTAATTTGTATTCCTCGATATACCAATTCCTCAAAAAATATTGTTAGTTTAGATTCCCTTGAACATGAGAGTACAAAAAAATAACATTTTACGATTTTGGCTAAAAGTACCTTAAGAAAATTAGTGGATAGCATCAACCATAACCAAGAAGTCAAAAGAAAAATTTGTCCCAAAATTAATTTTCAATGTACATGATAGAAAATTATAAATATATATGCCAATGAAAGGGCATCCATGCTAAGATATAACAAACAACAACATATTTATGTGAGTGAAAAGAAAAAAAGTTGCGGCCTTCCACAAAAACAAACATTCATCTCTGTTAACTTCTATAAAAATAAGAAACCCAATCATCAACAACTGAACCTCACATTCTAAGGATGTCGGATTGCAGGATAAGTGTTCATTATTTGTTGAGCACCATAGTATGCATTTCTTGTCATCATAGGATTTTGATTGCGGTACCAATTTTCCAAGTAGTTTGCATATTTGCAGATGTATCCAGACACAACATGATCAATTTTTCAAGAGGTAAAGTTTGGTTTAACCATTTTCCCAAACCAAGAGATCACAACAATACTTACTGATCAGTTGGGAAATTAACCTCTACACCATTAGCCATCCATCCTCCAGGAGTCTGCAGAAAAGAACTCGTACAATCAACAATGAAGAATGTAAAATTTGTGAAGAATAAGATAAGTCTAATATTTCAAACCTATTGGCAGCCATTGAACTTGATCATTTTCCCATGAACTTGAAGGTATTCTTCATATGTCTGAATGAGAAAAGGAAGTGTGAATAAATGATAAGCCAAATGAAAAGTACAATTATTAGTTTTCTAATCTTCAAAATCCCTATTAATAACCAAGAAATATTTGAGAGAATAAATTAAATACAAGAATTTTGGGCAAAAAAATATATAGCTTTGTAGAATTCATAATAGATATATCGCATTAGATTAAATAATAAATTTCGGCACAAAAGGTCTAAATCTAGGCTTTGTTTCATATGCATCACTATAATGACTGAAATTGCACACACTGCATTGCAATTTGTTCCAATAATAAATTAATAACGATGAACAAAAAATTAGAGGTAAAACACAAGTTTGAGCTTTTAAAAAGCTCTAATATTAGAACTAGGAAGGCCAAACATGAAAACCTAACAAAAGAAGAAAATAGAATGAAGAAAAGAAGAATTTTATCACCAATACATCCTCAAATGTACTATAATTTCTGTTCAAGAAATAGGATTTCTCACATTTCATTGATGTTATTCAAAGAAGAAGACAAACTGAAACAGTGCAGAAATTTGGTTCCAATTAGAGTTAAAAGGAGTATCATAGCAAACAAAGTATACAAGGGATTAAAATGCCAAATAGGTTTCAATGTAATTGTAATGGGAAAGAATCATAAAAGTAGGTCCCGGCTTCCAATCTCCCTCATCATAATACAATGGCACATCGATTGAGGAAAAATATTGCAAGGTTGTTTGTGGAAGATTGTGACATAACTAACATGGGGTATAAGCACATATGACCAAGTAAAAAATATTAAGAAAGATTCTTACAGTCAATGTTGATAAAGGTGGGACACAACATCACCTAAGATTTTCATTAAGCAAAAAGTAAGGAGTCAAAAAGTAAATATGATAACAAGAAAATTGACACAAAGAAGTCTACTTGGTAGTTGCTCCCAAGTCCTGTTAATGCTCAGATTATGGAAGCAACAATACAATGGAATTAAAAAAAGAAGATAAAAATCATAGGAGAGCTTACACTCATTCTCTGTGGTGTGCAGAAGCCCACTTCAGAGGTGATTTGAATTCCTGCTAATATTCAGATAGAAAAAGTATCTAGTCAACTGATTATTCAGTGAGCTACAAGCCAAAAGAGTTTTCTAGTACAAGAGGCAAGTTATGAATACTAAGTGAAATCATAACAGACTAAGAGAGCTAATATCCACCTGCTTCTAGATCATGAAAATAAGTACACACGCTGAAGTACAAGCTAATTCTATAATTCCACTCATAAGAACAAGTAAAAAAAAATTAAGTATTAAGCTGTATTATTCCAATGAAAAATAAGATCAATAAATTACGAAACAATTGTCTTCGTGCCACTTATGCTATATTACTTTGGTCACCAGGGACCAATTACCTAAATATTATAGGAAGTCATTATATGCATTGGCCTTTGACATAAGTGACTAAAAATGCAAGAACATTTATTTAGATTCTACCCTTGCAATATACATGAGGTGAATACAAATTGGAAGTTATACCTTCTCAGATCATTCAACTATCATGTGTAAAAGGTGCAACGCTGCACCGCCATAAGCATTTAGAATTTTAAAGCATATACAATGTGAAAATGCGACTAATGGTTATCATTCCCACTTAACAAATTAGTGTAAAATTTTAGTTGAAACCTTCTGCATACACAATCTAAGGGAAGCCAAAAATATCCTACACAATTGATTCTTGACAAATCATCACTATCCTACAAGATGTTCAACTTCACAATATTTTTTCATTTGAAAATAATGTACACTTTTCTCAATGTGTTCACAATTCCTGAGAAGATAGTGAGCACATATTGATCTTAAAACAAAAAATATCAAAACTTAGACATAACTACTTAACAATATGATAATTCAAGGATGTCACCCACTATAAAATTTACTGTATTACAAAAACTATGAAGTCAAGAAATAAAAACAGACAAAGGAAAAAAGAATGTGAAGCAAAAAAACTACTTTAGCATAATAAATAATTTTTGAAACAACACATACCAGCATCACAAGACTAGAACCTAAGTTCCATGAATATTAAATGATACAGTGACACATGTCTGTTAAAAATGCTATCCCTAAAACCCCCAAGCATGAAGAATTAAAGATGCATCTGAAAACAACATGGAGCTATGATAAATCTAGTAACACCAAGACATACCTCTAAAACTCAAATCAGGGTATGGCTTAGCTAAGTAAGCATGTGATACTTTAGTAACATCAACACATACCTCTAAACATCAAGTCAAGAAATTCTTTGGCTACCAAAATACAAAATATTTAATATTTATCCATATCTTAGAAAAAACCTCAAAAAAATGTAAACTTTCCCGTATTAGAACAAAAAGAAAGAAAAAACCAATTATATTTTTGTCTGCAGATGACCAGCATAGGTCACTCATAAATAAATACATAGGACATACCATAGGTGGCTGCACATCTTCAACAACTTTTGATGAAATGAATTTCACTCTATGTTGACCACCACGTGCTGCTGCATGAACCTCTGATAATTCAATGGTCCAAACGCTGGTCTCTTTTGAACGAATATTATAAACAACAATCCTAGCTTGCCTAGGAGGCAGTTGATGATTATCACTGGACCACCTTTGGTTTTTGGAAGAAGTGAAGGTTGAAAAGGTGGAAAAAAGTAGGCATACACTAATGCAACAATGTGCTTGTCTGGCTCTTTGACAACCACTTTAATAAATCACATGCCATCTCGCACCTGGAAATGATATAAACATTAAATTTACCATCTAAAACCTGAACACCTTTTCTACATTGAAAGCATCTAACATAGTATTTTAGTATTGTACCAATGTAAATACATAAGTTACAATTTAAAATTTTAATCATCAATATTCTCATAAAGTTACATAAAGTTACAAGTCATTATGATCTATCTACATTCTAAAATATGGTTAAGATGAGCATTGTATGAATAAAAATTACAAGTCCCATAAGATCTACAAAATCTTCTTTGTAAGTCAATAAGAATGTCAATTCATTCTATATTATCCTATTCTCCTTGAAAGAAGTAGCACTCACCAAAAACACCTATTTTAACACCCAACATGGAATCACTCCATAAGGGATACCAATAACATAGTAACACCCATTATTAAAGAAGCATGATATTGCCACCCTGATCCCATTGCTACCCCTAAAGAAAAATAAGGAAGAATGCATAGTTAGTGCCATATAAAAGTTGAAAATAAATTTCATCTAGCAGTATTCATAACTCTTATGCAATTGCAATCATTAGACTCGTCTTAAAATACAACGTATCCACCATTGTTAATTTCTCAAAGACATGTTTCATTCAAATATGCTGGAGGTAGAAAAGGTAGAACTTTGAAGATAAAAGTCATCTAGACTAGGAAGAGAAAAAGTGAGTAGTGACATCAATTTACAATCTAGAGAAATAAAAATGATCATGGAAAAGAACAACAGTGCCAAAGGATCTCATTCATGATGAAGTGATAGGGAAGGTTGATAGTTAATAGACATGAAAAATGGCCAAGGGTACATGACATGAAAAAGAAAAAAACAATCCACCTATATACTCACCAAAGGGGGTTCTGGTTCTTGCATATGAACCAAAACCATTCAATGATAAACATACAAACAATTCAATGTAAACCATCAAGTTCAGATTAATGTTTTTTTGTAACAACCTCATGTAAGTCCTGAAATAATTATACATGTTGATCCCTTAGAAGAATCATCACCTTGCCTTTGTGTACACTACGTAGGATACTCACCAAAGGGGGTTCTGGTTCCTACATACAAAATCCATTTATCCAATGTTAGCTTGCATCTTATATGAAGATCAATCATAATCAAATTCATACATTAGGCCTACTTCCTACAACAAATTCTCAATAATGTTATACCCTTAAAAACATACCTCTATCCACTCCTCCAATGTCCTTATATGTTTCTTGATCATACACATTAATTAGTCATGTCCATACTCATGGTTACAACCCAATATCAACAAAAAAATTACAAGAATATAAAATTAATTTAGTCAAATTACCTGGCTTCAAATATACCCAAACCACTCATAGATGCCTTCTTCTAGCAATGTTGTTGAAGAGAAAATAGTGAATTTGTCAACCGATCTGATGATGTCAATTATGACTTGAAGCTTTGGATGCCTCAAAGACAAGAAGAGAGAGACAATGTTTGTTTGTATTTCTCTCTTCCTGTCTTTGGGCATCCAATTCTCGAAGTCATACTTGAAGGATGTTCATTTGTATATCTCTTTGTCTTCCTGTCATTGGGGCATCTGATGCTTCAAGTGATTTTAGGGTGCAATATTTAGTCTTTTGATGGTCCACATTTCTTATCCCTTGTATTTTGATGAGGTTAGTGTCTCACATGTTGAGTTGGTACTTTGACCTTGGACTATGGGATTAGTGTCTCCTATAGGTTGTTGTTATAATAACTGAGAGGGAAGGTGGGGTGGGGTGGGGTGGGGTTGGGGGAGGGGGGGGGGGGGGGGGGTGAATCAGTGGCCTCAAAAATTAATCCAATATTCAACCAAAAATTTATACCACAAATATAAAACCTCTAGTTATCTTCAGTCCTACAAGATGTATGCCTTTATCCAAATATATGTATATACTTCTCCGTGTTTATACTTTTTACCCTTTCCTTAAGCTTTACTAATAGCAATCTATCTTTTCTTAACCTTTATAGAAATACAATAAATAACTTAGTGTTTACTAATCAATCCTGTTTTAGTAATGTGTAAAGCAAATAATCAAAGCAATGAACCATATACACATTTGACACATGAATTTTTAATGTAGAAACCCTATTAGGGGAAAAACCACTTGGGGCTGGTAACCCAAATTTTTCACTCTTCTAAAGTGAGCTCGGTGAGAGTCAACCCTATTAAAGGTTACAAACACACTGTTAAGTGAGACCTTGTTAGAGGATTTATCACTAACAGTTTATCACTTGACCTTGCATTCACTATGCTGTCAACATGCAAACCTTTTGATACTCCTTGGGATGTATCTCAATATATAAAGGATGGTTAAATCCTACTCTGTTAAGATATTTTATGAATCAATGGTTAAACTGAATCAATATATGATTTGTTCATAAATACAACTTAATCTTGCAGATGTTCAGATCTATTGTAATCTCATAATACCTTTCTGATCAATGTTCTCTTCAATTCCTTTTCTCCACTTCTTTCTTCTCTGTGAATTTTGTTTCTTCTCTGTTGCTCGATGTCTGTAGAATTACTTAGCTCTATTATTTAGCTTGTAAGATCAGATCTGTATGAAGACTTCTTATCTTCACCATAATTCTCTTCAACATTCATCTTTTTTAATAATGAATTACTTGTCTCCTTTTATAGACATGATTTCACCATTTCTTGTCCTTGTTTTCTTCGTTGATCACTTCTTGATCCATAAAGCTCGCCATGCTTTCTTTAGCTTCATTCTGTAAATCTCTCCTTGTTTTATGGAATAAAACATGCTTTAAATCTCCTTCTTATCTTTATATTTTAATCCGATCGATGAAAACAAAGTAATCAATCAGTTAAATCTATCTTTAGCTCCTGCCATCTAAGTTATTTTATCATATCCTAACTTCAGTTCTCGTCGGCCAACACTGTTGGAATTATATTGAGATAATTTGTACTAAGAGGGGAGGGGTGAGTCAGTACCTCTAAAACTTTTCTTGGTTAGCCCATTAACCCTTAGTCATCAGTTTGTATTTTAACTTATCTATCTGTTCATCTTTCTTTATGCATATGAAATCATATCATACATTCTTTTGATATGTTACAATAATAGAAACATTCATGAAATTAGATAACACATGACACAAGATATGATATCACAGAAAACTCCTGTTAAGGAAGTAAAAACTGTGGTGGGGATTGTTACCCACAAAATTCACTATTTTCAGATAAGAAGAGCTGGTTAAGGCTTACAATTTTGGTCACTTCTGATGACCTACCCTATTAGGAGTATTACAGTAGAGACCTGTTAAGATCTACTTCATTTGAAGCTTTTAACAACACTGTTAAGTGTGCACTCTGTTAAGAGATTTACAAAGGACAGTTAAGTCCACCTTCTATAAAAGGATTTTAGATGTGATGCACTTGTTAGAATGCAACTACATAGGTATTTGATCTGATGGAATATGCAATCTTCAATTTTTGATAATAGATCCTCTAAAGCTCCAAAAATACTATTAATCATCCTTCCATGATTGAGTATTACCTTTATCTGCTCGTCGGTAGCCTCGGTGTGTTCTTGATAACTGATGTATTTTTTTTCTGATATTTTGCATGAATTCTGCCTTTTGCTCCTTAGATGCTCTTTGTGGCTATCAATTATTAAGAATTCATGTACTCACAATTGAGTATGAACATCTATTTATACTAGCTTAGGTTCAATTCTTGATTCATGCATTTGTGGGTTAACTCTAGATTCAAGATATACAAATTGTTCTTGATCTATAGTTAGATATGCTTTAGATCCATTAGGATGCTTTAAAGCATTTACATAAAGCTTGCATGACCATAAAAAACAAAAAAAACAATTCTACAAAATAGAATAACTTTGCTTTATCCGTTGTGTATAAATCAGATCCATAATTTGCAGCTTTTCTGACTGTCGGTTCTGATGGTCGGTGTTCTTGGTCGTCGGTGTTCCTTACTTTGAACATGTCGTCAGGTATGCTTGTCTGTTCCTGTCGGGTTGATTCTGGAAACTGTGTCGCCGGTAATGCTTGTGTGCGCCGGTGATGCTTGTGGTCATTGGTGATGCTTGTCACATTTATACTTAGCATTTTTCTCAAAATTCTTTGTCCTGTCGGGTATGCTTGCATTTCATCGATACTGCTTGTGGTTCACCGGTGATGCTTGCTGTCTGCCGGTAATGCTTGCTGTTTGTGTTTTTTCTCTGATTATACTAATGGAAAAATAATATAATCAATCTCCCCCTTTGACATTAGTATCAAAAACATGATATGTGCAACATACTGAGTGTATTAGTATGTACACCTGTGTATACTTCTACCTTATTCATTTGAATGACTCCCCCTATGTATGTGCCGGTAAGTGTAAGTATATATATACATATCCTTTATCTTTTTCTTTTTCGTTACCTGATATATGTATTGTCTGGATATTTGTATTGTACATAGCTATATACATTGCCTTTCCTCCTTTTTTGATTCTAAGGACAAAGGTACTCACAACTTTCCAAAAAGATGGGAATGTGAGGACTTGACTTCCTCCATCATCTTCTCCCATTTTTCTTTCAGTATTTCTAGAGCCATGTGCTCTAGTGAAATCCTTACATGAATATCATAGATGCTGTCTACTACAGACATCTTTGGGGTTGCTATAAGATTTCTAGCTTCTGAAATATGTTGCTGAAGTATTGTGAGATTTGGTAAGATATGAGCTTGGAGTTCTATGATCTCACCTCTGAATTGGGTCTCAGCATCCCATATTTCCTGCCTTAGCCTATTTTCCTCAATGAATGTGTCATGATGTGCCTTAATGCTATCTGCATGTGAGGTTAGGCTTTGTGCACTCTTAGTGACATTTGTATCAATTTCTGCAAGCTTGTCACTGTTCTCCTTTGCAAATTTGTCAAGTGTGCACATCTTCTAAACTAAGGTTATTGCCTCAGCAATCATTGGCTCCAGTTCATCACTAAGTTCGGAGAGCTTGACCTTGTTCACTGCCACTTCTTGGCTTATCTTATCAATTAGCTTGAATTGATATTTCTTCTCTGCTTTCTCTTCCATAGCTTGATCTGCCTCTATCCCTTGTTCTGTGATAGCGTCGGTAAGAAAATCAATATGTTCCTTAACTGAAGTATTTTCATTAATTTTCACTTCAGGAACCAGTTGGTGGAGTATCTCTTTAGCCTTGTCAAGTGCCATGTTTTCTCTATGTGTTTGGATCATCTTCTTCTGTATGGCTTTCCTTTGACAGAGCACTCCAAAATATTGAAGTTTGTCACTGTCCAAAGTGGTAATGTCCCAGTTTGGAACTTCAATGACCTCATCAAGTGTTACAGCCAATATGTCCTTCTTTACTATTTTCTTCTTCTTCTTCTTTGTCTGCTTGGTAGTGGCAGATTGATGTAATACCATTTGCAAGGCCTGTGATTGTGTAGATTTTGTTGGTGAGTGTAAAGAGGTTGAGGTATCCTTTTGTACCTATTCTGTAATCACCTGCCGGTTTGGTGAAGACTTCTCCTCACGTTCCTTGGGTGTTTCAACAGATGAGTCTTCCTTTTGTTTCAATTCCTCATCTCTTTTTACATTCTCATTCATTTCTTGCTCTTCAACCTTCTTTGAGGTATCCTCTGTAGTTTTCTCTGCCTCTTGCTATTGTTCCTTTGATGTATCTTTCTGCTCATCGGTGTCATCCTTCATTTCTGTGTTGGTATCCTTTGGAGTATTGGATGCACCTTGATTTTCATCTGTACACATATCCTTGGGTATATCATCATCTTTCTTGGATGATTTGTCCTAGCTGGACTGTATATCGATAGCATCTATCAATATATTTATATTTGTAGGCGTATTGATAGTTGCAGTATCAATAGCCTTGTCCTGTTCATTGATATTAACCCTTGTAGCAGTAATATATTCATCTTTTTTCATATCTGCTGCATGGTCTTTTCCTGTAATGGTGTCGACAATGTTGTCTAACCATGTGTCATCATTCATATCTATATCTAAGTTACCCTTTATTGAACGTTCTTCTTTGGTAACTTCTTCATCCTCCAAGTTAATGTGGATGGGGCTATCCAGTACTTGATCATCTTTACCATCTGTTGGCCATTCCTCATCTATAACTTCAGTTTGTTTTTGGCCTGTGATCTGTACTTCTTCATTTTCCAACTCAGCTGTTGAGTGACCTGTTGTCTTTATTGGTTCCTTTTCAGGACTTCTTTTCTCATCAGGTTTTAGTAGACCACTCCATATTTTGTGAGTGTCTTCTTCTAGCTCTATAAGCTTTCCTTGAAGAAATTTATAAGCTCTCAGTTTTGGTGAGAATTTCTTTGTATATTTCTCTATTACTTCATTGAGTTCCTCTCTTGTTGATTCAGTAGGCATAAGAGAAACTAATACTCTTTCTCTTATCCTCTTTTCCTCATGGAGTGCAAAGGTGAATCTAGAGGATATCTTATCCAAAAGTTCTTGTGGAACATCTTGTCTTGTGAAGTGTAGTGGGACATAATAATGTCTACACATTTTGGCAATAAGTGCATCTTCAATTTTATTTTGTTCTTCTGTGTCCCACCTTAACCATTTCCTTATCTTTGGATGGCCAACAGATGCAGCTTCAGAAATATACTTACATATGTCATGAATGTCTTCAGATGGTGATGCAACTTTTGCCTTTTCCTTTGCTAGTTTGACATCGTCAAGCTCATCCATTGCTGTATCTTCTAGTTCTTCATCTGTTTGAACATAATTTATCCTTTTTGCAAGTGCCCTAGGTGGTTGTTTAACCTTTTTAGGTGTAGGTTTCCTCTTGTATACCTTCCCTTTTACCATAGGTGAAGGAATAGTATCCTTAGCCGTTTGGCTTCTTGTTCTAGAATTTTTGGTTGGAGGAGGAGGTGGTGAATCAGATTTCTCTTCCTCTGATTCTTGGTGTTCTACTATTTCACCGATGGGAAGCTGTTCCTTAGTGTCTTCCTCCTTACCTTGTTCTTCCTCCTTACCCTATTCTTCCTCCTTACCCTGTTCTTCCTCTTCTCCATCAAAAGATATGTTCAAGTTCTTCTTTATGTTTTTCACCATTCTCTAAGACTGCTTTACAACTTTCTTGACAACAAGTGTTGACTTAATTTTTTGTTTGGATTCCTCATAAGTACCAAACCTCATTTGTTTGTTGTCAATGGGTTCATTCAATAATGATTTTATTGCTTCTGTTGCTAACCCAGTCTTGATTTCATAATCAAGCTTTTCTAGCCAAGATTTCCTTGGGACTACTGCTTGAATGTAGGTGAAGTCAGTATCCACCATAAAACAAATGTTATCTTTGTATTCCTCAATTAGTCTTTCAGGAATTCTACTCCTTGCTTGTAGCATATCCTTAATTGCCTTAAAGTACTCATGCATAACATTGTCAAAATCTGTGCCTAGTGTTTCAATGTATTCATTAATCTGCATGGTAATGGGTCTGCTGGTGTCCCATGTTACTTTTCCAATTGAAGGAAAGTACTCTTTGAAGTAGAAGAATATACATAATATAAGGGAACCAAACTTACATGTGTTTGTCCATGATGACCTTATGGTGCGCATGTTCTCCTCAAATTGATGCAATAGGATCTCTGCTAGATCCATCTTCTTCCCCTGTTTGATGATTTTGTAGGCTGTGCTCATTGCTGTGCTAGAGATACTATTCATTTTTCTAGCTTGAAATATCTTATATCCAACTACGCAAGCACCAAATTTTAGCTCTATGTCAGTGATAGTATTTACCTTCAGTGCCCTCTTGTTTGATTTATCACCGGTTAACTTTTCCACTTCTGCAAGAGAAGGATGTTTGTGAGCCTGAGGTTTGTCAGTTGTTGGATAGCCTGTCACTACGTGTATAACATCTTTTTTTATGGCCTTTGGTTTGTTCAACCACAAAGCGTTATTATGTACTCTGGTTAGAATAATCTTTATCCACTCTATTTTAAAAACCTTTAGGAAATGAAGTGCATTTGTCAGACCTTTCACTTCTAAGTGTTTATGCTCTTCTTTGAGCTTTCCACCATCATCACAAAGTGCTTATAGGCATTGTCTAGGTCTAGATCTCCTATCTCTGAGATCTTGCAGTGAATGAAGGATCTGACGTCCTCGACCAATAAAACCCTAGCTAGGATTCAGGAGAATGCTCTAGAATCGTTTGGTTGAGAGGCTATCTCAGGATGTAACTTATATTTTGGCTCAGCACATGCCCCTCTTTTAACAAGGTTAAACAGTTTCTTCTTGTCATCCTTAAGTTTCTCTACCCTAGATGTCGATGCCATCATTTTCAAGATTTTAGTTCTTTTTCATAAATCAAAACAGCGCTTATCGGCGAGTGAATGAACTTACTGAATGTCTGTGAACTCCTTCGAATCTGTATGCTCAGTGAATGACTTCTGCTGGGTCTCTTCTCAAACTGCTCAAAAATCGCTCTGCTATGCTCAAAAATTTTGGGTGCAAAAATGAGCTTACCCGTCGGGCTTTTATACTTTTTGGTGCCCTAAGTTGTCATTAATGCTTACCAACTTCGTTAGTTTATGAAGATTGCCTCCGTCGGTAAATACATTCATAACTCCTTCGGTGTCTTTGCAAAGCATCGGGGTAGCTTAGCGGTGTTGGAGACTTCACCGATGCTCATCGGTGATAATGCGACAATAGCTTTTGTAGATTTAGTGTATACTGATACTCGTCGGGTTACACACAAATTGTGTAATGACCGATACATTCCGGTAAGTATTGCATGTCTTTTATGTGTGTGTTCACTGATGCAGATTGTGCCCAATAACCGATGGTTCCTTTATACTAGATTATCAAGTAACAATATATTGCATCTTTATTCATGCCTATATAACAATATGAACTATGTGTAATGGAACTGATGCATAATAAAACTTTGTGATAATGCAATTCCATACATGTGCAATCTAGTTAGATGTAGTGATGTCACTAGATCCAGTGGATGGGGTGTCATCATTTGCATTGCTTGTAGTAGCACCTGCAGTGTTTGTGGCTTTTACCCACATCTTGTTTCTCATTCTTTTGATGTCATCAATGGTATTTCCATTGGGATGTGTATTTGTGTCTGTCAATTGGTCTTTGCAATCTTTTATCACATGTCCAACTTT
>MU225240.1:12149567-12218862 GCA_018584345.1 Thuja plicata
ATTTTGGTCACTTATGATGACCTACCCTGTTAGGAGTATTACAGTAGAGACCTGTTAAGATCTACTTCATTTGAAGCTTTTAACAACACTGTTAAGTGTGCACTCTGTTAAGAGATTTACAAAGGATAGTTAAGTCCACCTTCTACAAAAGGATTTTAGATGTGATGCACTTGTTAGAATGCAACTACATAGGTCTTTGATATGATGGAATATGAAATCTTCAATTGCTGATAACAGATCCTCTAAAGCTCCAAAAATACTATTAATCATCCTTCCATGATTGAGTATTACCTTTATCTGCTCGTCGGTAGCCTCTATGTGTTCTTGATAATTGATGTATTCTATTTCTAATCTTTTGCATGAATTCTGCCTTCTACTCCTTAGATTCTCTTTGTGGCTATCAATTATTAATAATTCATGTACTCACAATTGAGTATGAACATCTATTTATACTAGCTTAGGTTCAATTCTTGATTCATGCATTCACGGGTTAACTCTAGATTCAAGATATACAACTTGATCTTGATCTATAGTTAGATATGCTTTAGATCCGTTAGGATGATTTAAATCATTTACATAAAGCTTGCATGACCATAAAAAAACAAAAAAAACAATTCTACAAAATAGAATAACTTTGCTTTATCTGTCGTGTATAAATCAGATCCACAATTTGCGACTTTTCTGACTGTCGATTCTGACGGTCGGTGTTCTTGGTCATCGGTGTTCCTTACTTTGAACATGTCGTCAGGTATGCTTGTCTTTTCCTGTTGGGTTGATTCTGGAAACTGTGTCGCCGGTAATGCTTGTGTGCGCTGGTGATGCTTGTGGTCGCCGGTGATGCTTGTCACATTTATACTTAGCATTTTTCTCAAAATTCTTTGTCCTGTCGGGTATGCTTGCATTTCACTGGTACTGCTTGTGGTTCATCGGTGATGCTTGCTGTCTGCCGGTAATGCTTGCTATTTGTGTTTTTTCTCTGAGTATACTAATGGAAAAATAATGTCATCAAACACTTTATTTGTACTCGGTGACTACTGCAGATAGCTCAGGCATCAACTTTAGTTCTATTCGGTGACAACTACAGTTATCTCGGTAATGCTTTCTCAGGTAACACTGTCTGTCAGGTAAAACACTGTGATCTTCTATGCTCGGGGTTCACTGTCAATCGGTGTACATGATTACCGATGACAAGGACTTTGTCTCTTCAAATCTTTAAGTGTAGTGATAATATGTGTATGAGAAATCATACCATATCAAGTTGACATCAATGACAACAATACATTAAATGATTTAATTTCTTGCATATACCTTCTGCATCTCGGTGATCATCAACTTTGTCATCTTCAAACATTCAATCAGTTATAGTTCATTAGTTGTTGCCTACAAATAGGAACAATGTTGCAATAAGATTTCAAATACACAAGCAACTTTGGATTTGTTGTTGTTGCATCCCATACCTACAAGTTTGAATGCAAGAATCAATAGTAGGTTCCATTATAAGTTGCAAGGGATTGTTATGTAGTAGAACACCCTACAAAAAGCAACCACTATTGATTAATCCAGAAATCTACCGCAAAAAGGGAAAGCAATGACCAATTGGAGAATCACCTAGTAATCCCCCAAGGCCATCCAAAATTAGTTTATAAAGAAACCATATCTTATTTGATATTAAAAACATGGTACTATAAAACCATACATGTTTCCTATTATTTAAAAAGACAATATCCAGTTAAAGCATTATGGATCCCTAAAGGCCAACCAAAATTAGTTTATAAAGAAACCATATCTTATTTTCTATTAAAAGCATGGCACTAAAATACACAAGTTTCCTACTATATGAAAAGATGATAGACATGACAAGTAACTAGAATACAATTCTCTTTATCTTTGATATTTAAACTAAGACAACATGTCATAATCTAACAATATATAAGATGCAACTTAAAACTACATAAAATAATTTCCCAAATGCCATAAAAAGAGAAACAACCACCATATACCTCAACAACATCTGGCCTAAAACACAGTTTCTTAAGTTCAACAATTTTCATTCTTTGTTGAAGCCGTGTCGAGATAAACAAGAAATTAGCCTTTACTATAAAAACAAATAGAAATATAAAAAATATAATATTTAATGAGACCTATAAGAACTTTTTTCTTATTTGAGACCCCTCTTTCTTTTGTTTGTGTTTCTTGTTCATCCTCATCTGAATTAGAGTCTAAATTATTTTTTGTTGCTAGATTTGAAGCTACATCCTCCTTTACATTATCATCCTCTAAACAAATAACTTCCAATTTAATTATGAAGAAAAATTTAAAAACAAAGAAGATTAACGACATAAACTAGTTGGAGAATCCACATAGAAATTTATGTAAGAAAAGACCCACCTTGTTTCCACTAGCTATGGAATATCCCAATGAAAAAATGGAACACGTGTTTGAAGTCCTTAAGAATCTCATCTTCAAAATTAGCTTTTTCTGCTACATATTCTATTTAAAGCTTGAATTTCTGGTTTTGATTGTGTATGTTTTTTAGCATCAACGTTTCAGATCACATTCCATAATCCATCATCAGGATGTAAGAGCAAAGAGCATGAAGGATCATGGAGTGTGATTCAAAACGTTGATGCTAAAAAACATACACAATCAAAACCAGAAATTCAAGCTTTAAATTCAAATGAATTGTGAAAATATGATAGATTTAATACATATTCTATCTCAACTTTTCCCAGGAACTACAACATAATCAATGCTATATAATTAATAAATTATAAATTAGCAAAACAGGTATCAATACATGTAGTGTCTAACAAATTTGGGTTAGTGGTAATATTAACTTTACAGAATAAGAGTACGCAGTCTGCAATAAGTTCAAAGTATACATATTTATAATAACTATTCAAAAATGGTGAATAACATCATGCCATTTCCACAATAATCTATAACTTAAACAAGTGGTTGCTTACCCAAACAAGAGTTGTAGGCAGCTGGAGTCCATGCCTTCCACAAAAGAAAAAAAATGGCTAGGCTCAATAAATAGTAGTGTTGTGCACTTGGTGGTTTGCTCATTTGGTAGACCCCCCATTGGGAAAATTGTAAGATCCATCTAAACCAGTTTTAAATAAAAAAATAGGAATTTGGATCATGACGGTTCTGAAAAATCAGTGCTGGCCAAACATCTGTATGAAAGTAAACATTAAATAATGCATGAAAGAAGCTGAAATCCAGGCTAGAGAAGACTGCTAGATTTTCTTGACAAGTGATAGGGTACATACCTAGAACATAGACATTGGTCCAAAGAAACATATTTAATGCTTGGGGTAGGAGGTTGTATGCATTAATGGGTGTCTGAAAGTTACAAGAAGTTGATTGGTTCTTTGGGAATATTTTTAGTTATGGTTTTGTGAAGCTTGCTGCAGGGCTACAAGCAGTGCAATTAGGCCTAACTTGGCATTGAAGGAGATTGGAGTGTTGGGGATAGGGACAAACAAAATAACTTGCCAAAACCCTTTGAATCCTTCACAAATAGACTATATCCATCACCCTTCGCCATTGGAAGGGTAACTACACACATTTGAAGCATTTGAAGAATTGAAGGGTTTGGGGAATAGTAGTTGATCCTCACAAACTTGTAAAATTTTAGTTGGGCTATCCATCCACCACCCTTACCATCCTAGTGGTAAGTAACAACCCTTCAAAGAACAATATCTCATTCCTTCTTTGCTTTGCAAGATCTCCTTCAAACTTTAACAAAGATCAATCAAAAGACCCATCCCACTCCATAGACCTATCAAAGGTCAAATATAATCATATTGGAATCCACTAGATTCCACACCTTGGATTACATCCACCACTTCCAACCAAACCACCCAATCATGCTTCATGCTCCATACTAGTGCATCCTTCAACCAATGGACTTCTTCAACCAAAATCATGAACCTTGATTTCCATAGTGATCCTAACCTTCTAAGGATCCCACACACTTAATTCATCCTTAAACCAAAACCTAAACTCTTTCTTGCAAACATTCTATCCCTCTTCCCCAAACTGCCTAGTCCGAGACAGTCCTACCAATACAACAGTGAGTGTTTTTAGTTCCTTTCACCAAATCTTCGCAAACAAATTTGAAAACACATCAAATATTAGAATACCCTTTTCCAAGCTTGAAAACATATCCCAAAACCAACCCCTTGTGTTTTGGACCAACCTTCTCAAATTTTCCACTGTCCCTAGGTTAGGAGGGCTAATTCTACCACATTTACAAAGAAACTACCCTTTTTTCTTGACACCAGACCTTGAGACCTTCAATAGAGTTATTAAATGATCCAAAACCAAGGATTCTGCAATCAATTTGGTACTTTGACCTTCCTAAGTGCAAAATCCCTAATTTAGTATTCAAAACCCCTAAAATCTAAAATGACCTACAAATTGTTTTGCTTAATATAGTGTGTACTCTCTCCAAAATAAAATAGTTGTGTGCTCTCTTGCATTTTTTTAAAGCTAATATTACTAGATTGCATGTGGTTTTTGGAACTATAGAATGAACTTTAGGAGTCATAAGGCATACACCCAAAAAATATGAGATCCTTCAAGTTTCATTTACATCTTCTCCATGCTTCTTATAAAATCTTATCATACATAGCCTTTATGAGATATATATTTAGTAAGTATAAAACCTCACCCCATATTAATTTGAAAGACACTTGGCCTTCGACATACTTCTTACTATTTCTTTGATGCTCATATTATTTCTCATTTTTACTCTATTTTACCATGTAGTAGAGTTGGTTGTAGAGTTTTTCATGTACTCTCATTCCTACAAAAAATTAAAAATGCTTTGGAGGCATACCCTCCTCTATCTGATCTAAGGACCTTGATAATGCATTCACACTCCTCCTTATCCAAGCCTTGAACTCTTTGACTATTTCAAAGCCTTCTAATTTTTTCTTTAATAAGTAGACCTATATATTTCAATTGTAGTCATCAATGAAGTTCATAAAATATTTTTTTTCCTATGGTGAGAGTTTACAAATGGACGTGCATAAATCCAATTGTACTAACTTGAATGGTGTTTTTTCTCTCCTTAACTTCCCTGATTAAAATAACTATCTATGATGAACTTTGATAAAAATGCAAGCTTCATATTTTCAATCAAGCTCTACCATGGTTAGTAACTTCTTAACCATATTATTCTCGAACAAAAAACAAATTCTAAAACAATTCAAATGTGCATAGCTTAAATGATAGAGCTTGGAGGGATCTTTGATGACCATCTTTAAAGCCTACCTATAATAGTGTTCTACTCTTCATGTATTTGGAAAGAGATATTGTAAACCATGTTGAAAAATTAATTTGCGTCCATAGAGGAAACATTTGATTCCTTCTTGTTGCAACTAGTACAATGTCATTCTTGCTCCTATTTTTGTTAAAGATAAGCACTCTCCAATTTTCATCAACGGTTTGTATCTTTTTGACAAATTGTCCAAGAGTCAAAAGATTATATTTTATGTTTAGAGAATAATAAATATTATCAAATTAAATATTAAGTATTGATGTCATATTATCACCTCTAGCTAAGATAATGGTCTTCTATAAGTATCTAGTGTGAGATGTGGATTCTTTGCCAAACACTGATGGTAATTTAATTGTGCACACAAAGTTGTTGGTTCTCGGCCAATCTCCAAATAGAAATTTGCTAAACATTAGTAAATATCGATAATATCAACTTTATCGTCTTTTTAGCAGTCAACAAGAAGTTGTCCGTCCTTTACATTCTCTTGAATAAAGGCAAGTGAATGAGAATCTATCCATCAATCATTTTACCCTAGCAACTACTTCATTGGCAATTTAAAGGAGTTCCACGAATGCCTGCTAGTAACAAGGGTCACCATATTGAAGTTATTAGTAACTTTCTAAAGGATAATAACTCTCGGCAATAAGGAGTTGGGTGAAGTAGTTATTATAACTACTAAAAGAAGTTTGTGTGGCTTTAGAAATTTTGGTGTGAATATAAATATGTGTTAAAGATTTCATACACTTTCCAAACATTTCCAAAAGACCGAAATAGCCTTCATGGGATGATTTTAAAAGTTTCAAAAGCTGGACATAAAACCGAAATGGTAAATGGGAGGGTAGTTGTTATAACTATCTTACGAAAAACATGTTACATCATGTAATGTTTAATTGGAAGAAGAGTACGTCACTCCATGGCTCTAATTCATTATTGTATGCATGTGTCAAAAGGCTGATAGAAGCTTTAAAAAAAATGCAATCAAAAGGTACATAATAGGGTATCGTCCCTCATCGAATCATGTTGGTCATGTTGGTGCAGAGATATTTGTCTGTTATTATAGTTTGAAAGGCCCATATCTCTTGTAGATATGCATGAAAGGTGTGGAAACAACGATATCAAGGAAGCACCACCTCTTGAAATAACATTTTTGAAATGAATTTGTTTTTTGAGCAAATTACAAATGTTGCAAGGGTCCACCTATCTCTGTGTCAAATTCAAAAATGCACGATCTCGCTTATAAAGATTATGATAAATACCCTAAAGGATCTGTTTACAAATTGATATATTATGGTAGGAATTCTTTTGTGAATGAGAAATATTGGTGAAAGGTGTCTTCTTCTTTTAGAGTATACAAGAGGGGTTCAAAATTTTAGAAAGGTTTGGCCATATTGACAAAAGTATGAAATACGATGGTGGTATTTCAAATCATCACATGATTTGGTTCTAGGAATGAAGTAGCAGCTTCACATTATGTAGGGATAGAGATATGATATATGGAAAAATGGGCATTGTTACACGTTCAGTGTATACTTGGCACATGTTCTAGAGCTCTCCCAAAATATTTAATCATGGAGATTTGGGTGTTTATCATGACATTTGTCATTAATCCATCAATTTAGGAGGAATCATCAACTAAAACAAAGGAATCATCAACATAATCAACTAAAACAAAGGGTTCTATTGTTTTCCAGAACTTACAGGTGGTGTCGAGAGATACGTTCTGTGTGCCCTCATTCCCTCCATCTCTATCAATCCATTTTAACAATATGCATTCTGTGTTCCCTACTTGCGGAATATGCATTCTGCGTGCCCTACTTGCGGAATAAAAAATGAAATAAAATGAAACCTTCTCTTTTTAAAAAAAAAAGTTATATGTCCGTGTTGGTCGTAATTATGACATGTCATGGTTGTCGTAATTTTGACAAACACGGGAATCAAAGATGCACCATTCTTCCCAAAAACACCATCAAAATCCTGAGAGGAGGAACCAACAATAATAGCTCCAACAACACTCCCCACAATAGATCCATGACCTCTAGCTAGAGCCCCATGAGCGGCTGAAGAGCCATGATGCAGAGCCTTCTACTATCCCCTTAAGGAACCCAACTCAACTTAAGGATTCTACAAATATCTTGGAACTTACTCAAGGAGTTAGTCTCAACTCAAGGGTCAAATAGAGTGCTCTGACTTTAGACAATCCACACCTCATACATTCTAAACTCACTTTCTCTGATATCTTAATCCATCTTCTTTTGACATCAAACATCCACTCGAGGATTCACTATCTAGGCTTCTCCCAATGCTCCTAGAGTCTCAAAGTTATCAAATCTCCATTTAAGACTTCCACCTTTGTTCTAACACCTTACAACACATTAACATGGTCAATGTACCATGTTCCACCAGCCCTCCAAATCTGGTCAATAGTTCTGCAATACAATCCACTCCATTAACCCTCTTTCCTTATAGCTCTAATCAGTCACAAATCTGACCATAACTTTTCAAACTCCCACACAACTTGGTGAAACAATTATGTTTTCAAATACCCTTTTTGAAGTTGTTAAACATATATCAAACTTAGATTTCCACCCTTTGATTGGTGAACCTTTCCATCACCCTACAACCCTCATTCTAGGCCTAATTAGCCCTCCATTTACAAAGCAACTCATTCACCCACTCACTCATAGGACTCAAGAACCTAAAAGAGTCTTATAACATGGTTCAAAACAATGGATTTTCAACTTTGTTTGATCAGACATGCTCATCTATGCTCCCATTCATCAAACCCTCTTTTTTAGGTATTCTACCCTAGGGATTTCTCAACCAGGCCTCTCCAAGAACTTCTAGACCCTTCCAATGGATCCAAAACCATCACTTAAACATATTATGACATTCCATGCTATAAAAAGTATCCTTCGTGTGGCTGGAACTCTCAGACCTTGACTGGTCCAACCACCATGCACCCCAAATCAACACTTTGTCTCCATCAGAGACCTCTATCTTCCATCCTTTCTTATCCCTACACACAAACAATTAATGGTACATATACTAAAGGGATAGGTTTCTCCCACAAGCCATAGTAATTACATAAAGTGGGAGAGCCTATGTGCTCATTGAAACTTCAAAATAATTTGACTAATTGCACCAAAATACTGTCCAGGAACAATCAACAAGTTAATTGGATTACCTGTCTTAAATGTCAATGGGGAAATGCTTCATTAGCAAGGAAATGGAAACTAATTAACACACAAACATCCTAATTTGAATATAGATCAATTTTTCCTTGAATCAAGAGTTTGAGAACATAAAGTAATGACTATGTCCTTACGGGTAGAAAATGGATAGTTTGCACAATTTAAAGTTTATTGATTTGTAACTTCATTACAATGTTTCCCTTAGAACCCCAAATCTCTCTCCATTCCACCACTCTCCATCCACTGACATGGATTCAATACAAATATACTCCCAACAAACAAAAAACCGACTCTAACTATCTAACTGTCTAAATTGTTTAATAATAGTCCCTAACCGACTGTCATAACAAAGTATGATCAAAATAGTGTTGTCAAGTCGACAACCAATGTTGTCAACTAGAAAATATCAGTCTAATGAACCCACCAATTAATTTTAAAAGGTTTAAACAACCTTTTCAACCCACACTAACCTTCTAACCCCCAATGAGCCTTATATGCCATAATTGCATAAAATGCAATTTTACATCTTGTTTGCATCTTTTGCACTTTTGAGTGCATTTACATGTTTTAATTAGCATTAATGGCCAGATAAAAAATTTAGATATCCCTATAGGTCCTTGACCCTTAAATTTTGTCCTTGGATAAACCAAGTGACCCCAAGGTTACATCATTAATCCTATGCCATTCAATGGCTTACATATTTGACCCTTTACAAAGGATTCTCCAACATTACAAAGAACATTTAAATGCCATCTAATGACCAAGTATGGTCTCATTAAAATCAAATGACCATTTTGACATGTTTGTCCTTCCATTCATTCAAAGGTCTTCCAATGACTCTAGTGTACCTCCATGGATTTTCACTTGACCTTGGTGCTCCTGCACCAAGCCATCAACACCATTCTTCCCAAGAGAAACATAAATCACACAAGCAACCTGAGGCAGGATGGCCTCAACATAAACATCATATGGTGAAGACTTTGGACATGAATATTCTTGCGCAACTACCTGGGAGAAGCTTTTCTTCCTAACAATATAATTCTTAGAAGAGACATCCTGCCACCACGAAGTAGACCTTTTCTTTTTTCTCTAAACCACACGGAGCCGAGACATGACCAGTTTTGAAGCATCTTCAAAATCTGAAGGGGATCCCTTCATATTCAAGTGGTTGGATCAAGGAACCCTTATAGGAATCAAGTTTTATCTAAGTAGGGAGCCCTTTAGAAATATCCAAATCCACCAAAATACAGGCATAAGGAGAGTGAAAAATATCAGAAGAGTCCTTATCCATCATCAAAAAATCTGCCAGAGCCTCACACACTTCCTCTAATAGGGATTTGGTCCATAGATGAAGGGGAAGATTGGGGAGTCTAACCCAAATAGGAATCTTATTGAATAACTCAAAAGAGGGGTTAAAATATAGATGCCATGGTTTAACCATCAACAAAAAATTATCATCCAAGCTAAAGAAGTGATCACGCAAGATCTTATTTCTATCCTCGACATGATTAAATCTAGCAATAAAATAACACTTAGCCATAGGGAAAATGTGAATAGGACCAGTGAGGAAGGGCTCCCAATTTGGGAGATCCAAACATGCAACTGTGGAAGGCTGGGCCAGAAGCCCCGAAATTGACATATCATACCATGAGAGGTGAAAATAGTAGTGTTGTGATCAATCTCTACTTCAGTCTCTATAGACAACTTAAGGTCAATAAACTTGCACATAGGAAACATACTCTTATCATGTGGGAATATAAAAACCCTAGATGCAATTACAGTCGGAGAAGAGCCCCCAAAATCCATAGAAGAAACCCCAGTCGAGGAAGGGGTATTTTCCATTTAAAGCACAATATTAACAACCCCATTAGCATCGAAAGGCTGGACGCCAACCAAACCCAACACACAAGTTGAAGACAATCCCATAGAAGGGGCAAAAATCCCCACGATAGAGGGTACTGAAACCTCCTTGCTAGCATGAACATGCACATGCCTTGTGGGCAGGCATGCGCAACATTGCAAGACTTATTGTGAGTACCCCAACCCCAACAAAAAGAGCCTGCGACGTAGAGAAGATTTTGAATTGAGTGACATGCATGAAGAGAGAAACATCATTCAAAACCTTGGTATATAGTTATATCTTTGTTGAGCATTATTTCCTTAAAGTAATTTTTTGATTAAAATTTGAAAACAAAAAATGATGATCAAGCATTAGAAGAACCATATATCAATGGACTTATCTTTTAGTAACTTCAACTCAATATTTTTAATATTTGCAAGTCCATGAAAAGTAAAAGTACATCTAAAGAGGAGATAATCTCTAAAATGCATCTAATTTTGACATCTCAAAGTTTCATCTTTCCTTGATCAACAACATCTATCACTCTAGAATATTCCATCCTCACATCATCCTTGCCTTTCATCTACAATCTCCTTGAATTTTTTCCTTTGTCCTTAATTGCCTGTAACTTATATATTTCCACCCAAAAAATATTTTTAGGCTACCATTCACCATATTTGACATATATCAAATATTTGGCATGAAACAAAAAATGTGCACACCATACTTCAATTTCTAATGCACTGCACTTTTTTGTTGCATCATTTGGTTCTCCTAGAATTCTTGGTTCTATTCCATGAAATATCTCAATACATTTCATCTTTGTCCCTTGAAAATAATTTCTCAAAATCTCTGTAATTGCCTTCAATGTCCTCCTTATGTTATTGACAAAACATAAAACCAGAGAATTAAGAACAATATCAATTTTTAAAACAAGAACCAACAAGGCCTATCCTATTCCATAAATGAATTTGAAATGTGATTTAAATATGTTTGTAGAAATAACAACAAAAGTTACATAATTCTCTATTTACATACTTGGGTTTTTGTGTACATCAAAAAAACTTGCATTATGATCTTTCTTCATGATGCCCATTTGAGCCAGCACCTTAATGCCCCACATTTTGTTTCTTTACCACAAATTGTATTAAATTACTGCTGCACATAATCTAAAATTCTTTCTAAAAATTTGAAGAAAGAGACCCGTTGACGGGACTTTGTGACTGGCTCCACCAACAGAGGTAAGTTGTCACCGGGTACTGGGGTACCAACCAACTCCGCTTGAAGAGGTTTACCAGAGAATAAATTCTCCTAGCCTCCAAGCACCTGGTAGTCGGGTCTCAACGGTGCAGGAGAGCTAAGTTGGGTAGGTGACTACTGTGTGAGGGGATAGCTTATTTTTACTCATTTTCTTAGGGATTTCAAAAGGGAAGGGGTTTCCTACAAGTATTTGGACTTAATAAAGAAATTTCAAAAAATTGATCAAGGTTAGATATATGATTCTACCTATAGTTATGCAGTACATATTCAAACATCAAACAATGATCCAATGTAAGAAAATACACTAAATAGCATATACATAAAGAACCAACAATTCATATGCATTCAGTAGCAAGGGGAGATAAGATCATTTGTCTAAACTAAAACATAGGAGAAAAGGACATAAGAAAACATACTGCACAAAAGATGTTTCCCAACTTCAAAGATCAGGATAATAATAACACATGGCCATAAGATGTCCTTCCTTCTTTCATTAACTCAAATGATTCCAGCATCACTGGCAAGTACATTCATGGCTCTAAGGGAGAATTCTAAGCTACTAAGAACAACTAAGAATTGAGCTCCTGAAAACAACTAAATGTAAAATGCTATGCTTCTATTACTTGCTGGACTGCAAAATCATCAATTTTTCTGACCCTTGTTATGGCTTTGAACTTCTTATTTATACACAAAGTTTGACCTAAAACTAACCTAATCTAACTGTACACTTGTTGAATGTAATACATTATCCTGTGGCTGGTACTCCTTGCACAAATTACAATCACCTCGGGATATGGAGAGGTCTGAAAAGACATAAGAGGAAGAGGTGAGGAGAAATTTGGAAGAATCGACATAGAGAAAAGTGTTGAGGTACTTATAGAAGAAATTTGATCATCCTAGTAACTGAGGCTACATGCCTCATAAATGCAAATTGCGGCTCCTTGTCTTCGATGCGCACCAGGTAGTTAATGCAAGAGCGACACCTTTGGGGAATCACCTATTAGATCCATCTCTTCTGCCTGACATACCTTATCTAGATCACCAAATTTCTGACCCTTATTAATTGCTTGACAGTGATCGGTCAGCTCTGACGAACCTGGACGTAGATCGCTATGAATAAATACAAAACTTTAGACCTGAAATTCTGGAGTTCGGGAGCTTATGCTCAAATAATTGTGAATCTTCAAAATTGTACCCTACTAGTGAAAATATCCAGAGAAAAGAGGAATTTATTGTTCCTTGTTCTGTTTGAAGGCCTCCAAAATCTGGCCAATTCCTTCCTCATTTACATCCTTGACGCAGTCCCAACGGTCGTTGACAACCCCAAACTACTCATCAACATCACCGAATCCTTCCTTGAATTATGCAGCCACTTTCACTGCGTCATGAACCTGGAGCATCATCTTGGTTAACCATGACATCTTTCCTCTATCAAAATCTATGGTGGACTAGTATCGGGACTCCATAAGCTCATCAAACTTACTTAATACAAAATCTTCTAGAGCACAAGTCCCGGTGGTGAAGGGATCAACTTGTGAAACCCTTGTCACGAATGCTATATATGAATTTAAAGAATTCCAGAATTCCAAGATTCTATTCTTTAGGGCCGTTACCAGTTTCTTTCTCACCTCAATTTTGAGACCAAGTCTGGAGTGTTGGGCCCGGAGGAACCCAAAGGGTTCTTCTCCCAAAATACATGTTTCTGTAATGAATTCCTCCCCGAAGTTCATAATCTCTTCTAATTGGGACCTCCCTTCCTCATATTTTTCCATTTCCTTCTCCCATAGGGAGACTGTGTCATTCACTTGGCTGATGATCTTGTTGGCCTGATAAAGGTCCAGGAGTGTCACTACCAAGAACTCCCTTACGACTATAATTTTCTCAGTGACCCACCCATCCATAGCCTGTGCCTTCTTCTTCTTTACGACCCTCAAAGTATCAATATCACCTTATGGGAGTGGTGTTCCAGATGTAGAGGATCCTAGATGGATCTCAGCCAGTGGCTGTGTTAGTTTTGTGAGAAGCCCAAGGAGATTTACATTCTTTTCTCTTTCCTCCTTCAACTTCTTTGCCTGCTTGTCATATCGGGCCTCAATTTCTCAGATTGCTTCCTTTAACAGTTCAACTCACCCTATTTATCTCTCCTCCCCAAAGAAACTTCTCTAACTATATATTCTTTGGCCCTCACGGCTGCCACTTCTGCATCTGGGGGAGGCATCATGACTATTTCAATTGTACTTCCTCCTGGAACGGTCTGAAGGGTATGGATGGTCTGAGCCTTCTAAGGATTCGTAACCTCTTGGTTTGGGTCATCATCTCGGCTAGGGAGAGAGGGGTACTTGCTTCAATCGGGGCCTTTCATTTTTGGGATTCCACCAGCCATTGTGGTAGATGGGGCAGTCTTGCTACTAAGGCTTGGGCATTGGGGTCTTCTTCTGGGCCTTGTGGTGTTTCCCCAGTATTCATAGTCACTTCAAACTCTTTTTCTTGTTCCCTAGGATTTCCTGTATCTTCCATCTTGGTGGCATTCATATCTGTATCTCCAGGATTTCCTCTTCTCTAGTGTTTGTTGCCTTAGTATCCACATTTCTATGGTTATTCCCCTCATCTTGTTGCTGTTGTTCTTCCTCAGTGCCATCCATTGAGACATTCTCCTCCAAGGGCACATCTTTTGGAGGGGCCAAAGGTGTCTAGCCTAGATTTGACTGTCGAGCCGCAAAGATCACCTCGCCGAATGTCATGCCCTAGGACCTTTGATCACCTAGAGTGACTAGAGGCATTTGGAGCATGACAACTTGGGGTATGATTTCTCCCAAAGGTCCAATTTCCCCAATTTTTATTGACTGCTCTTCTTGTATTTGCCTCTCCTCTATCTCAGTCCTCGGGACTAGTGTTTCTTCCACATCTTGTGAATTTTATTGTGCCTATTCTTGTTCCTGCTCTTGCTCCTGCTCCTTTTCTGGGGCTACCTCTTCTTGTACATTGATTTCCTCCACTTCCCTCACCACATCGGCCTGCAAGTTCACCAAGTCTTTTATTTGGAAGAGGTCATCAAAATCATCATGGGAAGGGGAGGCCGCCAAAGGATCTTCTAGTTTAGGAGAAGAAGGGATGAGTTCCACCTAGGGAATGTTCGACATCTTGAGACCTGCGTCTGTGCTTGGTGGGGGATGATCCACCCTTTGCTTCTTTCTTCTTATTTGTAGCAGGGCCCTGACAACCAAGATAGTTGCAGTTTCATCCTCGGTCTTTGTCTTCCGGCTCATGAGTGCTGCCAGTGAAGGGGATCCTATCAGGAGGGCAGATCCCACCATAGTAACCAGAAGGCTGAGAGAAAGCTGGGCGCTCAGTGTTTCACTTAGCTGGTGGGATTCCTCAAGGTGAGTGTGAATTTATTCCAAAATGGGGAGTGGATCCGGTGGTGTAACCTGGGCTAGGGTGCTCTCCTTTTCTTTCCCTTTATTTTTTCTCAGCCCAGCTGCTTTAGAGGTTAAAGTGGACCCCCGCCAAATTGGACCCCGACGGGTGCTTTTCTTGCACACTTGTGCAAAGTAATCATGGATGCACTGTATGATGCCCTAGGTGACATCCTCAATTGTCAAAATCTATGGGGTATCCCAATCCACCGGAGGGAGATCCATCTTGTCGATCCCCTGTGACTTGTACAATGGGTCCTCCAAAGGTCCGTTGTCTAAAAAATATTTTGGAAAGGTTCGAAGGTCAAGGCTCTTCATCATCCCTTTGGTCATCCTCAAGTATTTTAGGCCCTGGAGGTCAAAATTATGTTGGAAATCCAGCCGAAAATCCTCCATGTGAGGCTCGGGGCAGCGCTGCATTGATCTTGCCGAGTGGGTCAAAATTGTTTCTCACTAGGTGGAACTCGGCCAGCCCCAAGCCTTTTAACTCATTGTCGACCTCTTTGGCTGCTGCAAGGCTGCAAGAATAGTTCCTAGAAGTGATTGAGAATGGGATGGAGGTAACCTTATTTACTCCATAAAATGCATGGAGCTTAAGAATTTGCCTGCAGAACTCCAAAAGAATAATCTTATCTCCACAATGCTTGGGGAGTAGGTAGGGCTTGCCGGAGAACCCAATCAGCCGAATGTAAGAATTTTTCTGAAATTGAATAAAGTAATTACCGTAATAACTCACCAAGATCATTGCTTCCTTGGACAGTCGGTACTCAGAATCCTAACTAAGTGTCATTTACCCAAAAAAAATTAGGGAAGCTGGATTCCCATTGAATTTGGGGATAATGGTCCCATAGAGCACTCTGGCTGGGCCCGTTCCTAAGGATTCCCACTGTAACTAAACCCCAGATTGTGAGTCTCTATTGTGCCAATGCCCATAATACATATGAATTCATGTGGAACTTCGATATCCGACTAATGTTGTTCAGTTGAAAATCCACATGGTTGGCAATAATAGTTGCCTAGTCAAAGGTCTATCCATGGGTGGTGATGCAGTATAGAAAATAATACATCCATGCCAAAAAGTCCATGGCATGGGGTTCCTCAAAGATCTTGCATAAAGAAGATGATCCCTGCCTATACACATTGCTTGAAATATCCACGGGGGATCTCTAGCTTCATTTTCTTGTAGTCCTTCCTCGGGGACTTCAACTAGTGTGAATTTAGATGCTTCCAGGCGAGTTGTGGGAATTTCTCAAACTCTTTCAATCATGTGGCCTGGGAGATGACAATAGCATTTCTGAACTTGGTGATCCCCAGTCCCAAAGCAAAGATGATAGCATCAAGAGTTACTATGGTTGCTGGGTAATTCAATGGGAGGGAAGAAGCAAGAAAAACAACTCGGGTGGGTGTGTTGTAGTGCTTCATCAAGGAAAGGATCAACTCTGGTGCCTGCACTAAGTAGGGAAAATAGGCAGCTTTGATGATGCCAGAAGCGGCCACATTCTTTTCCATGTTATCCCTGGCAGATCACTGTTGATACATTACCCAGACAAGGCCTTGTAGTTTTTCCCATGATTCGACCTCTGTGTCGGTAATATTCTAAAGTTTGGAATCCACTTTGGATCGCACAAGGACATCATCCTTTAGATATTTGGATGTTAATGAGATCTTCTCCAACATTTTTTCTGCCCTTGTCTTGGTGGCTACCTGGGTGGAAGTTGTTGATGGGACTTTGTGACCGGTCTCATTAATAGATGTAAGTTTTCACCGGGTACCGGGGTATCGACCAACTTCACCTGTAAATGTTTTCTAGGGAATAAATTCTCTGGGCCTTCAAGCACCTGAGTGTCAGGTCTCGATAGTGTGGGGAGCCAAGTTGGGTGTGTGACTATTTTTATTCGGGGGGATAGCTGGTTTCGACTCATCTTCTCTGGGGATTTTATCAGTAGGTCAGGGTTTCCTGCAAGCACACATTAATTTACCAAATAAAATTCAAAATATATGCTAGAGTTAGGAGTTTGTTACTTCTACTTATAGTCATACCATATATTTCTAACATCAACCATGCTCTAATGAACTACACTAAATACTGAACACATACAGAACCAACGATTCATACATATTCAATAGCAAGGGGGAAAGAGGTCATTAATCTACTTAAAACATTAGAGCAGAGGACATTAGAAACATACAGCGCAAAAGAGTGTTAACTTAGAGATCAGAACACCAACAATGCCATTGCCAAAATTCTTCTTTCTTCATTAATAGGTTTACAGCATCACCAGTGTGTACATCAATGGATCCAAGAGAGCATCTAACTACTGAGAACTACTAAGAACTACCGAGCATTGAGATCTGCAACTAAAAGAAATGAAAAGCTGAATGTTAATAGTATTGGACTACAAAATCATCAATTTTTCCAACCCCTAAAATGAGGTCAGACTTGTTATTTATACACATACTTTCCCTAAATTTTACCCTAATCTAACTGTACAATCAACATTAAAATACAATATCCAGTGGTTGGTACTACTTGCACCACTTACAATCACCTCAAAAAGAGAAGAGGTCTAAAAGATCGACAGAAGAAGACAATAAGAAAGGATGGAAGAATCAACCTTGAGAAGAGTGCCAGAGAAAGAATAGAAGAAATTCAATCTTCCTAGAGTTTGAGGCTACATGCGTCATTAATGCAAATTGTGACTCACTATCTTTGATGCACCAGGTAGTTAATGTTGGAGTGGCGCCTTGGGAAAATCACCTGTCAGGGCCATTCCTCTATCTGACATACCTTACTGGGGTCACCCACTATCTGACACCCTTATTGACTGCTGGATAATGACCGGCCGCTCTGGGGAACCTGGACACGGGTCACTAAAAGAATACAAAACTATTGGATCCAAAATTCTGGAGTCCGGGAGCCTACGCTCAAAGAATAATGAATGCTCAAAATACACCCTACTGATGAAAATCCCCAGAATTTGGAGAACTTCAATGTTCCTTACTATTCTTAAATGCCTCCAAAATTTGGTTGATGCCATCTCCATCTATGTCCCTGATGCTGTTCCACCGGTCACGGACAATTCCAAACTTATCTTCAATATCTTTGGCCCAGTCCCATAATTCATCTACTAATTTCATGGAGTCATGAGCTCAGAGCATCATCTTAGATATTCTTGATAGTTTTCCTCCGTCGAAGTCTTCGACAAACTGATATTTGGACTCCATCAACTCATCATATTTACTGAGGACATAGTCCTCTGGGGCGCATGTGCCGGTGGTGAAGAGATCAACTTGTGACACCCTTCTAATGAATGCTGTGAATAGCTCCAATGGATATCAGACCGCCATGACTTTCTCTTTTAGGGCCATCACCATTTGCTTGCATACCTCAATTTTGAGGCCAAGTCTGGAGTACTGGGCCCGGAGGAATTCGAATGATTCCTCTCCCAAAATTCTCACTTTTGTGATGGCCTCTTCCCTAGATTTGATGAATTCATCTAACCCGGTCCTCCACCCTTCATATTTATCTAAGTTTCCTTCCCATAGGACAATGACATTGGTTACTTGGCCCAAAACATTATTCTCCAAGTAAAGGTCCGGGAGTGATACATCTAAAAATTGCCTTACGACCTTGGTCTGTTCGGTGATCCACCCGTCTATAGCTTGTGCCTTTTTCTTCATGGCCCTGAGAGCATCCATGTCACTCTATGGAAGTGGTGGTCTGGAGGTGGAGGCTTCCAGATGGATCTCGTCCAGTGGCTTTGTTAGCTCTGCTAGAAGTCCGAGGAGATTCTCATTTTTTCACTCTTTCCTCCTTCAACTTCTATGTTTGTTTATCATACCAGGCCTCTACTACCCGGGTTGCCTCTCTTAGCAGGTCTAGCTCTCCCTGCTTATCTCTCCTCCAAAAAGGAACCTCTATGATTGCATAATCTTTAACTCTTGCAGTTTCTGCATCTGTATCTGGGGAGGTGTTGCAATTATTGCAACTATGCTTCCTCCCAGACTGGTCCAGAGGGTATGGAATATCTGGGCCTTCTTGAGCTTCTTAGCCTCTATGTTTTGGGCCATCATCTCATCCAAGGAGAGGGAAACACTTGTCGCTGCCACCGGGGCCTTCCTTTTTCTAGATTCCACCAGCCAATGTGGCGGCTAGGGCAGTTTTGTTGCCAAGGCCTGAGTATTGGGACCTCCCTCTGAGTCCGGTGGTGCATTCCATGTATTAATGGTTTCAGAAGGCTCCTTTTATTTTTCCTGTTCCTGTTCTTGCTCTCCAAAATCTTTAGTGTCTTCCGCCCTAGTGGTGTCCTTTTCAGTAGTGTCAGGGACCTCATCTCTGCTGGTATCGACATTACCTGTATCACCAGGGAATTCCCCAATTTTCGCAGCATCATTTGAATTGATATTTATATCTTCGGGGTTTCTCCCCTCATCCTCCTGCTGTCGTTCCTCTTCACCATCATTTTCTGGCACATCCTTCTCTATTGGAACATTCTCTAGAGGTGGCAGAGGTGTTTGGCTAATGTTTGACTGTTGGGCCGCTGAGACCACCTCGCTGAATGTACTCTGGGGCATCTAGTCACCCAGAGTAACCAAAGGCATTTGGAGCATGACGGTTGGAGGTATGGTTGATCCCATAGGTCCAGTTTCCCTAGTCATTGATTTCTCATCAGTGATTTTCCTTGAACCTTTCTTGGTCCCCTGGAATAGTGTTTCCTCCTACTCAAGTTCCTTTTGCGCTTCTACCCGGGCCTCCTACTCCACAAAAAATTCCTTTTCTGGGATTTTTTCCTCAGAGGGGATCCTCTCTTGTTCTTGGGAAAAAATTTCTTCCACCACTTTCCCAATGTGCCCTTGTAGGTTTAAAAGCTTGTCTGTCCCAAATATATCATGAAAGTCATCATGCAGAGGGGAGGTCTCTGGGGAATTTTCTTGCTGATTTTCCAGCTTAGGGGAGTCCGAGGAGACAATCTATATCTCAGGGATGTTTGGAATCCCAATTTTTGCCTCTACCTTAGCATGCGGAACACTTGTTCCTTTCTTCCTCCTCTTTGTTACCAATGGTGGCCCAAAATCCAACATGGCCACGCGTTCTTCCTCTGCTGCTGTCCCCGTTTCTCAAATCATGAGTTTTGCAAGGGAAGGGGAACCAAAAGGGAGAACAGGGTCTTCCTAGACCACCAGGATGCCAAGCTAGGTGTATAACACCTCTTTCATCTGCTGGGACACTGCTAGATGAAGCTGCACTTGTTCTATAGTGGGAATTATAAATTTTGATAAAATCTGGGCCGAGGTTCCCATTTTTCTTTTTCCTCTATCTTTGCCCTGTGCTGAGGTTCCAGCCCCAGAAGTAGATCCCTTCACAAATGGGCCAACTTTTCTAATGCTCTTTGGGCACACCCTCTGGAAATATGCATGACTATGTTCAATTACATTGTGGGTGATGTCCTCAATTCCCAGGCCTTCTGGGGTGTCCTAGTCCACTGGAGGGAGAGCCATCTTGTCTACTCCCTGGGCCTTATATTGTGGGTCCTTTGTAGACCCGGCATCTGAAAAATCATTGGGGAAATTTCAAAACTTCAGTTTCTTCATCATCTCTTGTGTCATCCATAAAAAATGCCAATTATGGACCTCAGAGTCATCTTGGCAGTCTGCCCAAAAATCCTCTATGTGAGCATGGTGAGGGTTCGACGCCCAGGATAGTGCCGCTGTTATCTTGTCTAACTGATCAAAATTCTTTCGGTCTAAATAAAAATATACAAGCCCCAGACTCTTGAGTTCGTTATCTTCTTCCTTTGCCACTATAAGGCTGCAAGAGTAGTTCCCACAAGCTATTGGGAACAGAATGTTGGTAACCTTCTTCAATGCAAAGAAGGCATGCAACTCCAGAATTTGTCTGCAGTACTGCAAAATAATTATCTTATCCCCATAATGTTTGGGTAATAAGTAGGGTTTCCCAGAGAATCCGGTCACCTGAATATATGAGTGTTGCTGAAATTGAATATAATAGTGGCCATAAGTGCTGACCAAGTTCATTGCCTTCTTAGAGAGCCGATATCTAACATTTTGAGTGGGTGTACGAATATGGTAGTAAACGAAGGCATCATTCACCCTGCAAAAATTAGGGAAACTGGCCTCCCATGGTAGTTGTGGGAAATAATGCCATAAAGCATTCTGGCCCTTACTAGTCCTGAGCTCACCTGCTGTAAGTAATCCCCAGGTTATGGGGCATTTCTATGATAGTGCCCACAAGACATAAGAAGTCATGTAGAATTTAAAAGAATGGGTGACCTGAGCCAGTTGGGTGTCCACATGATTGGTGATGATAACGTCCCAGTCAAAAGTTTGCCCACCAGAGGTGATGCCAAACAAGAAGTAGTACATCCTTGCTAAGAATTCCTGGGCATGGAGCTCTCCAAAGACCCTGCATAATGCGATGATCCCCATCTATATTCTTTCTTTAAAATCTGTCTAGGGGATCTCCAGCTTCATCTTTTTATAATATTTCCTGGGGGTCTTGAGCCAATTAGGGTTGAGGTATTGCCAGGCCATTCTCAGGAGCTTTTCAAATTCACGTAGGGCCAGGGACCGAGTGAGGACTACGACATTTGAAAACAGGGGGATCCCTACCCCGAAGAGAAGGTTGTGGCATCCAGAGACACCATGGGCATTTTGTACTCTAAAGGAATAGGAGAGGCAAGCATGACAATGCAGACTGCTGGATTGTAGTGCTCCGCCGGTGTAAGGATGAGCTCCGGACCTGCACTGAGTAGGGGAAGTAGGTGGCCTTAAGGATCTCAGAGGTGGCCACATTAAGTGTCATCAGATATCTAGACTTACATTGTATAAACATCATTTTCACCAAGGCCTGCATCTCGGCCCATGTGCCAACACTTATGTCGGTGATTAACTACAGCTTGGAATCAACCTTCGATGTCAGAATAACTTCTCCCTTTAGGTATTTCATTGAAAGTGGGAGTTTCTCTAAGGCATTTTCTACCTTTGTCCTGGTGACTGCCCTACTTGAAGTAGTAGTGGGGAGTTCCAGACTCTCGGGTGGAGATGATGCAGATGCCTGAGACATGCTTGATGGGTGAATTCTAGCGGCCTACAAGACCAGAAAATTGTCAGTATATATATTAAAACATAATAAGATTCTGGATTTCAGAGATTTTCACTGCCGCATCACATCTATTCTTGAAAGGGTTTTATTTTGCATCAAACCCCAAAAAAGATATACATAATGAAATGACTTATGAATTTAATCTATGGCTGGGCTTCTGGGGATTTTGGCTCATGTGGTGAGTGAAATGAAGGCCAAAGGGGAACTTGGGGACTCAAAGTCTGGGAAAGATGACCTTTATTGACATGAATAGAAATTAGCCATACTAGGCTGACATGGGGTGTCACGTGGTCATGCAGTAATAGGAGTAAATGGAAATAAAGATGACAACTGTCTGAACATGCAAGGTAATGAATGCCTCTTGGGCTAGTTTTGAATTCTCGCACATGGGGAATTAAACCTATCATTAAGACACACATGAGGGAGGAGAGAGAAAAATACCATGGCTTCAACACGCAAGTTACCAAGTCTGAGCTAGGCGAACACCATGAGGGCGAGCTCAACAATCTAGTTTAAACGTGAAAAGGCATGACAAGCTCACCACAAAATAGGAAGGATACACATTAATACACATGAAATATATATAGAGGGCCGAAGCACTACGAGGGCTGAAGCAAAACTCATAGGCTGACCCTAGGACAAGCTATATATAACTATATACAGAAAACACTAAACTACAAGGTATATATAGGAACCACCAATTTACACCTACACAGAGGGAAGAAAATCCTCTGGTAGAGCCATCCCACCAACGGGAGGCAACAACAGATAGGCAAAAACAAAAAAAAAAAGAAAATAGAACGAAAGCAAAACAAAAAACCAAGAAACACACACAAATAAATAAAGCAAAATCCAAGAAGAACAAAACCAGAAAGGAGAGGCAAAGGAACTACCTGAAAACATGAAGGACGCGGAGGAATGAGCATGGGAGGCGCTCTGCAACTGATTCACCTTGAAATGACCACGAACACACCACTACCAATCACTGTTTGAGCACTGCTAATCACCGAGAGAAATTCACACTTAGTCACTGTTTAATCGCCTTAATCACTCTGAGTATTTTGATCGTGGTAAGTGTAAAAATGACTGGTAAATCCTATTTATACCCTTAGGGTAAAAATGTGTTGCTTCCCCCCGCAAACCCCAAAAAAGGAAAAACCTCCAGACTCTGGGCTTGAGGATTCCATGTAGCCACACCTTCCAACAAAAGAAGACATGATGATAGAGAATCCTGGAGTCCGAGATCCAACCAACTCAAAAGAAAAACACACTCTAGGACCAGGTCCTAGAGGGAAGAGAACCAAAATAAAAAGAAAATGACCCTCACAGAAGCAAATCTGAGAGGAAAACAAAAGGAAACAAAAATGAACTAAGGAAAAAAAAAAGTGAAAAAGGGGGACTGAACATTTTGCCCACAAAATGTAGGGACGAGTATGTAGGGCATAACAAATGGAGACTCACTGGGACGGATGCCTCAGTGCATTTGAGGACTTTAGAATCTATGGTTAGAAAAACTAGAATTAATCTTTACCTGGAGCATTTTTCTTGCAAGGCACAAGGTCTCTAAGAAAATTTGACTCATCATTGATTCAATATTTTGGTCTTTTGTCAGTCGTGAGGTGTGTACTTTGAAAAAAAACCAAGCTGATGATTTCTGGGAGAAGCACAAAAGAGGCACTAAATACATTAAACCAAAGTCACCTTATCTTTCACATTCCCCCCAGATACCAAAATTCTCCATTCTTGAGTTCTTTCCTTTTCTTTTCTTTTCTTTTGAAGATGGGAAGGCGGTACTTCTTTCACCGCGAACCTTAATCTTAGCTAATTTTCATGGCGGTACTTATTTCACCTTGCCACCTATTCATATTTTTGAATAGGAGAGAATATTCCAGACCTGGGATATTTTATGACTTTCAGACTTGGCCAATAACCAGTGCAACCGATCTGCCCTCAAGGACCATGCGATTACTTGCTTCTTAGATTTTTTGTTAACCAATGTCTGGACTTTCAAGATATGAATCTGATGAAGATTACCCGTAACCTGTTACCATACATACAAAACAACTCTGGAGTGCAGGAAAATTCCATCGTGCTAACAATAGATTCCAAACTACTCAAAATGCATAAGGTACCATTCTAGGGACTAGATGTCATGCGAAGCATACCTATCCTACATAGGGGAGGATACATGCTGGGAGCCCAAAAAAAGAAAACCCAAAAACAAAATCAAGAAAGAAAAAGGAAGACGGTATTAGAGGATGACCGAAAAACTATTTACAAAGAAAAGGTATTCGAAAAGAACACTGGGAAAGGTATTTAAAAGAAAGGACTTTACATATAATACAACTTCATAAAAAACTTACCACCTACCTTATTCAAAATAGTTCTTGAGAAACTGTCCATTGAAAGACAATAAGATGACTTCTTTGGTCATAGTATTGAGGTGATAAGTATTTGCCCCACAGATCTCAGATATGAGATATGGTCTGAGCCAGAGAATTTGAAACTTGGTGTGCTTTCCTTTCTTTTTTTGGGCCTTGTCCCACAAAAGGAATAGGTCTGAAATCTGAAAGGCCTTATACTGGGCTCTCCGTTCAAACCATTGTTTAACTACTGCTTGGTGATGTGTGAAGTATTCTAGTGCCACATCTCTTTGTTCCTCCATTCTCACTAGGTTCAGGAGCTGAACCTCCACAATGTTATCCCAGTTGTTGAATTCTTGCATAGACTATAAGACTAGGATTTTTAAGTTGATGGGGAATACTGGATTCTAGCCGTAAACCAGATGAAATGGGGAAGTCCCTAGGTCTGCCTTTATTCTAATATGATCCTCCCAGAGGGCCAATCTAAGATTTTGGTGCTATTCCCAGGGGTTTTGTTCTAACAAATGTTTGATCACCTCCAATAGGTTTTTATTAGTGGATTCTGCCACACCATTACCCTGGGGGTAGTATTTGCTGGAGAAATTTAAGGTGATCTTTCTCTCGTAGGTCCATTCAAGAAACTATGCCAAAGAAAATGCCAGACCATTGTCACACACTATAGTGAATGACATTCTGCAATGGGTGACTATGTTCTCTTCCAGGAATTTAATAACGAAATCTGCCATGTTGTTTTTGCAAGGAATCACTTCAGACCACTGGGTGTAGTAATCGGTAGCAGTGAAAATGTACCAGTGGTTGGTAGATGAGTTGGGGTTGATTTCCTCAATAAAGTCAAACACCTATTGAGTGAAAGGTCTAACTTCAAAGATTGAGTGCAAAGGCATATCCGGGTTCCACTCATGATGTCCTACCGTCTAGAAAGTGTGGCATCTCCTAACATGAGTGTAGACATCCTTAAAGATGCAGGACCAATAGTATCCAGCCCGAAGAATCTGGTGGGCAGTGGCATCAACTAAGCCATGCCTGGTCCCAAACTGCCCTTGAAATTATTTAATCAGTTTAGCAACTTGGTCCTTATCTATGCACCAGAGGTATATCCCTTCATAATTCTTGCAAAAAAGCGTTCCATTTTTTTATCATAAAGTGTGCACTTTTCAGCCGCAGGGCGTGAAGTTTATTTTGGGGAAGCCCCTCTGGGCATCTATTGTTGAGAAATAGGTACACTAGATTGGTATACCATGGGTCTTGTGTGACGAACTCCACTGTCTAAGTTTGGCATTCAATGATTGGGGTTCCTTCCGCCATTTCTCTACATTGTCCCTAGCCTCAGACTATCTTCATGGGTTGCATTTATAGATCATACTCTTGGAGGATGGCCATCCATTTCCTCTGACATTCAACCAGTTCACTCTGCAGCAGTAGAGATTTCATAACTTGGTCCAGTATGATAGCATGCACTTTGCTCCAGATAATATAATGCTAGAATTTATTCACGGCGCGGACCAGAGCAAAGGCCTAATTTTCCAAAGGTGAATACTGGACTTCGGTGTTCTTGAAGGGGGAGCTCATAAAAGAAATGGTTCATTCTTCCCCTTCAACTCTTTGGGTTAGGAATGCTGCTGCAGAATGCATTGAAGTGAAGGAGTATATGTGGAATGGGAGGGAATAGTCTGGACTCACCAGGACTGGTGCCTCCATTATGGTTTGCTTGATCTGAGAAAACACTCGCTTTGCTTTGGGGCTCCACTCAATCTTCATGTCTTTCTTCATCATATCCTTGAGTGGTTTTACTATCTAAGTGAATCTAGTAATGAACCATCGGACAAATTTTATCTTTCCAAAGAAAGACCTCATTTATTTCTTGCTGCCGGGCATCTTTAGATTTAGCAGTGCTTCAACTCTCTCGAGGTCAATGGATATACCCTTCTCGGAGATGATATGCCCGAGAAAATTCCCTTCAATGAATTTGAATATACATTTCTTAGGGTTGAGGGAAATTCCATACTGGTGACATCTCTCACAAATTTGGATGAGGTGGGCGGAATGATCACATCTATCCTGGGAAAAGATGGTCAAATCATCCATGTAGATGATTATGCATCTGTTAACTAGGCCTTCGAACATAATGTCCATAGCCTTTTGAAATGTTACCCCTATGTAAATATGGAAAAAGGGCATTCTCCAATGTGAAAACATTCCCCACTTGGTGGTGAACACCATTTTGTCTCTATCTTTGTACTTAATGATGACCTGGTTATACCCAGAGTACCCATCTTGGAAGGACATTATTTGGGATCCATTCACGATTTGCAATACCTCATCCGATGAGGGGGGAGGGTGATTATCGTTCTTAGATGCCTTGTTCAAATTGTGAAAATCCATGCAAAGGCAGATCTCACCACTTTTCTTCTGCACAGGGATGAGGTTGGCAACCCAAGTTGTGTTCCGGATGGGAAATATAATAAGGGATGATAGCATTTTTTGAACCTCCTAATGAATTAAAGGTTCAATCAATGGGTTCACCGATCTTTGCTTTTGCTGGAAGGGCTTAGCGTATGGTTTCAGTGGGATAGTATGAGTCATGATGGATGTGTCATAGGTCTTCAGATCCTCATACCCCCATGCAATTACATCAATGTATTCTTAGAGAACCGCAAAAATATTCTCCTCCTCTAGGGAGCAGGAAGTGCCGATGTGTACAAATTTTTCTTCATCGGCCTGGTCGATGTTAACCTTTTTGAATTTTCCTCCCTTAGAGGAGGATGATATCTTCTCTCGGCCTTGAGGGTTCAAGTCATAGATGTGTTCAAGAGCTACCATCCCCTTTGGGATGGTGTTGGTTGGTAAGTCAATAATCCCATCATCTTCTTCACCCTGCCCGGTATTGTCATGATCTCTTTCTTCCACTATCTGATCCTTGGAGACACCCACATTTTCCATGAAGGCCAGAATATGTTGATCATCCTCAAAGACCTAAAAGTGGGTGATATTGTCTGGGATGGATGGGGTGGGGACCATCTCAATAGAAAATTTATGGAGCCAGGAGCCATCCATTGGCTCAAGGGTGCTGGCCGAGACAACAAGAGAATCTGAAACATAATTTTTTTTTCAGGGAACAAGCTCAATGCCAAAAGCATTGAAATCTTCATTGAGGCTCCATGCTCAGTTGCGGTATGCGGCCAACCTTTTTTCATGACAAGTGTATTGGCTCTAGACCTATTTAACGATCAACTCTGAATCACCGATTACCTGGAGGTGGGTGATTCCTTTTCTTAGTGTGAATAGGAGTCCAAGGACCAAGGCATCATACTCTGTAATGTTATTCATGCAATTAAACTCCTGCCTATAAGATGCGAGGAAGGATTTCCCCCATGGGTTGATCAACTCCACTCTGGCCCCACAGCCTTGTTCAGACTGGGACCCATCAAACTTCAAGGTCCACAAGTCATTATTCATTTTCTGGGGCTGGGAAGGTGAAGTGGTATTTGGATTGATTTTGTGAGGTTTGGGAGGAGTTTCATTTGACTCTGATGGTGCATGAGTGAGATTTACCTTTGGGGAATTATGTGGTTGGGATTCTTGGATAGGTGACACCTTAGGCATACCGCTGGATCTAGGAAAACCTGCTTTGTGTTCTTTCTCCTGGAGGGTGTTGATAAGGCGGGTAGTGGCGGTGATGCAAGGCTCACACTCTAGTTTATAATGTTTTTGATAATGCACCCTGCACCAAGTGCCAGACAAGAGTGTGGTAAGATTTGCTGTGATACCTTGTGAGTTAACCTCACCCCTTATTTTTTTGTCCATGTCCCCAATTCTATGAGAAACTATGGGATCCTCCCCGGGGATGAAATCAAATGTGAGGATCTCGAGGGGTCGGTACACCCTGGGGGAAGTCTCAGAGAAAAGGACTTCATTTACCCTGCCGACATTGGTGAGGACTTGCTTCATCCTGGGTTCACTTTCTACTCAAATTTGGTTAGACTGCCCCTCCCAGGGGAGCCACAAGTGGGAGAAGTCCATGGAGAAATACCCATTAAGGGCCTTAGACCAATTCTGACTTAACAAAATTTCATAAGTTTTGGGGATGTCCACCACTTGGATGTCTATTATGCTTGATATTTGAGGGTCTTGAATGAGCTAAATTCAGACGTAATTAAGCTCACCTACCATTTTTATAGCATTTTTTTCTAGTTAGACTACTGCGCCTTTGGATAGAATGGGAAAGAGTCTAAGATTTTGGCATATAGATAAAGGCATGATGTTGCCTAAAGCTCTGGAATCTACCAAGAAATTGTGTAGGTTCTTCCCTTGTATTTTCAAACCTAGTAGGAAGGAAGGATCCTCTATGTTTTCTTAGAAGATAGTCATGTTGGCATCGTCAAAAGTGACAGTCTTGGGTGGGCGACTGATAGCTTTTGAGTTTCCCAAGAGCTTCAGAAGAGACTTCCTCTACTTGGGACAATTTAACAAAAAATCCATCAAGGTCATGAAGGTGGTGGTTCTTTCTAACGTCTTAGTGATGTAAAACCTTCCCCCTAGGTAAAGTTGGCTTCCCTCGGCTGGATCCTTAGCTTGGTTAGAGCCAGATCCTTTTGGCAGGAAGGAGAAATCCATTATGTTGTCTGAGGGAGGTGTATTCTTGGGAGGTATTGGCATATAGACTGACCCTTTTCTAGCCTAACTCTGAGTGTTGTATGGAGTCCGCGGGCTGGTGAAGGCATTGGCCTCGAAGGCTGGGATCTATTCATCAAATAACCCCTATAATTTGGGCTCTTCTTTGTCCTCTTTATCTGTCTTGAAGAAGATGGTCTCATGGGTGAAGACACTATGAGTAGGCTCTTGCACTGATGTTTCCAGGGGAGTAGGATCGACAGGTTGCTGTTTGTCCAACTGGGAGATCATGATGACCTTTTCCAGTGTGGTGCAGTTCACCTCACAATGAGAGCCGATGTCATGCAATATACACCAGTTGGTCAGGGGGTGGAATTTTGCAAGCTGCACAAAATGATTGGGTCCAGCACCACCCTGAGTGGTGTTTTGGTTTGGAGGAGGGCCTCTGATGTTAGCATTGTTGTTCCATTAATGTTGATTGGGCCAAGGCCTGTTGTTATAGTTCCTTTACTCTGACATTGGTATTTTTTTGTCTAGAGAAAACATTCCCTCTCTGGGAATTGGGGTTGTGGGGCACGGAAGACCCCACCTTTAGCTCTCCCATGTCCACAGTCAGGGAGGACACCAATCGCTGGAGGGATTCAATCTCGGTGAACAGCTGGGTATTCACATCACAGCGCGATTGTTATTGTGTCTAGTTCCCGGGGAAAGTGGCAGTAGCTCTCGGAGTTGAGGAATACAATCCTCCAGCCATGAGAAACTAGAAGAAAGGTACTCTAAAGGGTTTTGTCAGTGGTTGTTGCATTTTCTATGGCTGGTTCTAGGGAACGAACTCCAGACCCGGTATTGTCTGGGTTTGCGATGGGTATACATATGGGGCCTGCTAGTCTATCGGCGGTGGTGGGTTCATGGCCATCACTGGGGTACGCATTGCCTGATTGGGGTTGTATCCCTCAACATAAGAATTTCCACCAGGTATTGTGTTGAATTGTAAGCTCTACCCAATCCCGCTGGGAGCTTTGCTCAAACTGCGGGACAACTCCAAAGCTAGGTTGTAAATCTTTGCTAGAGTATCCCGATCATTCGCGGTGACGGTTCTCCAAAGAAGAGTGGAAATAAAGGGGTCCATGGCATTTAGATATGTCTGGATGGTCATGTCTGTGGATGGGATGAAGGGGCCTGTGCACTGTTTCAAGGTTCGTTAGAACAAATGGTTGAATGTTGCGAGGGGTTCATTCAGTTATTTCCTGATGGAGATAAACTGGCTGTGGGACCACACTAGGTCCATGTGTACGTGGAAGGCCGCTAGGAAGGCATCTTCCATATCCTTCCAACTGTTGATGGAATTAGCAGGCAAGTTAAGGTACCAATTTAACTCATTCTATCCCAAGGACAGAGGGAACATGTGAGTCACAACATCTTGATGTTGGATCTGGTGTCGGTTCATGGCATCCTTGTATGCCTACAGATTCTCTTCTGCAGTTTGTGAGCCTAGATGCTCATATCTAAGGTAGATATTTTACAGATGCAGGGGAAGATCCTTGGTATCACTGGGGAACTACCCCATCAAGGACCCAGTGTTACTGAAGTAATTAGCCATCAGGGGTTTTTGATTTTGGCTAGATTGAGCGTTGGTCCCTGGGATTGTCTAGGCTACTTGGGTATTCTGAAGTGTAGCAAATCCCCAGAAAAGGTTGGTAGGTTGTTTGGTCTCTAGGTTCTATTTCTTTTGAGTGGGAGGCTCGAGTTCAACAAAATTTTTGGGGTTTGTGTTTGATCAAAGAATTTTTTCAAAGCGCGTGGGCAAAAAAGACCCAATTCTGCTAAAAGATTGATTCCTAAAAATATGACTTGGGGAACCCTTAGGTGGTGTAAAGTTAAAATATTCTGAAGGGGACGAGCTCATGCCCTCCTTCTAGTGCCAGTTTATATTGATGGGACTTTGTGACCGGTCTCATCAATAGATGTAAGTTGTCATTGGGTACTGGGGTACCGACCAACTTCGCCTATAAAGTTTGTCTGGGGAATAAATTCTCTGGGCCTTCAAGCACCTGAGTGTTAGGTCTCGACAGTGCGGGGAGCTAAGTTGGGTGTGTGACTATTTTTTTTGAGGGGGTAGCTGGTTTTGAATCATCTTCTCCAGGGATTTGGTTAGTAGGTTGGGGTTTCCTACAAGCATGCATTATTTTACCAAATAAACTTCAAAATATATGCCAGAGTTAGGAGTTCGTTACTTCTACTTATAGTCATACCATATATTTCTAACATCAACCATGATCTAATGAAATACACTAAATACTGAACACATATAGAACCAATGATTCATACATATTTGATAGCAAGGGGAAAGAGGTCATTTATCTACTTAAAACATTAGAGAAGAGGACATTAGAAACATACATCACAAAAGAGCGTTAACTCAGAGATCAAAACACCAACAATGTTATTTCCAGAACTCTTCTTTCTTCATTAACAGATTTCCAACATCACTGGTGTGTACATCAATGGATCCAAGAGAGCATCTAACTAATGAGAACTACTAAGAAATACCAAGCATTGAGCTCTGCAACTACAAGAAATGAAAATCTAAATGCTAATAGTACTAGACTGCAAAATCATCAATTTCACCGACCCTTGAAATAAGGTCAAACTTGTTATTTATACACATACTTTCCCTAAAGTTTACCCTAATCTAACTATACACTCAACACTAAAATACAATATATCCAGTGGTTGGTACTACCTACACCACTTACAAACACCTCAAAAAGAGCAAAGGTCTGACAGATTGGCAGAAGAAGACAAGAAGAAAGGATGGAAGAATTGGCCTCGAGAAGAGTATCGGAGAAAGAATAAAAGAAATCCTGTTGCTTTCATTCCTCTTTAGCATCATTTTCTAAGACATCCTTCTTAGTTGGAACATTCTCTAGAGGTGGTGGAGGTATCTGGCCAATGTTTGACTATTGGGCTGCTGATACCACGTCGCTGAATGTACTCTGGGGAACCTGGTCACCCAGAGTAACCAAAGGAATTTGGAGCATGACAGTTGTGGGCATGGTTGATCCCATAGGTTTAGTTTCCCAAGTCATCAGTTTCTCATCAGTGGTTTTCCTTGAACTTTTCTCGGTCCCCTAGACCGGTGTTTCCTCCTGCTCAGGTTCCTTTTGCACTTATGCCTGGGCCTCTTGCTTCGCAACAATTTCCTTTTTCAAGATTTCTTTCTTGGCGGGGATCCTCTCTTGTTCTTGGGTGAAAATTTCTTCCACTACTTTCCCAATGTCCCCTTATAGGTTTACAAGCTTGTTCATCCTGAATATATCATCAAAGTCATCATGCGGAGGGGAGGTCTCCGTGGAATTTTCTGGCTGATTGTCTAGCTCAGGGGAGTCTGAGGAGACAATATGTATCTCAGGGATGTTGGGCATCCCAATTTATACCTCTACCTTAGGCTGATGAACACTTATTCCTTTCTTCCTCCTTTTCGTTACCAATGATGGCCTGACATCCAACATGGCTATGTGTTCTTCCTCTGCTCCTATCCCCACTACTCAGATCGTGAGTTCTGCAAGGGAAGGGGAACCATAAGGGAGGACGGGGTCTTCCTAGACAACTAGGATGCCAAGATGGGTGCATAACACCTCTTTCATCTGTTGTGATGCTGCAAGATGAAGCTGCACTTGTTCTATAGTTAGAATTGTAACTTTTGATAAAATTTGGGCCGGGGTTCCCATTTTTCTTTTTCCTCTATCTTTTCCCTACGTGGAGGTTTCGGACCTAGAAGTAGATCCCTTCACAAATGGGCCAAATTTTCTAATTATCTTCAGGCACACCCTCTAGAAAGATGCATGAATACATTCAATTACATTGTGGGTGATGTCCTAAATTCTCAGGCCTTCTGGGGTGTCCCAATCCACCGGAGGGAGAGCCATCTTGTCTACTCCCTGGGCCTTATACTGTGGGTCCTCTGTAGACCTGGTATCTAAAAAGTCATTGGGGAGCTTTCAAAGCTTCAGCCACTTCATCATCCCTTGTGTCATCCAGAAAAAATGCTAGTTCTAGACCTCAAAGTCATCTTGGCAGTCTGCCCAAAAATCATCTATGTGAGGCTGGTGGGGTTCGACGCCCAGGGTAGTGCTGTTGCTATCTTGTCTAACAGATCAAAATTATTCTGGTCTAAATAAAACTCTGCAAGCCCTAGACTCTTGAGTTTGTTGTCTGCTTCCTTTTCTGCTGTAAGGCTACAAGAGTAGATCCCGCAAGCTATTAGGAATGGAATGTTGGTAACCTTCTTCAATGTGAAGAAGACATGTAGCTCTAGAATTTGTCTGCAGTACTCAAAAATAATTATCTTATCCCCACAATGTTTGGGTAATAAGTAGGGTTTCCCAGAGAAGCCAGTCACCCGAATGTATGAGTGTTGTTGAAATTGAATATAATAGTGGCCATAAGTGCTGACCAAGTTCATTGCCTCCTTAGAGAGCCAGTATTAGGAATTTCAAGTAGGTGTAAGAATATGGTAGTAAACAAAAGCATCATTCAACCTGCAAAAACTGGGGAAATTGGCCTCCCATGGTAGCTATGGGAAATAATCCCATGGAGCATTCTAGCCCTTTCCAGTCCCAAGCTCACCTGTTGTAAGTAATATGTAGGTTATGGAGTGTTGCTGTGCTAGTGCCCACAAGACATAAGAAGTCATATAGAATTTAAAGGGCCGGGTAACTCGAGCCAGCTGGGCATCCACATGATTGGCGATGATTACTTCCCAATTGAATGTTTTACTGCTGGAGGCGATGCCAAACAAGAAGTAGTACATCCATGCCAATAATTCCTATGCATGGGGCTCTCTAAAGACCTTACATAATGTGATGATCCCCATCTATATGATTTCTTTGAACTCTGTCTGGGGGATCTCTAGCTTCATCTTTTTATAATCTTTCCTAGGGGTCTTGAGCCATTTGGCATTGAGGTATTTTCGAGCCATTCCCGGGAGATTTTCAAATTCACCTAGGGCCAAGGCTTGGGTGAGGACTGGGAAATTTGCAAAATGGTGGATCCCTATCCTTGAAGAGAAGGTTGCGACATACAGAGACACCATGGGCATTGGGTAATCTGAAGGAATAGGAGAGGCAAGCATGACAACACAAACTGCTAGATTGTAGTGCTCCGCCAGTGTGAGGATGAGCTCCGGAGCCTGCATTGAGTAGGGGAAGAAGGAAGCCTTAAGGATGCCAGAGGCGGCCACATTAAGTGCCATTAAATCTCTGGACTTGTGTTTTATAAACATCATTTTCACCAAGGCCTACATCTTGGCCCATGCGCCAACACTTCTGTTAGTGATTAACTATAGCTTGGAATCGACCTTCGATCCCAAAATAACTTCTCCCTTTAGGTATTTCATTGAAAGTGGGAGTTTCTCTAAGGCCTTTTGTCCTGGTTATTGCCCTGGTTGAAGTAGTAGTGGGGAGTTCCAAACTCCCAGGTGGAGATGATGCAGATGCCTCAGAAATGCTTGATGGGTGAATTCTGGCGGCCTGCAAGACCAGACAACCGTCAGTATATATATATAAATACAATAAGATTCTGGATTCTAGAGATTTTCACCACCGCATCGCATCTATTGCATAAAGGATGTTAGTTTGCATCAAACCCCAAAAAATATATACATAATGAAATGACTTAGGAATTTGATCTATGCCCGGGCTTCCAGGGATTCTGGCTCATGCAGTGAGTGAAATGAAGGCCGAAGGGGAACTTGGTGACCCAAAGTCCAGGAAAATGACCGTTATTGACATGACCAAAAATTAGCTGTACTAGGCTGACATGGGGTTTCACATGGTCATGCACTAATGGGAGTAAATGGAAATAATGGTGACAACTGTTTGAACACGTAAGGAAATGAATGCCACTTGGGCCAATTTTGAATGTTTTCACATGGTGAATCAAACCTACCATTAAGATAGACATGATAGAGGAGAGAGAAAAATGCCATAGCTTGAACAAGCGAGGTACTGAGTTCGAGCCAGGAGAACACCATGAGGGCAAACTCAAAAATCTAGTTTAAACGTGAAAGGGCATGGTGAGCTTTCCAGAAAATAGGAAGGATACACAATAATACACATGAAATATATAGAGGGTAGAAGCACTATGAGGGCCGAAGCTCAACTCGTAGGCTGACCCAAGGACAAGCTATATAAATCTATATATAGAAACCACTAAACCGTAAGGTATATATAGGAACCACCAATTTACACCTGCACAAAGGGTAGACAACCCTCTAGCAGAGCCATCCCACCAATGGGAGGCAACAATAGACAGGTAAAAACAAAGCAAAAATAAAACATAATGAAACCAAAATAGAAAACCAAGAAACACATACAAACAAACAAAGAAAAAGCTAGGAAGAACAAAACCAGAAAGGAGAGCTAAAGGACCTACCTAAAAAAATGAAGAACATAGAGGAACGAGCGTGAGAGGTGCTCTACAACTGATTCACCTTGAATTGACCATGAATACACCATTTTCAATCACTGTTTGAGCACTGCTAATCACCGAGAGCAATTCACACTTAGTCGCTATTTAATCACCTTAATCACTTTGAGTATTTTGATCGTGGTAAGTGTAAAAATGACTAGTAAATATTATTTATACCCTTAGGGTAAGAACATGTTGATTCCCCCTACAAAACCCAAAAAATGAAAAATCTCCAGACTCCGGGCCTGAGGATTCCATGCAGCCACACCTTTCAACAAAAGAAGACATGATGACAGAGAATCCCAGAGTCCAAGATTCGGCCGACTCAAAAGACAAACACACTCTGGGACCGGGTCCTAGAGGGAAGCGAACCAAAAGCAAAAGAAAATGACCCTTGTGGAAGCAATTCCTGAAGGAAAACAAAAGGAAACAAAAAGGAACCAAGGAAAAACAAAAAGCAAAAAAGTGGGACCCAACATTTTGCCCACAAAATGTAGGGATGGGTATGCAGGGCATAAAAAAAGTGGTGGGGAGTTCCAGACTTCCAGGAGGATTTGTTACTTTAGACATTGTTCATTGGGTACTCTGCAACCTGCAAGACTAGACAACCGTTAATATGTGATAAAATATAAAGTAATTTCATGGACTTTGGAGAGTTCATCACCATTTTTCACCTGTTCAAAAGACGTTAGCCTACATCAAATCCTATAAATATAACAATTAAAAAATTACTTGGAATTTGATTGACACCCATAGGTTCTAGGGATTCTAGCTCATGTCACAAATGGGATGAAGGCCCAGGGACTTCCTAGCACCCGGAGCCTGGGAAAACTAACTGTTATTGAAGTGACCGTGCAGTGAACCATACTGGGATGACGTGGGTTGTCACATGGTCACACAATAAATGATGTAATGGCATTAAAGGTGATAGATGTCTATACATGAATGAATTGAATGCTAGATGGAATAGTTTTGAATGCCCACACGTGGGGAGTTAATCCCGCCATCAATGTTGAAATGATGGAGGAGAGAGAAAACTACCATGGCTCGAACAAGTGAGGTGTTGAGTTTGAAACAGGTAGAAACTAGGTGGTTGAGCTCAAAATTTGGGTTCAACAACACGGAGAGCATGGTGAAATCACCACAGGATGGGTTGGACAAAACAAAATACACAAACCAACTATACAAAGACCCTAAATAGCCAAAACTACATAGGAAGCTGAAGAACGACGAATTTACAGCAGATGACACCAACTAACCTACAGACTACTAGTATTTAACAAGAAATTTATAATTATTTACATGGAATTACAAATAATTTACAAAAATGCACAAAATATACAGTGCATAGAAGGAGGACAACCTTCCTTCGAAGCCATCCTACCAATGGGAGGTGATGACAAACTAGAAGACAAAAAGCAAACAAAACAAAGACAAAACCAGAGATGAAAAGAACAAAGAAAATGAAAGAAACATAGAGAGAACCAGAAGGGCCTACCTTAAATACTAGGAAATTTTGGAGGAAGGGAACGGGAGGTGCTCTACAAATAGATTGCTTCACAAACCATGAACACCAAAGACCCTGCAGGAGAACTGAAGCACGCACAAGCTCAAACTGCTAAACACTCGAAGCAAACACACTTAGCTCACTGGTAATCTTCACAAATCACACTTAATCACTCTTAATTCCCTCAGGGTAATTTTTTCATGGTAAATGTAAAAATGATAAGTGAAACATCATTTATACCCTTAGTTAAAATGCACCGCTTCCTTTTGCAAGTCCTGAGAAAAAGGAAAACCTCCGGGATCCGAGCCTGGGGATCCCATGCAGTGACGCCCTCTAACTAAAGAGGAAGCAATGGAAAAGAATCTCAGAGTCCAGAATTTGGTTGGTACAAAGAAACAAAACACTCTGGGACCATGTCCTGAAGGGAGAGAAACCAAAACTGTCCCGCGGAGGCAAAGGTCGGAAGAAAATAAAAGAAAAAGGAACAAGGAAAAAAAAAAAAGGGGGACCCAACATCTTGCCCAAAAAATGTAGGGATGGGTATGTAGGGCATAAAAAATGGTGACTCGCTAGGAAAAATGCATTGGTGCATTTGAGAACTATAGAATCTCTGGTTAGCAAAATCAGAACTTACCTTTACCTGGAGCATTTCACTTGTAAGGCGTGAGGTGTCTGGGAAAATCTGACTTATCATTGATTCAATCCTTCAATCTCTTGTCACTTGTGAAGTGTGTTCTTTGGAAGAAAATCAAGCCGATGAATTTTGGGAGAAGTAGAGAGAGGGAAATGAGTATGTCAGTTTAGAATCACTATATCTTGCATGATCCCCATGATCCCAAAATTCTCTATTCTCCAGTTTTTTTTTGAAGATGGGGAAGGAGGTACTTCTTTCACCGTGAACCTTAAGCTTAGCTAATTTTTACAACAATACTTCTTTCACCTTGCCATCCATTTCAATTTTCTAAATAGAAGAGACATTCCAGACCCGGGATATTCTTTTGATTTTTGGACTTGGCCAATAATGAGTACAACTGATCTTCTCTCAAGGATCATATGGTTACTTGCTTCTTAGATTTTCTATTAACTGATGTCAAGACTCTCGGGATATGAATCTGATAGAGATTACCCATAATATTTTACTATACATACAAAATAACTCTAGAGTGAGGACAAATTCCACCATGCTAACAATAGATTTCAGACTAACCAAAATGCATAAGGCATCACTCTAGGGACTAGATGTCATGTGAAGCATACCTGTCTACAAAAAGAGGGCAGCATGTCAGGAACTTGAAAAAAGACACACAGAGAAAATAAAGAAAACCACAGACAACAAAAGCAGAAGGAAAGAAGATAGCCCCAGAAGACCGCCACAACTATTTACAAGGAAAAGACACTCCCAAGGAGTACCGGGAAAGATACTTACAAGCAGGAAAATATTCACATATAATACAATTTTGGGAAACTTACCTCATGCCTTATTCAAAGTAATGCTTGAGAAACTATCCATTAACACGCAATGGAATGACTTCTCCAATCATGGTGCTGAGGTGATAGGTGTTAGTCCTGGAGATCTCTGAGATTAAGTAAGGTCCAAGCTAGAGCCTTTGAAATTTGGTGTGCTTTCCTATCTTCTCCTAGGCCTTGTCCCATGGAAGGAATAGATCAAAAACCTGAAAGGCCTTATATTGGGCTCTCCAGTTGAACCATCATTTGATGAATACTTGATGACATGCAAAATGTTCCAGTGCTACGTCTCTTTGTTCCTCCAATTTTACCAGGTTCAAAATGAGAACCTCCAAAATGTTGTCCCGGGCATTGAATTCCTGCATGAATTGTAAAACTGGGATTTGTAAGTTGATTGGGAACACAAGACTCTGGCCATAAACCAAGTGAGATGGGGAAGTCCCTAGGGCTTCCTTGATTTTATTGCAATCTGTCGAAAGGGTGAAGCTAAGTTTTTGGTGCCAGTCTCGGGGATATTTTTGATGTTCTTGATCACCTCTAGCATATTTTTATTGGTAGACTCAGAAACACCATTACCCTGGGGGTAATAGTTGTTGGATAAATTCAAGGTGATCTTCCTCTCATTGGTCCATTCTAATAGTTGCACTAAAGAAAACGCTGGACCATTGTCACACATGATAGCAAAGGGCATTTTGAACCTTGTGACTATGTTTTCTTCCAAGAATTTGATAACTATATCCACTGTATTATTCTTGCATGGGATTGCCTCAAACCATCGGGTATAGTAATCGATCGTAGTCAAAATATACTAGTGGTTGGTAGATCAGTTAGGGTTTATTTCCCTAATAAAATCAAATGCCCATTGGGCAAAGGGTCAAATTTCAAAGACCGGCTGTAAAGGCATGGCTGAGTTTTGCTCACAATGGGCTGTGGTTTGGCAAGTGTGGCATTTTATCACGTGAGTGTAAATGTATTTGAAGATGAAGGACCAATAATATTTATCTTAGAGGATCTAATGGGCAGTGGCATCAGCTAAGCCATGCCTGATTATGAACTAATCATGAAATTTTTCTATCATTTTGGCAGCTTGGTTCCTATCTATGCATCGGAGGTAAACCCCTTCAAATTCTTTTTAGAAAAGTATTCCATTTTTTATCATGAAGTGTGTGCTATTCACTCACAAGGTATGGAATTTGTTGGGGAAAGCCTCTTTGGGAATCTTTTATTGAGCAATAGGTACACCAGGTCGGTATAACATAGATCTTGAGTGATGGACTCCATAGTATAGGTTTGACATTCAACATTTGGAGTTACTTCTGCTATCACTCTACATAGTCTCCGACCTCAAACTATCTTCATTGGTTGCATCTTGAGATCATATTCTTAGAGGATGGCCATCCATTTCCCCCAACATTTTCCCAATTTACTCTGCAGTAGTAAATATTTGACAGCCTGATCCAAGATGATAGCATGCACTTTGCTCTAGAGAATATAGTGCCAAAATTTCTTCATGGCCCAGACTAGAGAAAAGGCTTTCTTTTCCAAGGGTGTATATCAGACTTCGATATTTTTGAAGGGGGAGCTCATGAATGTGATAGGTCTCTCTCCCCCCTCAACCTTCTGGGTTAAAACTACATCTTTGGAATGCGATGAAGCGAAGGAGTAGATGTGGAATGAGAGGGAATAGTCCAAACTTGCCAGGACAGGTACCTCCACTATGGTTTTCTTGATTTGAGAAAATTCTCACTTCTCTTTGAAGATCCACTCAATATTGGTATCTTTTTTCATCATGTCATTGAGTGGTTTGACGATCTCGATGAATCTAGTTATGAACTGCCAGACAAAATTTATCTTTTTGAAGAAAGATCTCATTTCCTTTTTACTGCCGGGCATTTGCAAATTAAGCAGTGCTTCAACTCTCTCGAGGTCTATGGATATACCCTTCTTAGAGACTATATGCCCAAGAAGCTTCCCTTTAGTGACCTTGAATATGCACTTCTTGGGGTTGAGAGAGATGGCATACCGACGACATCTCTCACAAATTTGAGCGAGGTGGGCGGAGTGATCACGTGTGTCCCGGGAAAAGACTGTCAAATCATCCATGTAGATGAATATGCACCTATTAACCAGGCCTTCAAATGCAATGTCCATGGCATTTTGAAATTTGGCCCTAGCATTAATCAAGCCGAAGGTAATTCTCTGATATGCAAACGTTCCCCACTTAGTGGTGAACGCCATTTTCATTCTATCCTCAAACTTAACCATAACTTGGTTATATCCAGAGTACCCATCTAGGAAGGACATCATTTGGGAACCATTTAAAATTTGTAAAACCTCATCCAATGAGGGGAGAGGGTGATTTTCCTTCTTGGATGCCTTGTTTAAATTATGAAAAATCCATGCATAGGTGGATCTCACTGTTCTTCTTGCGCACGGGGACAAGGTTGGCAACCCTGTTGGGATTAATGGGAAGTAGTAATGAGAGGGGAGGGATGAATCAAAACCTCTAAAACTTTTAACACTTTTCACCTTTCATCATTAGTAACTATTCTTTACTATATTACCGACCATATCTGATGTTCTTTCTTATGCATGTAGTATTAATTCATAAACTTAATTGTATGCAACATTCATAGAAACATTCATGAAAGTAATAAACACATAACACAATATATGATATCACAGAAAAATCCTGTTAGGAAATAAAAACTACGGTGGGGATGAAACCCACAAAAATTCACTATCTGTAGAATGGAAGGGAGCTGGTAAAGGCTTACAATTGATCACTTCTGATGATCTACCCTTTTCCTGCTCATCGGTAGCCTGTGTTCTATTCTTGAAACTGAATTGATCCTTTTCTGTCCTTCTACATGAATTATATTATCTAATCCTTAGATGCTCTCAGTGGCTACAATAATCATCAAAAAATATGTTCACAATTGATTGAGCATCTATTTATACAATTATTTGACCTATTTTAGAATCACGCATTACAATGTTAACTCTAGATCCAAGGTATACAACTTGAACTTGATCCTTTAGTTTGTATGTTTTAAAATAGTTAAATAGATTAAAACAATAATAATTACATTTCTTTCTCCACACATAATGGATTTAAAACAAATCAAGAAGCTAAATATAAAACTTCAGTGATTTATTTGATGTGGAAAGTCAGATCCACTTTTTGTGGGATGTAACTGACTGTCAGTTCTTGATCATCGGGTTGAACTAAAAGTCTATTAGTGTTCCTTTATTGAATTGATTGTCAGGTTCCCTTCATCTGTTGGGTTCCAATCTTTGCTATTTCGTCAGGTTGCACTGTTGGTTACTCATCGGGTAACACTAAATAGTGTTTTTTGAGATGCTTTGTACTTGGTAGTATTGGGTAACCTTGGCGTCGGGTAGTGCTGTGCCCTATTTGTTGGTGTAGTGTAAACCAATGGTGTAGATCATGTTTTTCCTTGCATATACTAATGGAAAAATATAGTGTCTTCAATCTCCCCCTTTTCCATTAGTATAAAAAACTGATATGTGCATACTACTAAGGTGTTTACTATGTACACCATGTATATATCCTTGTCATTATATGACTCCCCCTAACTATATGCATCAGTAAAGTATAAGTATATGTACATGTACATGTATACTTGCCTTTATACTATACATTCCTTGTTCTCTACTCTTTAAAATGACTGACTATACAAATCATTTCTTCCTTTCATTTCCCCTTTTATTGATTGACTGGACATATCATTTCCCCCTTTATTTGATACTCATGACACAAATGTACAACTTATAAGTTATAAAAAAAATGTGTAACTTACAATGTGTCAAGAATGTGTGAGTGGGTGTTCTTGATATCTTCGAGCATTTTCTCCCATTTTTCTTTTAGGAGTTCTAGTGCCATGTGCTCTAGCTCAATTCGGGCATGCATATCATAAATGTTGTCTAGGACAAACATTTTTGGGGTGGCTATAAGTGCTCTTGCCTCTGTTATATGTTGCTGTAGTAGTGAGAGTGTTGGTAAGATTTGATCTTGAAGCTCATTTACCTCATCTTTGAACTTGGTTTTTGCAATCTGAATGTCTTGTCTCAGCTTCCGTGCTTTCTTTAGCTTCTCATTATGCAATTTGATTGCCTCTTCACTATTTGTGAGACTTTGTGCACTTATTTGAAGATCAACATCTATCTATGCTATCTTGTTGGTATACTCCTTCATGAGTTGATCTTGCATACATAATTTCTGTATCAACGTTATAACTTATGAAATTATTGGGTCTACTGTGCTAACCAATTCTGAAAGCTTTACCTTTTGTAGTGCCGCTTCTTGGATTATCTTTTCAGCTAACTTGAACTCATATTTCTATTCAAGTCTTTCTTCCACGACCTTCTCAACATCTATGTTTTGAGATGTGATTGAATCAGTGAGAACCACTAATTGATCAAGTATTGGGGCTGTTTGATCAACATCTACATCAGGTACAATTTTTTGAAGTATTTCTCATGCAACTTCAAGTACCTTAGCTTTCTAGGTTGCTTTTCTCAACTTGTCATGCATTTCTATCCTTTCACAAAGTCTTGCATACTTTTTCAATTTAGTAGGATCCAATGTCCTGGGATCACATACTGGAATCTCAATGATTTCATCCAGAGTAACTAGATTCTTATTCTTGCTCTTCCTCTTCCTTGAGATTTGTGTAGAAGTAGATGTATGAACTACCATTGCAAGTTCATTTGTCTTCTCAAATGCACTCGATAAAGGCTTTGTTGATGAAGCTTCTTTTGTTTTCTTCTTAGGGTTCACCTATCAGTTTGGTGAAGATGTCTATCCATCAACCTTGGGTGTCTCTATAGATTTCTCTTCTATTTTCTTCTCTTGCTTATCTGTCTTTGGTTCTTCACTCTTTTATTTCTTTTCCTCTTCTACTTTTTTTGCTTCTTCTTTATTCTGATTAGTAGATTTGTCTTTCTGATCACCAGTTGCAGCTTTTTCTATAGTTGTATCCTTTTGTTCATCTATTGTGTCTTTTGTTTTTTGATCACCATTTTCCTCCAGTATGCTTGTATCTGCTGCATTAGATTCTGCATTACCTTCTAGAAGATTTATTACCTTCATCAATACTGGCATGTTATTCTACGTGCTTACTTGTGCTGCATCTAGTGTTGTGTCCTTCTCATCAGTTTGATCCTGTTGAGCAGTGACATCTTCATATTTTTGTAGTTGTTTAGAAGGGTCCAGTCCTGTGATGTCAATAATTGATGTGTCCAGCCATATTTCATCAGCAACATCCATGTCTTTATTTCCTTGGGTCTCCAATTGTTGTTTCTTTATTTGATCCTTAAGAGATATGAAAATTACATCATCTTCTTTCTTAGGATCTTTATCTAAATCATACTGAGTGATGTCTTGAATGTCAAGATCATCCATGACTTTTTCTAAGTCAATTGGCTCAGCATTATCTACATTATCCAAAGAAATGTTCTTAGGACTTGCCTTATCTTTCTCCTCCTCTACATGAGGTGTGTCGGTGAGAAGTAATTGATTCTCACAACTTGTTGACTCTGTAGGTAGATCAAGGAGTTTTCTCCATTTGGCCTTCAGTCATGCTATCTAGCTCTATAAACTTATCTTCTAGCACTTTGTAAGCTCTAATCTTTGCTACAAATTTGCTTGAGTGATTTTTCATTAATTCTTTGATTTCTTCCATCTTTTATTTGGGAGGCATAAGTGTGACAAGTACTCTCTCCCTTGCTTCCTTTTCAGTGTGTAGAGCATATGACCATTGTTGTGAAATTTTGTTACCCAGCTCTTAGGGTATTTGGCCTATAAATTCTATTGGTACATATTTGAACTTGACCATTGCCCTAATTATTGCATCTTGTATCTTGTTTTTGTCCTCTGGCTCAAGTTTATCCCATTGTCTAATTTTCCTATCAGTCATTGTACTGGTAGTAGTAATTGACTTAGAAATTTCATCAATTTTCCTAGTGAGAAAAATTTTCTTACTTACATTAGGCTCATCCTCTTTGGAATCTTCAATGTCAGCTTTGGTCCTGACCATTCTTTTCTTCCTTTTTGTAGGTGTTTGTTTCTCTGTTTGCTGCTTCCTCTTGTAGGTCCTCACTTGACCTTTCTTGAGAGGTGTAGTATCTTTTTCTATTTGGCTCCTTGTTCTCTATTTCTTTGTAGGAGGTGGAGGTGTATCAAACTTAGTTGCCTCAAAATTTGATTTCTTCTCATCTTTCCCTTCATTGATGGTACCCTATTCATCATTTTCCTCTGTTTATTCTTTTTCCTCCTCATTAACCGATAGAATCTTTTCAAGATTCTTTACCATTTTTTTATTCTTGTTGACAATCTTCTTTATTACTAGGCCTATTTTTATCTTGGACTTGGCCTCTTCATAAGTTCCAAATCTTGGTTGTTTTCTATCAAGTGGTTCATTGATCAATGCATCAATTGCATTTGTAGCTTGATCTATGTTAATTTCATAGTCAAGAGGTGCTAACCAAGATGTTCTTGGTACAACCGGTTTTATGTGTGTAAAATCAGGGATCCTCACTCTTTCCATAATATTTTCCTTGAATTCAAGGAAGTATGCAGTCATCACTGAATCAAGATTGTCTCCTAGTGACTTGATAATTTCACTAATTTGCAGTGTGACTAGTTTGGTAGTATCCCACTTTACTTTGCGTATTGAAGGAAAGTATTATTGAAAGTAAAAGAATATAAACATGATAAGTGAACCAAAATTACATGTGTTTGTCTTTGCAAACCTATTTGTTGTCATGTTTTCATCAAGTTGTTTCAACAAGATCTCACATAGATCCATATGTATTCCCTTTGTCACTATCTCTTAAGCTGTGCTTACTGCTATAGATGCAATGCTGGTTAGCCTGCTTTCCTGGAAGATCTTGTACCCTATCACACATGCACTGAACCTCAGTTCTTCATTGATGATGGTGTTTACCTTGAGACCTTTGTTATCCCACATATCTTTTGTGAGTTTTTCAACTTCTAGCTAAGAGGAATGCTTGTGTGCCTTAGGCTTGTCAGTTATGGGATAACTAGTTACAACATGTAACACATCCTTAGTGATTTGCATTGGTTAATCTAACCACAAATTTTGGTCATGCATTCTACTAAAAAATAACCTAATCTAGTCAGTTTTGAAAACCCTTGGGAAATATAGGGCATTAGTTATCCCTTTAACTTGCAGATGCTTGTGTTCTTCTTTCAGGTTTCCCTTTGCATCACACAACTTCTTGTAAGCTTGGTCTATCTCCAGATCACCTATTTCAGTGATCTTGCAGTGAATGTAGGACCTTACATCCTCTATTAGCAAAACCCTAGGTGGAATTTTCAAAAACACGCCAGAATCATCAGGTTGTGATGCAATCTCTGGGTATCTCTTTTACTTTGATTCTACACAGGTATTGTTCTTTATCAGCTTAACCACATTCTTCTTATCATTCTTAATATTTACTGTGCTTGAAGTGGTTGCCATTGTGTTTCAAATTTAGGGCTTTCTTGAAAATAATAATAGAGTTCTTTGTTGTGCTCGGTACTTACTTCGATCCATGAAACTTGTGAATGATCTATTTGGAGTGCACTAGATCAAGTCGAGGTTGCTCTGCTATCTAATCTCTTGTCACTCTACTCTTTCTTCTCAAATTGTGTGTGAGAAATGAAGTGATTCCATCAAGTATTTATAGACTTTTTCCCTAAGTCTATCATAAATGCTCAATAACTCATCGGGTCATGAAGATGGAGTTCGTCGGGAATAATTCTGAATTAACATTGTCGGTGTTGTCAGGATGCTCGGGATAGCTATTAAGATTTTTTCTTTGACTGACGAATGTCAGTGTTGTGTCAAGACAACTTTATAACTTTGATTCCTTACTGGCAGGTGTCGGGTTACATTAGCAACTTAGCCACTTTATGTGTTGACTGAAAATTCTCGGTAAGTGTAGATAGCTCATCCTTTGTGTTACTGATGATTTTTGGTATGTGTTTACGGATGGGGTTGTTTTCTCAGAATTGTAACAAGTAACATAATATGCATCTTTATTCATGCATATTTTGAATATCTATCAATTTGTATAATTGAACTGATGCAAAATATGACTTGGTGTAGTGCAGTTCCATACTTACTTGTTCAGCTTAAGTGGGGGTGGTGATGTCACTGAATCCATTGGATGGGGTGTCACCATTTGCATTGCTTTGTTGAGCTTCATCATTTCTTGAAGCTTTTCTCCACATTTCGTCTCTAGCCCTCTGGATATCTTTAATGGTGTTTCCATTGGGATATATGCTTGTCTCTTTCATTCAGTCTCTGTAGTCTTTCTTGAGATGACCAACTTTATGACAATGTAAGCATGGCATTATGGGGTTTGTCCAACATCTAGACCTTTTGGTCTATGCTTTCATGTAGTTTGCAGAAATGTGTCCATATCTACCACATGTTGTATTTTTCCATGTAATATAGTCCCATACATATTTATTACCGATTCTCTTTGGTTGATAGGGAGTTTCTTAACCTTTAGGCTTCCATGCTTGCCTTTTTTTTTCCAGCATTCAAGACTTGTGTGCCCATTCATTTTGTAGTTTGGACAGTATTTGTCCATGTAGGTTTCCTTCTTTGGTTGATCCATCTTAGACTTACATTCATATGCTTTATGTCCTTTCTTGTTGCATTTATAAAAAAATCCTATGAATGAAGATGTAGATTTAGGAATACCTTTCATTTTGCCTCTGCATACATTTGATGTGTGGCCTTGCTTTCCATAGTGTTTGCATGTAATATTTATTGGTCTTGGATTTTCATAGAAATTATTTGTATTGGCTTGATTTGCTGATGCTCCATTTTTGGTAAAGCCTAAACTGTTGTTGTTGTTGACTCTTCATTGTCCTTTAAGAAAATCATCCATTCTTTTATTGCTTTCTTCAGCCTTTCTGATAATTTTATTATGTTGTTGCTGAACTCTAACCTCATGCTTTAGTTTTTCATTCTCTTCTCTTAGTTCACCAATAGCTTGTACTCTTTAAATGAGTACTATATTCATTCTATTTTCTTCTTGACTCATAAGAATAATATGATTTGTAATCTCATGGTGATGCTCAACATGTCTTTGAATTTCTAACTCCTTTTCTTGTAGCTTCTCTGTAATCTTCCTTCTATCATCAATACCTAGTATTCTCTCTGTTTCATCTTGTCTAGCAGAACTCATCACATCAATCATTCTTACCAATTGGGTCTCTTGACCGATTTGCAACATCTTTATTTTCTCTATCAGATGTTGATTTATCTCCTTTAGATTTGTGATGTTCTCTTCTGATGTATCTGATGCTTTGCTGGTAGTTTATCCTGAAGACTCAAAGAAATATAGAATCTCTTCTTCTTGATAATCTTTTTCATTGCTCTGAGTTGCCATACCTTTTCTCTCATCCAACAATTCTCTCATCTTGATTCTTTCTTCTTTATACTATTCATAGAACATCTGTATTTCAAGTTTTTTATTCTCAATATTTTTATCAAGTTTGTACTTCTCCATTGTATGATCTTTTCTCTTAAGCCTTTAAGCTTTCCAAGAAGAGACTTAGCTCTGATACCAATAGTTGGGATTAATAGGAAGTAGTACTAAGAGGGGAGGGGTGAATCAGTACCTCTAAAACTTTTAACAATTTTCACATTTCATCATTAGTAATCATTCTTTACTGTTTTACTGACCATATATGATGTTCTTTCTTATGCATGTAGTATTAATTCATAAACTTAATTGTATGAAACATTCATAGAAACATTCATGAAAGTAATAAACACATAACACAAGATATGATATCACAGAAAACTCCTGTTAGGAAGTAAAAACTATGGTGGGGATGACACCCACAAAACTTCACTATCTACAAAATGGAAGGGAGTTGGTAAAGGCTTACAATTGATCACTTCTGATGATCTACCCTTTTCCTGCTTGTCGATAGCCCATGTTCTGTTCTTAAAATTGAATTGATCCTTTTCTGTCCTTTTGCATGAATTCTCTTGTCCGATCCTTAGATGCTCTCAATGGCTACAATCATCATCGAACAACATGTTCACAATTGATTCAGCATCTATTTATACAAGTATTTGACCTATTTTAGAATCAGACATTACACTGTTAACTCTAGATCCAAGGTATACAACTTGACCTTTATCCTTTAGTTTGCACATTTTAAAATAGTTAAAATGATTAAAACAATAATAATTACATTGATTTCTCCACACATAATGGATTTAAAACAAATCAAGAAGCTAAATATAAAACTTCATTGATTTATCTGACGTGGAAAGTCAAATCCACTTTTTGCAGGATGTAACTGACTGTTAGTTCTTGATCATTGGGTTGAACTAAAATTCTGTCGATGTTCCATTATTGAATTGATTACTAGGTCCCCTTCATGTATCAAGTTCTACTCTTTACTGTTTCATTGGGTTGCACTATTGGTTACTCATCGGGTTCCTTTGTCCTTTTTGTCATCGGGTAACACTGAATAGTATTTTTCAGGATGCTTTGTACTTGACAGTATCGGGTAACCTTGACATTGGGTAGTGCTGTGCCCTTTCTATCGGTGTATTGTTAATCAATGGTGTAGATCATATTTTTCATTGCATATACTAATGGAAAAATATAGTGTCTTCAAACCCATGTTGTGTGCCGGATAGGAAAGATAATCCAGGCTGATAGTAATTTCTGAACCTCTTGATGAATTAGGGGTTCGATCAACAGGTTTACTGGAATCTAATTTTTCCAGAAGGGTTTGGCATCTGGTTTTAGTGGGATGGTATGAGTCATGATAGATGTGTCATAGGTTTTTAGATCCTCATATCCCCAGGCAATAACGTCAATGTATTCTCAAAGAATCACAAGAATCTTCTCCTTCTCCTCTGGGGAGAAGGAGGTACCAATGTGGACCAATTTTTCTTCACCGGCTTCACTGATGTTGACCTTTTAAAAATTTACTCCCTCAGAGGAGGATGATATCTTTTCTTGAAGATGCATTCTAAAGCTACCATCCCCTTAGGGATGGTGTTGGTGGGTAGGGCGATGATCCTGTCATCTTCTTCACCCTGCCCGATATTGTCATGATCAGTTCCTTCCACTATCTGATCTTCAAAGATGCCAACATTGGCCATGAAGGCCAAAATATGTTGGTCATCCTTAAAATTTGAAAGTGGGTGATATTATCTAGGATGGATAGGGTGGGGAGAATTTCAACAATTTTTTTTTGGATCCGGGAACCAACCATCGACTCGAGGGTGCTAGCGAACACAACAAGGGCATCTGGAACATAGTTACATTTCTGGGGAATGAGATTGATGTGAAAAGAATGAAAGTATTCAATTAGACTCCATACCCAGTTTTGGTATGTAGACATCCTTTTTTTAGGACATGTGTATTGCCTCTGGACCTATTTTACAATCAGCTCTAAATCACCCATTGCCCAGAGGCGGGTGATCCCTTTTCTCAATGCAAATAGGAGTTTGAGGACCAAGACCTCATACTCTGTGACATTGTTGGTGTAGTTGAACTACAACCTGTATGATGCAAGGAAGGATTTCCCCCATGGGTTGATTAGTTCCACTCTAGCCCTACAACCTTGTTTAGACCGGGATCCATCAAACTTTAGGATCCATAAATCATTGTTCATTTTCTGGGGCTGGGGAGGCGAAGTGGCATTTGGATTGGTTTTGGGAGGTGATTCCTTTGGCTTTGATGATGCGTGGGGGAGAATTTCCTCTAGAGAATCCGCTAGTTCAGGTTTTGGACAAGCGGCACCATAGGTGTACCACTGGGCAAATTACTTGGTCTAGGGAATCTGACTTTACATTCTTTCTCTTGGAGGTCGTTGATGTGGTGGGTAGCGGAAGTGATGCAAGGCTCACACTCTAATTCAGAGTGTTTTTGGTAGTGTACCTAGCTCCAAGTGCTGGAAAAGAGGGTGGCCAAAGTTGTTGTGCTACCTTGTGAGTCTACCGCACACTTCAATTTCTTTTCCAGATCCTGAATTCTCTGAGAGATTATAGCATCCTCCTTGGGGATGAAATAAAAGGTTAGGATTTCTTGTCTTCGGTACACCCCAGGGAGGATTTAGAGAAAAGGACTTCATTTACCCTCCTGACTTCGGTGAGGGTTTGTTTCATTTTGGGTTCACTCTCCACCCAAATTTGATTTGATTTCCCCATCCAGGGGAGCTACAAGTGCGAGAAGTTTGTAGAGAAATAACTGTTAAGGGCCTTCAACCAATTCTAACTTAGTAACATCCTATAGGTTTCAGGGATGTCTACCACTTGGATGTCTATGGTGCTCAATATCTAGGGGTCTTGGATGAGCTAAATCTGGACATTCTTCAGCTCACCAACCATTTTCATGACAATTTTGTCCATTTGGACTACTGGGCCTTTGGATGGATAAGGGCATGACATTGCCCAAAGCACCTAAATCTACCAGGTAGTTGTAAAGGTTATTTCCCTTGAATATTCAAGCCTAGTAGGAAGGGAGGATCCTCTGTGTTTCCCTAGAATACTGCTGAGTTGGCATCATCAAATTTGACAGTCTTTAGTGGAAGACTGATAGCTTCTGGGTTTCCCAAGAGCTGCAGAAGGGACTTCTTCTACTTGGGAAAATTCAGAAAAACCTCCATCAAGGTCATTGAGGTGGTGGTTCTCTCTAATACCTTAGTGATATCAAACCACCCCCTGGGTAAAGTTGGTTTCCCCCGATCAGTTCCCTGGCTTGGTTAGGGTCGGGTTCTTTTGGCAGGAAGGAGTGATCACTTGTGTTATCCTAGGGGGTGGTATTCTTGGGAGGCATTGACACATAAGATGGCCCTTTTCCAACCTATATCTGAGTGTTGTAGGGAGTTCACAGGCTGGTGAAGGTGTTGGCATCAAAAGCTGAGATGGATTCATCAAAGAACCCCTGTAACTTGGGTTCTTCTTTGTCCTCTTCACCTATCCCAAAGAAGATAGTCTCACATGTGAAGGCAGTGTGAGGAGGCTCTGATGTGGATGATTTTAAGGGAGTAAGGTCAATAGGTTGTTTTCTATTCAACTGGGAGATCATGATGATCTTCTCCAGTGTGGCATAGTTCACCTCGAAATGGGAGCCAGTGTCATGCAATCTACACCACATGGTTAGGGGGTGTAATTCTCTAAGCTATGTAGAATGACTGGGTCCAACATCACCCTGAGTGGTATTTTGATTTAGAGGAGGACCTTTGGTATTTTCATTATTGTTCCATTGCTGTTGGTTAGGTTGAGGCCCATTGTTGTATTTACGACCTCTAGAATTGGTGTTTCGTTGTTAGAAGAAAATATTCCCTCTCTGGGAAATTGGAGTTGTGGGGTGTGGAAGGCCCCACCTTCAGCTCTCCCATATCCATCATCAGGGAGGAAACCAATTTTTGAAGGGATTTAACCTCAGCGGACAACTGGATAGTTTTTTCATAATGTGACGGTTGTTGTGGTGGGTTTTTTAGAAATTTGGCATCAGTTCCCGGAGTCAAGGACGGTAATCCTCTGGCCGCGGAAGATTGGAAGAAAGGTAATCTAAATGGTTGTGTCAAGGGTTATTGCATTTATTGTGATTGATTGTAAAGAATGTATTCCAGACCTGGTATAGTCTGATCTTGAGAAGGGTAAATGTACCGGGCCTATTGGTCTATCGCCGGTGGGCCCATGGCCATCGTTGGGGCACCCATTGCTGGAATGCAGTTGTATCCCCTGGCGTAAGGAGTTCCACTGGGAATCATATTGAATGGAAGGATCTTTCCAATCCTGCCAAGAGCTTTGTTCAAACCATGAGATAACTCCAGGGCCAAGTTGTAAACATTTTCCAGAGTATCCCGGTCATTGGCGGTGGCGGTTCTCTAGAAGAGAGTGGCAACAATGGGGTCCATGGAATTTAGATAGGTCTAGATGGTTACATCAGTAGATGGGATGAAAGGGCCCATGCACCACTTCAAGGCATATTGGAACCGATGGTTGAATGTAGTAAGAGGCTTGTTCAGTTCCTTCCCGATGGAGATAAACTGGGTGTGGGACTACGCTGGGTCTATGTGAATGTGGAAGGCTGCTAGGAAGGCATCTTCCATATCCTGCCAACTATTGATGGAGTTGGTGGGCAAGTTAAGGTACCAGTTTAGCTCGCTCTGCCCTAAAGATAGAGGGAACATCCAGGTTACAATGTCTTGATGTTGTAACCGATGTCAGTTCATGGCATCCTTGTAGGCTTGGAGATGTTCTTCAATAGTTCATGGGCCTAGATGCTCATATTTGGGGTAGATCTTCTCTGGATGTGGAGGAAGATCGTTGGTAGCTTTGGGGAACTGCCCCATTGGGGACTCGGTATTACCAAAGTAGGTAGCCATTGGGACTATTTGGTTTTGGCTAGGTTGACTGCCAGTCCCCAGGGTTATCTAGGGGAATTGGGTATTCTGGTGTGTAGCGAATACCCAGATAAAATTGGCTGGCTTCTTGGTTTGTTGGGTCCTACTATTTTGGATGGGAGGGCTGAGTTCTACAAAATCTTTGGGATTTGGGGCTGATCAGAGGATTCTTTCAAAATGTAGGGGTGAAGATGACCCTATTTTGTAAAAATTCTAGTTCCTAAGACTACTTCTTGGGGAGCCCTCAGGCGGTGTGAAATCAAAATCTTCCGAGGGAAATGAGCTCATGCCCTCCTTCTAGTGAAAGTTTTTGTTGATGGGACTTTGTGACCAGCTCCACCAACAAAGGTAAGTTGTCACCGAGTACCAGGGTATCGGCCAACTCTACCTGAAGAGGTCTACCAGAGAATAAATTCTCCTAGCCTCCAAGCACCTGGTAGTTGAGTCTCGATGGTGCGGGGGAGCTAAGTTGGGCATGTGACTGTTGTGTGAGGGGATAGCTAGTTTTTACTCATCTTCTCAGGGATTTCAAAAGGGAAGGGGTTTCCTACAAGAATTTGGACTTAATAAAGAAATTGCAAAAGATTGATCAAGGTTAGATATATGCTTCTACCTATAGTTATGCAGTATATATTCAAACATCAAACAATGCTCCAATGTAAGAAACTACACTAAATACCAAATACATAAAGAAACAGTGATTCACATGCATTCCGTAGCAAGGGGAGATAAGATCATTAATCTAAACTAAAAAATAGGAGCAAAGGACATAAGAAAACATACTGCACAAAATATTTTTTCCAACTTCAGAGATTAGAATAATAATAACACATGGCCATAAGATGTCCTTCCTTCTTTCATAAACTCAAATGGTTCCAGCATCAATGGCGAGTACATTCATGGCTCCAAGGGAGCATTCTAAGCTACTAAGAACAACTGAGCATTGAGCTCCTAAAAACAACTGAAAGTAAAATGCTATGCTTCGATTACTTGCTGGACTGCAAAATCATCAATTTTCTTGACCCTTGTTATGGCGTCAGACTTCTTATTTATACACAAAGTTTGACCTGAAACTAACCTAATCTAAATGTACACTTTTTGCGTATAATATATTATCCTGTGGACAATACTACCTGCACCACTTACAATCACCTCAGGATATGCAGAGGTCTAAGAAGAAAAAAGAGGAAGGTAAGAGGAGAAATTTGGAAGAATCGATGTAGAGAAAAGTGTCAAGGTACTTATAGAAGAAATATGATCATCCTAGTAACTAAGGCCACATGCCTCATAAATGTGAATTGCAACTCCCTATCTTTGATGTGCACCAGGTAGTTAATGCAGGAGTGATGCCTTGTAGGAATCACCTATCAAAGCCATCTCTTCCACTTGAAATACCTTATCTAGATCACCAACCTACTGACCCTTATTAACTTCTTGATAGTGATCGGTCAGCTCAAGAGAACCTAGATGTAGATCGCTGTGAATAAATACAAAACTTTGGACCTAGAATTCTAGAGTCTGGGAGCTTACGCTCAAAGAATAATGAATCTTCAAAACTGTACCTTGCTGGTGAAAATATCTGAAGACTGGAGGACTTTACTGTTCCTTGTTATGTTTGAAGGCCTCCAAAATCTGGCCGATTCCTTCCTCATCTATGTCCTTGACGCAGTCCCAGTGGTCGTTGACAACCCTGAACTACTCGTCAACATTGTCGGCTCCTTCCTTGAATTCTATAACCACTTTCACTACATCATGAGCCTAAAGCATCATGTTGGTTAACCATGACATCTTTCTACCATTGAAATCTCCGGTGGACTGGTACCAGGATTCCATCATCTCATCAAAGTTACTTAATACAAAATATTCTAAAGCACAAGTCTCGGTGGTGAAGGGATTAACTTGCGAAACCCTTGTCATGAATGTTGTATATGAATTTAAAGAATTTTGGACTTCTGAGATTCTATTCTTTAGGGCCACTACCAGTTGCTTTCTCACCTCAATTTTAAGGCCAAGTATGGAGTGTTGGGCCCGGAGGAACCCAAAGGGTTCTTCTCCCAAAATACCTATTTCTGTAATGAATTCTTCCCCTAAGTTCATTATCTCTTTTAATTCTGACCTCCATTCTTCATATTTTTCCATTTCCTTCTCCCATAGGGAGACCGCACTATTCACTTGGCTGATGATGTTGTTGGCCCGATAAAGGTCTTGGAGTGTCACTACTAGGAACTGACTTATGACTGTGATTTTCTTAGTGACCCACCCATCCATAGCATGTGCCTTCTTCTTCATGGCCCTCAAAGTATCAATATCACCCTATGGAAGTGGTGTTCTGGATGTAGAGGCTCTCGAATAGATCTCAGCCAGTGGCTATGTTAGTTCTACGAGAAGCCCGAGGAGATTTTCATTCTTTTCTCTTTCCTCCTTCAGCTTTTGTGCATGCTTGTCATATCGGGCTTTAATTACCTAACTCGCTTCCTTTAACAGGTTTAACTTGCCCTGTTTATCTCTCCTCCCTAGAGAAACTTCTGTAACTATATATTCTTTAGCCCTCACGGTTTCCGCTTCTACAATTGGGGAGGCATTGTGGCTACTATGACTGTACTTCTTCCCAGACCAGTCTGAAGGGTATGGATGGTCCAAGCCTTCTTAGGCTTCTTAGCATCTTGGTTCTGGGCCATCATCTCGGCCAGGGAAAGAGGGACACTTGCTTCTGTTGGGGCCTTTATTTTTTAGGATTCCACCAACCATTGTGGTGGCTGGGGTGGTCTTGCTGCTAAGGCTTGGGAATTAGGGTCTTCTTTGGGGCCCTGTGGTGTTTCCCTGGTATTCATAGTCACTTTGGAATATTTTTCTTGTCCCCTGGGATTTCCCATATCTTTCACCTCGGTGGTATTCATATTTGTATCTCTAAGATTTTCCCCTTCTCTAGTGTTTGTGGCCTCATTATCCAAATTTTTGAGGTTATTCCCCTCATCTTGTTGCTGCTATTCTTCCTCGGTGCCATCTGCTAGGACATTCTTCTCCAAGGTCACAACCTTTGGAGGGGCCAAAAGTGTTTGGCCTAGATCTGATTGTTGGGCCACAAAGATCACCTCACCGAATGTCACGCTGTAGGGCCTTTGATCACCTAGAGTGACTAGAGGTGTTTGGAGCATGACAACTGGGGGTGCAGTTGCTCCCAAAGGTCTGGTTTCCGTAGTTATTGTTGGCTAATCTTCTTGTAGTTACCTCTCCTCTTTCTTGGTCCCTGGGACCGGTGTTTCTTCCACATGTTGTGGATTTTATTTTTCCTGTTCTCATTCCTACTCTTGCTCCTAGTCCTTTTCTAGGGATACCTCTTCTTGTGCATTGATTTCCTCCACCGCCCTCACCACATTGGCCTACAAGTTCACCAAGTCTTCCATCTAGAAGAGGTCATCAAAATCATCGTGGGGAGGGTAGGCTGCTAGAGGATCTTCTGGTTCAGGAGAAGAAGGGATGAGTTCCACTTGGGGAACATTTGGCATCTTAAGACGTGCCTCTGTGCGTGGCAGGGGATGATCCACCCTTTGCTTCTTTCTTCTTATTTGTAGTGGGGCCTCGACATCCAAGATAGCTGCAGTTTCATCCTTAGTCTCCATCTGCTGGCTCATGAGTGCTGCCAGTAAAGGGGATCTTGCCGGGAGGGTAGATCCCACCAGAGTAACTGGAAGGCTAAGAGAAAGCTTGATGTTCAGGGTTTCACTCAGCTAGCAGAATGCCTCAAGCTGAGTGTGAATTTGTTCCAAAATGGGGAGTGGATTCAGGGGTGGGGCTGGTGTGCTCTCCTTTTCTTTCCCTTTATTTTTGGTTGGCCCAGCTGCTCTGGAGGCCAAAGTGGACCCCCACAAAATTGGACCCTAGCGGGTGCTTTTCTTGCACACTTGTGCAAAGTAATCATGGTTGTGCTATATGATGCCTAGGGTGACGTCCTCAATTGTGAAAATCTCCAGGGTGTCCCAATCCACCAGAGGGAGATCCATCTTGTTGATCCCCTTTGACTTGTACGATGGGTCCTCCAAAGGCCTGCTATTCGAAGGTCAAGGCTCTTCATCATCCCTTTGGTCATCCTTGAGTATTTTTGGCCTTGGAGGTTGAAATCATCTTGGCAATCCACCCAAAAATCCTCCATGTGAGGCTCATGGGGGGCGGATGCTCGGGGCAGCACTGCATTGAACTTGCCGAGTGGGACAAATTTTTTCTCGCTAGGTGGAACTCGGCCAGCCCCAGACCTTTTAACTCATTGTCGGCCTCTTTGGCTGCTGCAAGGATGCAAGAATAGTTCTAGCAAGTGATTGCGAATGGGATGGAGGTAACCTTCTTTACTCCATAAAATGCATGGAGCTCCAGGATTTTCATGCAGAACTCCAAAAGAATAATCCTATCCCTACAATGCTTGGGGAGTAGGTAGGGCTTGCCGGAGAACCTAGTCACCCGAATGTAAGAATGTTGTTGAAATTGAATAAAGTAATTTCTATAAGAACTCACCAAGGTCATTTCTTCCTTGGACAACCGGTACCCAGAATCATGAGTAAGTGTCAAATGTTGTGGTAAATGAAGGTGTCGTTTACAAGGAAAAAATTGGGGAAGCTAGATTCCTATTGAATTTGGGGATAATGGTCCCAAAAATCACTCTGACTGGGCCTGTTCCCAAGGATACACACTATAACTAAACCCTGGAGTCCAGGTCTATGTTGTGCCAGTGCCCATAATACATACAAAGTCATGTGGAACTTTGATGTCTGACTGGCATTGTTCAGTTGAAAATCCACATGGTTGGTGATGATAGTCACCCAGTCAAAGGTCTGTCCATGGGTGGTGATGTAGTATTGAAAATAATACATCCATTCCAAAAAGTCCCTGGCATGGGGTTCCCCAAAGATCCTGCATAAAAAGATGATCCTCGCCTGTACACATTCCTTGAAATATCCACGGGGGATCTCCAACTTCATTTTCTTGTAGTCCTTCCTCAAGGACTTCAACCAGTGTGAATTGAGATGCTGATGGGTGAGCTATGGGACTTTCTCAAACTCTTTCAATGATGCAGCCCAGGAGATGATAGTAGCATTTTTGAACTGGGGGATCCCTAGTCCCGAAGCAAAGGTGGTAGCATCAAGAGTTACTATGGTTGTTGGGTAATTCAATGGGAGGGAAGCAACAAGAAAAACCACCTAGGTGGGTGTGTTGTAGTGCTTCACCAAGGAGAGGGTCATCTCTGGTGCCTACATCAAGTAGGGAAAATAGGAAGCTTTGATGATGCCAAAAGCGGCCACATTCTTTGCCATGTTATCCTTGACAGATCACTGTTGATACATTACCCGGACAAGGCCCTATATTTTTTCTCATGATCTGACCTCTGTGTTGATAATATTATGAAGTTTGGAATCCACTTTGGATCCCACAAGGATTCCATCCTTTGGATATTTGGATGTTAATGGGAGCTTCTCCAACATTTTCTTTTCCCTTGTCTTGGTGGCTGCCTGGGTGGAAGTGGTTGGGAGTTCAGGACTTCCAGGGGGAGTTGTTACTTCAGACATTATTCATTGGGTACTCTGCAACCTGCAAGATTGGACAACTGTTAATATGTTATAAAATATAAAGTAATTTCATGGACTCCAGAGAGATCACCACCATTTTGCACCTATTCAAAAGACGTTAGCTTGCATCAAATCCCATAAATATAACAATTAACAACTTACTTGGAATTTGATCAAAACCCATAGGTTCTGGGGATTCTAGCTCATGTTACAAATGGGATGAATTCTTGGGGACTTCCTAGCACCTAGAGCCTAGGAAAACTAACTGTTATTGAAGTGACCAGGCAGTGAACCATACTGGGCTGACGTGGGTTGTCACATGGTCACACAATAAATGATGTAATGACATTAAAGGTGACATATTTCTAGACACAGATGAATTGAATTCCATATGGGACTATTTTGAATGCCCGCATGTGGGGAGTTAATCCTTCCATCAATTTTGCAATGATGGAGGAGAGAGAAAACCACCATGGCTCGAATAGGCGAGGTGCTGAGTTTGAACTAGGCAAAAACTAGGTGGTTGAGCTCAAAATTTGGGTTCAATAATGCGGAGAGCACAACAAGATCACCATAGGATGGGTTGGAAAAAAAATACACAAACCAACTATACAAAGACCCTAACTAGCCAAAATTACACAGGAAGCTGAAGAACGATGAATTTACAACAAACGACACCAACTAACCTACAGACTACTAATATTTAATAAGAAATTTACAATTATTTACATGGACTTACAACTAATTTACAAAAGTGTACCAAATATACATCACACAGAAGGAGGAAAGCCTTCCTACAAAGCCATCCCACCAATGGGAGGCGACAAAAAACCAGAAGACAAAAAGCAAACAAAACGAAGACAAAACCAGAGACAAAAAGAATAAAGCAAATGAAAGAAACAAAGAGAGAGAACTAGAAGGACCTACCTTAAACATCTGGAAATGTGGGAGGAAGGGAAAATAAGGTTCTCTACAAATAGATGGCTTCATGAATGATGAACACCGAAGACCTTGCAGGAGAACTGAAGCACGCACAAGCTCAAACTACTAAACACTCGAAGCAAACACACTTAGCTCACTGGTAATCTTTGCAAATTGCACTTAATTTTTCTTAATTCAATCAGGGTAATTTTTTCATAGTAAATGTAAAAATGACAAGTGAAACCTCATTTACACCCTTAGGTAAAACGCACCGCTTCCTTTTGCAAGTCTTGAGAAAAAGGAAAACCTCCGGGCTCCAGGCTCGGGGATCCTGTGCAGCCACACCCTCTAACTAAAGAGGAAGAAATGTCAAAGAATCTTGGAGTATAGAATCTAATAGGTACAAAGAAACAAAACACTCTGGGACCAGGTCCTGGAGGGAGAGAAGCCAAAAAGAAAAGAAAATAGTGGCCCCGCGGAGGCAAAGGCCATAAGAAAACAAAAGAAAAAGGAACAAGGAAAAAACAAAAAGGGGGACCCAAAATTTCTCCCACAAAATGTAGGGATGGGTATGTAGGGCATAACAAGACCATATACCTATTAAAACTTTTATGCCATTATGTGGCACCATACTATTCTTAAATCTTGCCTAGATTTGAAGCCATGCAAAAATGAGAATATTTTAGTGGATCCTGCTCATAATTTCATCAGAAAAAAGACTTATCTCAGTCCTCTTTGAACTTATTCATTCATGCACCAAGCTTTAGATTGACAATTGTTACTTCTTGGTAAAAAATATTTATCTTTCTAAGTACATTTCACCCTAAACTTACACAATAATCAAAGATTTTAATTACCTTGACAACACAAACTCTACAATGTTTATGTTTTGGCATTTTATCCCTTAAAATGCCACAATTATTACCTTTCTTGCCTCACCTCTTTGAAGATTGAAATTATATATTTTTTCTACTGCTTGCTTGCTATAATAGTACAAGAATAATTTGGGGGTGCTTTCCATCTTATGGACCAAAGAAATGGAACTGTGACTCTTTCTCTTGCATATATGACTTTGACTTCTCCCTTGCAGAATATTAGTCTTTGGGGAATTTGAATTAGTCATTTATAATGGTTTGGCCAGGTGGGAGAAGTCTAGTAATTTCATTTGTAATAGCTACAATGGTGCAAGTGTAGTGGATCATATGATTTGTTCATATGGTTTGTGTGAGAAAATGCAGAAAGTTTTGATGGGTGAGCAACTTTGTGATTTAAATTTTGATCACAAGCCAATTTATTTAAGCATCTCAGACTGAAAAAAGCAGCTTGAGAAAAAATTTCTAGTGTTTTCAGCAATCTTCATCAAAGGGAAAGTTTCTTATCTCCAAAAAATTGTGGTACATTCAAGATAATGTGTTTTAAGGAGAAACATCCACTACATGATCTTCATTGTCACACACTAACAAACTTAATACAAAGTGCACTTGTTGAGTGCAAAAGGGCAAAAAATAAAAAAATATGAAACAAATTTATCTCCTACTACTACATGGTTTGATGAGGAATGCAAAAAAAGAAAGGAGAACTTTGAAAAATTCAAACAAGGAAAAAATTGATTTCAAAGCATAAAGCAAATTTTGAGAAAGAAAAAAGTTATTTCATTGTACAAGGAAGGAAGAGCTAATCTTCCTTGGGAAAAATAACCCCACATTATTTTGGAAAGAACTACAACCAAGAAAAGAGTAAATGAAAAATAATATTATAGATTTTTAGTGGTTTGATTATGCAAAGCGACTTTATGAGAAGGACTCTAAGGTTGACCTTCCCCCCTTGGTCAACACTATTACTCAACTTTGCACTATAAAAGAGATCGAGATGGGCATCAAGAAGTTAGGTGTTGGAAAATAAAAAGACTTAGTTGATATTCAAGAAGAGTATCTAATGTGGGGTATAAAAAATCTTTCACCTCACATTATAGAAATTTTCAGCATCATTCAACAAGTGTTCCATTTAGATTGGATAACTAGTCTTGAAATTCATCTCTTCAAGAGTGGTGATGTCAATAGTCCTTCAAATTATAGGACCATTGTGATAAATTATTTATTAGAAAAGTTAGTTGGAAGTATGCTACAAAGTAGAATTATCAAGTGGCTAGAAGAAAGAGATAAACATATTAAAGGGAAAGCTAGTTTTGGATCTAAGCACTCCATGGTTGATCATGGTATAAATTTGAGGCACATCATCAAAAGAATTTGGGAGAAAAAAGATGAAGTCTTTTGCTACATTGTAGATTTGAAAAATGATTTTGACATGATCCCAAGAGACAAGCTTAGACACATGATGTAGGAATTTGGGGTTCCTTTACATCTTAGATCAACTATTCATAGTATGTACAAGGAGGTTATGTCGACATTAAAATTCAGCTGGCATCTTTGAAATTTTTAGGGGTAATATACGTTCAAGAAAGAGTGCCCTTTGTTCCCTATCCTTTTCGAATTATGCATTGACAAATTTGAAGAGTGATTAAACTTAGAAGTGGTGATGGTTTCCATTTTGGCAAGCTTGTGCTGAGGCTTCTTTTGTATGTAGATGCCCTTATTTTGATTTCTAAATATGCTTTTGGCTTACAAGACCATTTAATTTCCCTTGAGAATTTTTGTAAAATGATGAGGATGCATGTAATTATTAGCAATAAAAAAGTAATTGTTTTCTCTAACAAAAGAGAACTTAAACAAAATAAGTTTTACTCTGAAGGTAGTATTACTCTTGAAGAAGTGACAAATTATAAATACCTCATAATTGAATTCAACAAAAAATGAAGTTGAAAAGGTTGCAAAAAGAAGTGAACTTTGTGAGGTTGGAAAGTATTTTATGCTCTTAAAAATAGATGTAGAGAGGTAGAGCTATGAGTTTTGAAAAATACCCAAAATCCTTTTGGGCTTTTAGTTATTCCAATTGTACTCTTTGGTTTTGTTACCTATTTTTCACTTTATGGGGAAAAATAGCTTTAATACCCCCCTAGATCTTTTGTAGGGGTATTAGATGGTGTACTTCATTAGAACTGATCTAGGCATATTATAGATGTTATTATCCAGTTCATAATTTGTGGATTATTGTCCACTATGGATTTTCATGCATGAGATTATTGTAAGGAAGTGAGCCTTCCTCAGGGTTGTAACCCTTATTGTATTTGAGCATTGAGCTCTAGGTAGTGTTCCTAACTACAAGTGCATTCTCATTGTAATACCCTTAATAGGGTATAATGATTTTAACAGAGTACAACATCTTGTAGGTTCCATCCCCACCATGGTTTTTCCCTTAAATAGGTTTCCACAAACAATACTTGGTGTTATGTGTTCTTGATGTATTATGGATCTATGCTTTACTGTCTACTATTATGATATGGGGGTTAACGTTAAAATTTGTTAAAGTTTGAAGTGATTAGACACAACTAATTCACCCCCCCTAGTTGTGTACTATTTTTTTTTCTATTAGTAATCCTCTCACAATAAGATCAAACTCATACCATTGCAAAACCAAGGAATAATGCCCAATAAATCATCTCCCTTACATAATCATAATGAAATCATAATAACAACATATGCACAAGGAGATAACCAGCACGCCAAACCATCTCTCAAATGAAACCTCCAAAACTAGCTCACACCATAGCTCAAGATCCACATATATGAAAGATAAGCATAAACATAATGCACCTAGAATGAGCAATGGGAAAAACCTCTCAAGTAGTAAATTTCCTAGAAGACCAAGAGTCAAGAATAAAAATGGTCATGAAGTTATCCAAGTCTCCAAGACTAATCCAAGATCAATCTCCTCTCAAGTGCATACCAGGTGAATGCTCCTTGGTCTCTACTAAAACCAACAATTGTCCCAACACACACATGTCTAATCACAAGAGAAAATCAGCATCACCCAAGTCTCCAAGTATCCATGAGCACCTGTAACTAATCAATCCATGACAAACTCCAAATGCAACACAAAACTATCATGAAGTATCAAGAAAATGATCAATGTCACATATCCAACATAGGAATTAGGATAATAAATGTTGGTCTCCTTTAATGGTTTTAATAACTAGGCCCTAGAACCATAACTTAGGGATTGGATTTTCATACTAAGTAGTTACCTTATCATTATCACAGCTCATTTTCTATCAACTCAGAGGCATATAGTTGAAATGGGTCATCAAATTTTATGTACTAGAGACCCAATTGTAGCCATTCTCTCTACGACTGAAAAGGAAATGGTGTTGAAAGTAAAGTGAAGGGAAATGAAACAACTGAAATGCTTAATAGAAACTATCAGCTAAAATGAACTCAAATAGATAATGTCAATATAATCCATGAAAATTAAATAGTAAATTTCTCTATTTTATTTGGCTATAGGAACAATCATAGGAAGGATTTTCCAGTGGCTGCAGGAATAGTCAACCATAAGGATAACAACTAAATACTGTATGAAAAGTAACTAATGAACACAAAGACATTATTAATCACTATGTGGGCCCCGTTTTTGAGTCTTCCCAAAGCTCAACTAGATACTTACAAACTTAAAATATCATCTTATTCATCAAAAAACACTATTACATACTAATGTAGCTGAAACTGTTCTTCAATAAACTAAAAATTATAAAATTACAATATTTGAAGTTCTAACCTCTTGAGAAGGGGTATATGAACTTTATTTAATTATAGAAGACTCCTAACTGAAACTAACTAACAACAGTTCTACTCCCAAGAAATAAGGAGGATAAAATTTATTGCAACACAAGAAAATGAAGGGAGTTATGCTTTGAATAAGAAACAGTCAAACTATTTTTGCTGTAGAGAAAATATAACATAACTCCCCTCTAGATCTATTATACAACAAGCATGAAAACTTAAAGTCTCATTATTACACCTAATGAGCTGTAATTGATCAATTGCCAACTCTTTCAATGTTCATCTTGGCATGAGTTTGTCTTCAACCAATTAATTGATATGAACTCCCACATTGCAAGGATTTGACCATTGTTGCTCCTTCATTTACTCCTACATCATGACATTAGTGTGTACAAAAAAAGGCATATTGATCTCACATCAAAATAATAATTTATCTAACTACATGCAAGATTAATATGAATAAATCACATAGAAAAGGTCACATATAATCTTTTATCATTGAGTCAAAAAGGAAGTATAGGGATAAGTTCATCACCACTTAATAAGTTAAAAAATACAACATAAAGTCAACATAGAAACATCATTAAAAAGGTCTTCAAACCTTATATCAATATCTAAAAACCTCTGACAGAACTAGTTAAAAACATAAAAGACATAGACATAATGAAGGCATTAATTGGGCTCATCATTACCCCAACTGAACATGTTACTAATCCTCTAGTAGATAGTAGATTCCTCATCATGTTTGCATTGTGTAGTCACTAGGGGTAGTCTATCTTGAACCTCTTGTAGTTAAACTCCAATAAAATCCTTTATTTTTCTCAAGCATTTACCACCTACCTTTCTCTACTGCTTCATTAAAAACATTTCCATACTAATTGTAATATGGCATTGGCTGGATAAAAGTATAGGAGGTTGAAAGATTAGAGGAAGCCAATTATTCTATTTTTCTCTATCCAGGTGCATATACCAAGATGCTCTTCTGATGACCCTGTATAATAATTTTTAAGGGAATTTGGCTCCATCTACATGAGCTCCTATGTTAAATTATTCCACCTTTGTGCTAGATAACCCATCCTTGTATGCCCTGCAACATGACCCATATGTTCAAATTATTGGAATACCTCTTTGAACTCATTCATTCATGCACCAAGATTTAGATTGACAATACTTACTTCTTGGTGTAAAAATATTTATCTTTTTAAGTAAGTTTCACCCTAAACTTACACAATAATCAAAGATTTTAATTACCTTGACAACACAAACTCTATAGTTTTTATGTGTTGGCATTTTATCGCTTAAAATTCCATAATTATTACCTTTCTCGCCTCACCTCTTTGAAGATTGCAATTATATATGTTTTCTACCGCTTGCTTGATATAATAGCACGTGAACAATTTGGGGGTGCTTTCCATCTTGTGGACTAAAGAAATGGCACTATGACTCTTTCCCATGCATATATGACTCTTTTTCTCCCTTGCAGAATATTAGTCTTTGGGGCATTTGATTTTGTCTTTTATAATGGTTTGGCTAGGTGGGATAAGTCTATTAATTTCATTTGTAATATCTACAATGGTGCAAGTGTAGTGGATAATATTATTTGTTCATATGGCTTGTGTGAGAAAATGGAGAAAGATTTGATGGGTGAACAACTTTGCGATTTAAATTTTGACCATAAGACGATTTAGTTAAGCATCTCAGACTGAAAAAAGCAGCATGGGAAAAAAATTCTAGTGTTTTCAGCAATCTTCATCATGGGGAAAAATTATTTTCACTCAAAAAAAATGTGTTACATTCAAGATAATGTTTGAGAGGTGTTTTAAGGAGAAACATCCACTACATGGTCTTCATTGTCACACACTAACAACCTTAATTCAAAGTGCACTTGTTGAGTGCAAAAGGGCAGAAAAAATAGAAAATTAGAAACAAAATGGTCTCCAAATACCACATGGTTTGATGAGGAATGGTAAAAAAGAAAGGAGAACTTTGAAAAATTCAAACAAGAAAAAAACTATTTCAAAGCATAAAGCAGATTTTGAGAAAGAAAAAAGTTGTTTTCATTGTACAAGGAGGGAAGAGCTAATCTTCCTTGGGAAAATAACCCCACGTTATTTCGGAAAGAACTACAACCAAGAAAAAGTAAATGAAAAATAATATTATAGCTTATTATTTGTTTGATTATGAAAAGTGACTTTACGAGAAGGATTATAAGGTCGACCTTCCCCTCTTGGTCAACACTATTACTCAACTTTGCACTATACAAGAGATCGAGATGGGCATCAATAAGTTAGGTGTTGGAACTTAGTTGATCTTCAAGAAGAGTATCTAAAGTGGGGTATGAAAACCATTTCACCTCACATTATAGAATTTTACAACATCATTCAATAGGGGTTCCCTTTAGATTGGATAACTAGCCTTGCAATTCCTGTCTTAAAGACTGGTGATGTCATTAGTCCTTCAAATTATAGGACCATTATGATAAATTCTTTATTAGAAAATTTAGTTGGAATTATGATAGAAAGTAGAATTAGAAAGTGGATGGAAGAAAGAGATAAGCATATTAAAGGGAAACATAATTTTGGATCTAAGCACCCCATGGTTGATCACGGTACAAAATTTCAGGCACATCATTAAAATAATTTGGGAGAAAAAGGAGGAATCCTTTTGCTGCTTTGTAGATTTCAAAAATGATTTTGACGTGGTCCCAAGAGACAAGATTTGACACATGATGTAGGAACTTGGGGTTCCTTTACATCTTAGATCAACAATTCATAGGATGTATGAGGATGTTTTTTTGACATCAAAATTCAGCTGACATCTTTGAAATTTTTAGGGGTAATATACGACCAAGAAAGGGTGTCCTTTGTCCCCTACCCTTTTTGGTTTATGCATTGACAAACTTGAAGAGTGATTAAACTTAGAAGGTGTTTATGGTGTCCATTTTGGCAAGATTGTGCCAAGGATTCTTTTGAATGTAGATCCCCTTATTTTGATTTCTAAATCTTCTTTTGGATTACAAGAATAATTACTTTCCCATGAGCATTTTTGTAAAATGGAGAGGATGCATGTCAATATTAGCAAGAAAAAAGTGATTGTTTTCTCTAACAAAAGAGAAATTAAACAAAATAAGTTTTACTTTGAAGGATGTAGTAATCTTGAAGAAGTGACAAATTATAAATACCTCAAAATTGAATTCAACAAAAAATGAAGTTGGAAATGTTGCAAAAAGAAGTGAACTTTGTGAGGTTGGAAAATATTTTATGCTCTTAGAAATAGATGTAGAGAGGTAGAGCTATGAGATTGGAAAACTACCCAAACTCTTTTTGGGATTTTAGTTATTCCAATTGTAGTCTTTGGTTGTGTTACCTATTTTTTCACTTTATGGGAAAAAATAGATTTAATATTCCCCTAGGTCTTTTGTAGGGGTTTTAGATGGTGTTTATAGAGTAAAAAAGGGAAAAAGAAAACATGAGTTAAATTCATTCCTTATGGTAAAAGCTTAAAGTTTCAAAAAGGGGAAAATAATTTCAATTTAATATGTTAAGAGCCCTTATTATTGTGTCAAATTTCAAGCATTCCTTTTTTTGTAGTTTAGGAGGGAAATCAAAGGTTTTCCTTTTTCAAAGCTCATTAAATTGTGCCCTAGCTCATTTTGAGCATGAAAATGGAATCCTTAAGGAGAAACACCATGATCCATAAGGAGATAACAATGAGTTTTAGTATCGAAGAACAAATTTGAAATAAGGAAGATAATAGATTCAAAGAAAATGATAATTTTTTGAAGTAAAATATAGTTTGGAGTTCAAGAGAAATGGTTTTCTTGATCCAAAAGGCTATAGCATTGAAAGGGACACAAAACAATGAGTTTGTTGATAGTTAACAATGTGTTCATCTATGTTAATGAAAATATCACAAAAGTAACATAAAGAAGGAAATGAATATAAGGTTTGAACAAGTATACACATGAGAAAGCTCGGGTTTGTGGATGTTAACAACATATAGACATAGGAGAAGAGAATATGATGAGATAAGTAAGGAGAACTTACTCTAATGACCACATTTTTTAAGAAGGAACAACACTTCTCTATTGTCGAAAATAATAGATTCGCCCATAAAAATATCAAACAATGGTGGAAGAACAATGAGATTTTATTAAAGAATCCAAATTCGTATTAATGAAGAGAAGCTAATATGGGAAACCACATCAAGTTCAAAGAGGAAAAATGACACAATTGGCCCTTTGCCTATTTTTGCAAGAGTAATTGAAGATACTCTTGTGAGAGCAGTTGCTTGAATAGGAGATACAGGTTTTAAAGAGAAGTAGCAGTGGTCTCATGAGAGAAAAACATATTTATGGGTTGACAATATTTTATATGAATAATGCTGAGTTTAAAAAGGGTTTCAATCTGTTTCATTGTAGAGAGGTAAGTTTCCAAACCAAAAAGAACAAAACTCTACTTTAAGAAACCTCATTCTACAAATAATATCAAATGAGAGATCATGTACTAAGTTGTTTATTACATTTCATTTCCATGTGAGGTTTCTTGTCTCAAATAGTTTGATTATGATATGAACTAAAGGAACACATGTTAAGATCAGTGTCTCATGGCATTGAGATAGAATCATAAAGCAGTGAATATTGCAGTAGCATATATGAACCCCTTAAGAGTGTATTCATTGCTATGGGAGGGCAATAATTTCCATTGTCATTAAACTAAAGATGTTTCCATTGTCATAAAAATAAAGGTCAATACATTGTTGCATTGGTGCTAATAAAAATTAAATGCAATGGAGAAGAGTAGAGAATGATATGAAGGGAAAATATGAAAGACAATGTGAAGACAATTACTATGGAAAAAGATCATCTACAATGCACAAGGATCAAGTTTGCAATGAAAAAATATGTTAATACATATTTTCAATGTTCCTGGTCAATGGCATTGAAAGTCAAGATGGAAAAAATAAGGATAAATCATTGACCAAGAGAAGTACTACATGAATCCATGCCTTGGTTTAGAAGAGGGTAATGAACACTTGTCAAAACAATGAAACACTCTTGACACATATCAAAGACAAAACAATGAGTCAAATGCATATCAAGTATGGTGAATACATTGTTAGAAACACTGAGAGGGGGGGGGGGTGAATC
>MU225240.1:12222370-12249710 GCA_018584345.1 Thuja plicata
CTTCTGAGTTTTGGATCTACAAAACTTTGAGATGTGTCCTGCCTTTCCACATGTGTGAAAAATAATAGGAGGTCTGATTCTTTTGTTCATCATGCTGCATTGCTTTGCTATGTGTCCATTGTAGTTAGATATCTGACATGTAGTGTTCGACAAATTCCTTTGAGGTTGATTTCTCTGATTGTTTTGATTTATTCTTCTTTGATTCTGCTGTGACTGATTTCTGCAATGTATAGCCCTATGACCAAATTTATTACAAGAGAAAGAATAACCATTGAAGGGTCTTACCTTTTTGCAATCTCTTGCCAAATGACCATGTTTTTTGCAAGCATAAAAATTTATGTTAACTTGCTTGATTTCCCTTTTTGGTAGATCAGATTTAATCTCTTCAACATTTTCAACTTTCTTTGCTTCTGAAAGTGCTTCATGAGGTTTCTCTATTTCCTGTAATGAATTGACTTTAGTTTGTGTTATATTAAATCCAAGACCAGTAGTGTCACCTTTTTTCTTTTGTGCATTGAGTTGAGATTGAAGTGAATCAAAACTTGCATGAAGTTTATCAATCTTATCCTTTGCTTCTATCAATTCAGATTCCAAATTCTTTTTTATGTTTTCCAATTCCAGAACTTTCATGTTTGCTTTTAAAAAATCATCATCTAGTTGCTGCTTTCTTTGATCTTTTCTTCAATAGCAATTTGGCTGTCTATGAGCTGTTAATCTAGATTCTCAATTTTATCCTTCAGAGACATATTCTCTTCATTAAGCTTTTTGATCATTTTCCCTAAGTCACTTGTAGAACAGTCTTTCAAATATTTTCTTAGTTTCTTTATAAGCATTTGTGAGCCATCAACTTTCAGTCTAAGTTCTTCATTTTCTTTTTCAGTTCTATCAAGAACTTCAAGAGCTGCTTCAAGATTCTTTTTCAAATGTTTTGCTTCTGCTGAGTCCATGATCTCGTCAAGTGGTTAAAATTATTTGCTGAGGACCAAAGCTCTGATACCAATTGTTAGAAACACTGAGAGGGGGGGGGGGTGAATCAGTGTTTGACTATTAATTACTTTTCAACAACTTAAACATAAATGAAACATACATAGAATGAAGCTTAACATAACAACTTATAACACATGATATGATTATGGGGAAACCTTAATCAGAGGAAAACCTTGGTGGGAATTAGTACTTACAAATATTGTACTAAGTATAATGAACTTGTGAGAGTTCCTTTTCCCTGTTAGAAGCAATCTTTAGAATATGAGTACAATGACCTAGTTAAAGGTCGGACCCTGTTAGGAGTCTTTTACAAAACCCTGTTAAAGGTATATGGCTCACTACCTAGGCTCACTACACAATAAGATGAAGGCAACAACCTTCTGAAAGATGATATGCACTATATCAAAATGAACTGCTGTGATGACACTGTTGTCTGATCAGTTTTGTGTATGTGCGAATGCTCTTACTCTCTTAAAGAGCTATATCATATATTGACTTCATAGTACTATCCCTCTGTATCTTCCTCTTACATAATAATCAATACTTCTTTCATATCTTTACATTACATACTTATATATGCAAATCCGAATAGGCATGACCCAAAATAAAACACTAGTCAGACCTAAAAAAAAATATACAATGCTTCCGAACAAGTTGGCTTCAAGCGTGTTTACTAAAATGTTAATTTCATCATTACAAACATATAACAAAAGGCACTTAGCCATTACATCACAAAATAATACACGCTGATCAAAACACTTAGTTGGCTTCCATGCTCTGTCTCCTGGACTGCTGGTCTATTGATCTGCTTGTAAATTTTCTGTACTATAGTTCCATACTATGCGTGTCTAGATGTAGCATGTACATATGTCATACAACTTATATCTGAATGTGCATAAGCTGAATCGATCTCTCGCACCTGCACTGATCTGCTAATCACTGAGTAACTTTGTTCACCCTATTTTTCTTACTTAGTCATTTTGTCTTTCATGATAGAAACTAAACATGACTTTGTTTCCATGATGACAACACAAAATGAGTCATGCATCCTCAGGTAGTCAACTTGCCAACATACATGGTATAAAGACTGTTAGTAATAACTGAGACGGGGGGGGGGGGGGGGGGGGGGGNGGTGAATTAGTGGCCTAAAAATTAATCTTAAATCAACCCTTAAAACTTAGAACCACTAATTATGTCTCAAGTTATCTTTTGTCCTACAAGATGTATGCCTTGAAATACTTTAATCAATTTTCTACTTGTCGGATTTGTTTGTTAATCTCTCTTTTGTATGATTACCGATAAGCAGTTAACTATTTACTGAAACACAGTAAATATGTAGAGTATACTGATCAATCTAGAAATGCATATGTGAAATGTAAAATAGTAAAGTAATAAACCATAAACACATAACATAATGATTTTAATGTGGAAACCCTGTTAAGGGGAAAAACCACTGGGACTGGTACCCCAAATTTTCACTCTTCTGAAGTGAGTTCTGTTAGGAGCCAACCTTGTTAAAGGTTATAAACACACTATTAGGTGTGACCTTGTTAGAGGATCTAGAAATAGTTTGTCAACTAGTATCTAGCATCTAATGCTACCATCCTTGATCAAACTCTCTTGGCTTGTCAATAGGTATCGGGCATATCCAATTCTACTTTTGTGATCAAAATTTTTGATACTCCTTGGGATGTATCTCAATTGTAAAAGAATTCTAAGTCCTGCTCGGTTAAGAGGCTTTATGATTCAATGGTTAAACTAAAACACTAATGATCTGTTCATACATACAACTCAATTACAAATTTTTAGATCTATTGTAAGTCCATTACCTCTCTAATCAATATAATCACTTATACCTTTGCTCCACACTGTTATGCTCTGTGATGCTTGTCTCACTGTTCTTTGGTGTCTGTAGAATCTATCTCTTTCCTCAGCTTGTTGATTAGGACTGAATGAAGATTTTCTTCTCCTTCAAATTTTATTTAGCATCTTCCTCTTCTCTTTTTCTCCTCACCTAATTTTATTTAGCATCTTGATTCTTGGTGTGTTCCACAATTCTCACCAATAGATTTAAAGAAGACTCCTAATTTATCTCAAAGAGATCTTCTTGCCAACTGGACAAATCATCTTTAAATCAATTACTTATCTCTGGATTTATTTGGATGATTAAAACAATTTTAAGTATTTGTTAATTCTATCTTTAGCTTCTTGATAGCTAAGCATTTTGTAATTTTCTAAACTCTCTGTCCTGTCAGTCAACACTTTAGTTAGTCATTGGTGATAATTGACTATTCCGTTGGTGTGACTTCAGTTGTCATCAGGATCTCCATCCTTGTCTTCTCCGTCGGGCAACACTAAAATTCTCTCTGTCGGGTTACACTGTGCTTTGCTCATCGGTCAACACTATGAATTTGATTGTAGGTAAAGCTATGCATTAGCTCATCGGGTAACATTATGACTCTACTCTTTTACTCTAACCATCGATGTGCACTCTGTCGGTTTATGCAATCACTTAGTGAATACTTGACTTGTATGCATTACTAATAGCATAGTCTTGATTCATTGGTTCTTTGAAGTCTTTAGCAGTATTTCCATGACCATATAGATTATATCAAGTTGACATCAATGACAATAAAATACATTAACTAATTTGATTCCTTGCATGATCATCAACTTAACATCTTCAAACATTCAATCAGTTACATGTCATCAATCTCGCCCTTTGGCATTGATGGAAACATACTACATTATCATACTATACTATTACTAATACAATATGAAATATACAGTTTCATCAAGCTTTCCTAATGTAAATATTACAAATGTCTGGCTTTTGGTAAGATCAAATAGCTTTGATATGATTATTACAACTTTCTTTCTATCTTCAATCCCTTTACTGGATAGTTGTGGAAGCTTTCTTTCTCTGATATGATGTGTTCTTCTTCTATGTCAAACTCTCTCCCTTTGACTATTCTCCTTTCTTGTGATGTCTTTTATCAGTAATTCTCTTCCTTTGTGTGTACACTCCCTTTCTAGTTACATTCTCTACCTTTGGATACTTTGATGGATATGATGTCTTCCTGAGATGACAATGGATGAACTCTCTCCCTTTGACATCAATGCCAAACAAGTATATTTTCAAACATAGAGTTTGCAAAACAAGTATTTGACAACAATGTCAAATGGATCCTTTCTATCCATAATATATTCCTTGAATTTCCCAATCCATCGGTAATAAATCTGGTGCTTGGAGTAGATAAATACCTTGATTTGTATAGATGTATCATTGAAGTCCATCTCTTTGCTTGCATCAACATGAATGATATTCTGATAATATGCAGGCTGATGTATTTTTCTAGTCAGATTACTGACTAGTAGACAAGGGTCTGACCCCTAGTCTCTTTCTCAAGTATTCAAATGCATCCTTGGGCAGTGGCTTGGTGAAGCTATCGGCCAATTGTTCCTTTGATTGCACATACTCAAGTATCACTTCCTTTTCCTAAAATTGTTCTCTCAAATAATGATACTTGATATAAATATGCTTTGTTTTAGCATGCATGACTGGATTCTTGGAAATGTTTATTGCACTTGTATTATCACAATAGATAATTACTGGTTCTAAAATTTTCATATGCATACCTTCCAATAACTGTTTGATCCATGCAATATTTGAGCAGTTTGCAGTAGAAACAACATACTCTGCCTCTACAATAGATTGAGAGATGCATCCTTGCTTCTTGCTAATCCATGTGAAAAGTCTATCACCCATAAAGAATGCTCCTCCATTTGTGCTCTTCCGATCATCAATATTTCCAGCCCAATCAGCGTCAGTAAAGACCTTAAGTTCAAATTTGTCTTCTCTTTTATAACATAAGCCATATTCCTCAGTATTCTTTAGATATCTTAGGATTCTTTCCATAGTAGAAATATGTGATTCCCTGGGATTAGTAGAGAATCTAGAAAATATTCCTACTGCATGTGCAATATCTGGTCTAGTATGTACAACATACATGAGTTTTCCAATCATTGATCAATACAAAGTCTGATTTACCTCTGATGACTTGTCTTCCTTTGTCAGTTTGCATCTAGTTGCCATCAGTGTTCCAACTAGTTTGGATTCTTCCATATTGAATATTTTCAGTACTTCTTTGATGTACTTGGATTGTGTAATGAAAATACCTTCGTCTTGTTGCATGATCTACATACCAAGAAAGAACTTGATCTCTCCAAACATAGACATCTCAAAATCTTTGCTCATTTCATTTTCAAATGATTTTCATAGCATATCATTGTCTCCAAATATGATGTCATCAGCAAATATCTCAGCAATCAAAATGTTAGCATCAATATATTCCTTCAAATAAAGATTACTATTTTCACTAGTCCTTACAAATCCAATACTTATAAGATAGGAATGAAGTCTTTCATATGAGGCTCAGGGTGCTTGTTTCAATGCATACAGGGCTTTGTGTAGTCTACATACCATGTCCCTCTTGTCTACATCAACAAACCCTTCTGGTTGTTCAATGTATACCTCTTCCCCAAGTACTCCATTTAGGAATGCAGACTTGACATCCATTTGATATACCTTGAATCCTTTACATGCAGCATAAGCAAGTAATATTCTCACTCCTTCTAGCCTAGCAATGGGTGTAAAGGTCTCTCCATGGTCAATTCCTTCTTCTTGTGCATACCCCTTGTATACTAGTCTTGCTTTATTTCTTGTGACTTCTCCATTCTCATTCAACTTATTCCTGAATATCCATTTTGTACCGATGACATTCTTGTCATCTGGTCTCAGTACAAGTGTCCATGTCTTGTTTTTCTCTATCTGATCAATCTCTTCATTCATAGCACTTATCCATTCATCATTATCTAGTGCAACATTGATAGATTTGGGCTCATAATCACAAATAAGACATCTTGTATTTAGAGACTTACTTCTGGTTCTCATACCAGCCTTTTTATCTCCTATGATCTAGTTCTGTGGATGGTTCCTTTTGACATATCTTGTAATTATAGGTTCAACTCTTTTTTCTATCAGCTTGCTCATCATTTTGTTCATGATTCTGTTCTCCATCACTTTGTGCATCATCTTGAGCAATATTTTGATCGTCGGTATTTGCAGCTTGATGCTGAGGTGCAATGATCTATTGCTTAGGAGCTCCACATTGTTGGTTGGGTAGAGTGTCAGGTTCCTCATTGTAATTAAACCTATTGTAGTCCTCTGGTTCTTTAGTGCTTTCCTTTTCATTCTTCTCTGCAAATTCATCTATCTTTACATTTGTACTTTCAACAATTTTGTTAGAGGCTTTGTTTAGACATTTATAAGCCTTGCTCTTGGTAGAATACCCTAGAAATATTCCTTTGTCACTCTTTGAGTCAATTTTTCCATTTCTATCATCTTTTAAGATATAACATTGACTGCCAGAATTTTTGAAGTAACTTACATTGGGTGTGTATCCATACCATAGCTCATAAGGTGTCTTTTTGATGTCTTTCTTCAATTGTACTCTATTTAATGTATAAACAATAGTGCTGAAAACTTCTCTCCAGAAGATTTGGGTGATGCCTTTCTCTATCATTAGTGTCCTTGCACAATCAACTATGGATCTGTTCCTTCTTTCAACAATTCCATTTTGTTGTGGTGTTCTTGGTGTAGAGACCTGTCTTTTGATTCCATGCTCATTAAAAAGTTAGTGAATTCATCTGAAATAAATTCCCCTCCTCTATCTGACCTTAAGCATTTTAACTCCTTACCACTTTTCTTATCAACCATTGCCTTATACCATTTAAACATCTTAAATGCTTCTGATTTATCTTATAGAAACATGACTGTCATCATTCTAGAGTAATCATCAACAAAGAGAATAAAATATCTATCTCCATAATAACTCTTTGTCTTTATAGGTCCACATAAATTAGTATGGACTAATTCTAGAATTGCATCATATGTATGAGTCTTGCTTTTGAAACTAGACTTTGTCATCTTACCTTTTTGACAATTCTTACACATGATATTGTCGGGCTTAACCATCATTGGTAAACCTCTTACATTTCTATTTTTTCTAATCTTTATCATGTTGTCAAAGTTCACATGACACAATCTTTTGTGCCACAACCATATGTCTTCATTTGTAGAAATCAAACAAGTGGTGTCAATATCATTCAGATAGAATATGTTACCTTTTGTCTACTCACCGGTACCAATCAGATTTCCTAATTTATTGAAGATCTCTGCCTTCTTATTTTCAAATGCTACTCGTTGACCTAAATTATTCAACTGAGAAACACTCAATAGATTATAATTCAATCTATTTACACAATAAGCATTTTCACATTTTATCTGGTTATTCAACATTATGGTTCCTCTACCTTCAACTGGACAAGGTGTGTCATTACCCATTCTTACTGAACCACCTTTATAGTACTCAAAAGTCTCAAAATTTTGCTTATCACCGGTCATATGGTGAGTGTAGCCACTATCTATGATCCAAACATCATTTTTATTAACTTTAGATATGAGTGCAGTTTCTACATACCTTTCTTCATCATTATCTGAATCATCTTTTACTACTACAAACACCATCTCAATGTCTTCATCAGATTCAGTGTCAGTATCATCATCTTTGCATTTTTTTAGGTAACTGGCCTTCTTTCCTTTATCCTTGTAGTCTCGTGTTTCTCTTCTTTCTGATTGTCAGTAGCTTCTGTAATCACCTCTGTCAGACTTCTTTTCAAATGGTCTATCATTACTTTTGTCATCTTTTCTTTTGTTAGTACATCTTGCAGCAAAGTGTCCAATCTCTTTACAATTAAAGCAAACAAGTGGTAATTTACCTTTGTTTTTATCTTTGCTTCTCTGCATTCTTCTAGCCATAAGTGCTTCAATTTCATCAAGACCATCTTCTTCACTTTCACTATCACTATCTTTTCTTATAGTGTTTTTATGACTTGGTTTACTTATTCTCATAGAAGTTTTGAATGCAGACTCTATGCTTGGTAAGACACTATTATCAAAGTTGTTCATCTCAAATGAAATCAGTCTTCCAATCAAACTGTCTAGAGTAACATTGCTATTTGCTACTGCTCTCATTTATTGAATGGAAAATACTCTAATAGCATAAGTAGGCAGTAAGGTTCTTAGAATTTTACTTACCACTGTTTCTTCTTCTAGTACACCTCCAACTCCTCGGATAGCATTGACTACCTCTTTTATTCTTGTGCTGTACTAAGTGATGTTTTCACCTTCTTTCATTTTGAGATCATAAAACTTTCCTCTAAGGCTTTTTTCCTTGGCTCTCAAAACATTTTTGTCACCACCATGTACATGCATAAATTTGTCCCACATCTGCTTTGTAGTCTTGCAGGTTTTGACATATTCAAATTCAGCATCGGAGAGTGAGGAAGAAAGATCTATCATCATGCAATTATGCTCATGCTTCTCTCTCATTTTTTCTACTGTTGGTGCTTCTGTAGGCAACACATATTCAGTATCTAAGTATTGAGTAACATCATTACCAATACCTGATAAGTGGATTCTTATTCTGCTTTTCCATGAAGCAAAATTATCTTTGTTAAACTTGGGCACATCTCGTATATTCATCTTGTGATTTTATCTTAGGTCTTGAAACCTTCCTTCTAAGCACACAAGCTCTGATACCAATTGTTAGTAATAATTAAGAGGGGGGGGGGTGAATCAGTGGCCTAAAAAATTAATCCTTAAATCAACCCTTAAAAATTATAACCACTAATTATGTCTCAAGTTATCTTCTATCCTACAAGATGTATACCTTGAAATACTTTAATCAATTTTCTACTTGTCAGATTTCTTTGTTAATCTCTCTTCTGTATGATTACCGATAAGTAGTTAACTATTTACCGAAACATAGTAAATATGCAGAGTATACCGATCAATCTAGAGTTGCATATGTGAAATGTAAAACAATAAAGTAATAAACCATAAACAAATAACAAAAGGATTTTAATGTTGAAGCCCTGTTAAGGGAAAAAACCACTGGGACCGGTACCCCAAATTTTCACTCTTCTGAAGTGATCTTTGTTAGGAGCCAACCTTGTTAAAGGTTACAAATACACTGTTAGGTGTGACCTTTTTAGAGGATTTAGAAATAGTTTGTCAACTAGTATCTGACATCTAATGCTACCATCCTTGATAAAAATCTCTTGGCCTGTCAATAGGTATCGGGCATATCCAATGCTACTTTTTTGATCAAAATTTTTGATACTCCTTGGGATGTATCTCAATTGTAAAAGAATTTTAAGTCTTGATAGATTAAGAGGCCTTATGATTCAATGGTTAAACTGAAACACTAATGATCTGTTCATACATACAACTCAATTGCATATTTTTAGATCTATTGTAAGTCCATTACCTCTCTGATCAATATAATCACTTATACCTTTGCTCCACACTGTTCTGCTCTGTGATGCTTGTCTCACTGTTCGTCGGTGTCTACAGAATCTAGCTCTTTCCTCAACTTGTTGATCAAGACTGAATGAAGACTTGCTTCTCCTTCAAATTTTCTTTAGCATCTTTACTCTTTTCTTTTTCTCCTCACATAATTCCCCATTCGTAATGAATTGGGTTTTTCTCCATATAGATATGATTTCCCCTTTTCTTGGCTTTCTTAATTCTTGGCGTGTTCCACAATTATTTCCAATAGATTTAAAGTAGACTCTTGATTCATCTCAAAGAGATATTCTTGCCAACTAGACAAATCATCTTTAAATCAATTACTTATCTTTGAATTTATTTGGATGATTAAAACAATTATAAGTATCAGTTAATTCTATCTTTAGCTTCTTGACAGCTAAGCGTTTTGTCATCGGTCAACACTATGACTTTTCTTGTTGGTAATGTTGTGCATTAGCTCGTCAGGTAACACCGTGACTCTACTCTTTTACTCTGACCATCAGTGTGCACTCTGTCAGTGTATGTAGTCACTTAGTGAATACTTGACTTGTATGCATTACTGATAGCATAGTCTTGATTCATTGGTTCTTTGAAGTCTTTAGCAGTATTTCCATGACCATACAGATTATATCAAGTTGACATCAATGACAATACAATACATTAACTAATTTAATGCCTTGCATGATCATCAACTTAACATCTTCAAACATTCAATCAGTTAGATGTCATCAAAAGACATCAAAGATTAAATTGTTTTGATCAAAGATTCAAAGGAAAATTAACAAAGATGTAAGGATAGAGACATCCAAGGAAAAAATAATGGTTTAGATCAGAGAATGAAAGATATTTTTGTTACAAAGAGATATTACTTTCATGAATGGTATTAGGACTAGAACACTATTATAAATAGAGTAAAGAAATAATAAGAATAGTGTTTATCTAATGTTAAGAGCCAAACATGCATTGTGAAAACACAGATTTCATCCAAAGGATAAGAGCAAAACTATTTTTAGAGATGATTATGGGTGTAACCATGAATGAATGGAGACTTTCACATTCAAAAGGAGTGTTGTCAAGGGCATTAAATGAAAGATTGTGATAAAGTGATATAGACAAAAAAAATCACTATAATAATAAAAAATGATATAAATGCTATAAATATCAAGGGTACTATTGGATTAAAGAAAATAATATGCAATAAAGGTGGGACAAAAGGCCAGAGATATGAGTCATATCCAGAGTGAGGTCTCTGTTATGAAGTTGTCAAAACACAATATAACATTGATCAATTTTAAAGATATCATTTCCATAACATAATGAAACATGGTACAAAAATAGAGAAAGAGTGTTTCAGTAGCAACGATAAGCTAGCATTAAAGGTGTTATGAAGGCATGAATCAATGGAGTGCTATTGAGAAGAGCCCAAAATTTTCATACAGAACAAGACATGTAAACATTTCATAAGAGATCAAAGATGTGCCAATCCTCATTTGAAATCAAAGTAAAGTGTAAAGAGATACTTAAAGACAATGATAAATTGTTGAGCATGACTTGGATATTAGTCACTTTAATGGAGCAATCACCAATGCAAGTCATCAGTTCTATATTAGTTAAAGGCCTTAAAAAGGGAATTTTTATGACTTTACATAAGTTATACTTCAATTTTAGAGCCCTCATTGATTATACATTAGTCAAAGAGGATTATTAGGCCTGAAAAAACACTTTCAATCCAATTTGGACCCCTATTATTAAGAATTTAAAGGCTACTTGAACTAAAGAGATCTTATCAGTTAGTTGGGGCAGAGATCTAAAGTGGAGTTCAATCCTAGATCTTTCTTGAGTTAGGATTTATGTCTGCCTTTCTATAAGGACTTATGTTTTCTCTTTTCTTTCTAGTTCTTTCTTCTTGGATCCTTGCATACAAGAATAAGAAGAAGACATTTTAGCTCACTAGAAGTATTTTCAGTTGTAACAATTATTTCCTTTCATTTTAAATAGAGAACAACATTGTTCCTAAACAAATGTCTCTCATTTTAAAGTTATGGATGATTTTTTAATGTATTTTTGTGATTTAATTTCAAATCCTATGATTATATTTCATTTATACATTGTTAGAGCAAGAAGTTTCATGTCTAATCAGATTATGGGTTGTGTAAATTGTTCCTAATCAATTGAATTTGTCGAAAGATTGTTTTTCCTTTGATGAAGGGATTAGATCAAAACCTTCCTATGTATGTATAACATGTTTCTAATTTGAGTCGTGAGTAGTCTTCTTTATTGAATGCATTATGAGTTGAACAACTATTAGGCTTCTCAAACATTCAGTGTGTCACCTATTAGTAAAATATGTTTTTTTTTCAAGACACATCCTTATATCCCTTTTCCCAGTCAAACATTTAGTTTTAGGTGATAAAAAGGGAACTAGTCCTTTAATCTCGAGATTGATCTCCACAATAGGAAGCCCACAAGCCTAAAGAGCATTCTATGTTGCAGGATATTGTTGAGATTTTGATCTTAGCATAAGGGAGAAATTCCTTGTGACATGTAGGAAGCCAACCTTTTCTGGAGGTTCATCTCCTTAACAAGTTACCACAACCTAGAGATGTTCCCATGTTTCACTAGAAGCTGAGTCTTACTTAGAAAAAGTGCATTATTAGGTGATAACAGTTCTTGGCACGCCTAGTGGGACACTTTGGACTATTTCAGGACTATTTCAGTCCAATTATTTTCTACACATTGCTAGTATTTGATGTGTATATTAGTGATTAAAACCTTTGGAGGAAAGAAAAAATCACACCAAGAGACTCCAAGTTCAGATCTACTAGTAAAGAGAAGACAAAGTGTTGGTATGTACAAAGGTCAAATCTAATTTATCCTTATTTCTAAGATTTCTATGAATTTGCAACATGTTTAAATGTTTAGCATGTCATATTTTCTTGGAAATATGTGCTACAACCACCCATATCATGAGAATGACACCCCTATACCTTCATTTTACTAGTTTCAAATCGAGCAAGCCTAAATTATTTTACAACAACAAATAAACAACATGTTCAATATGCTTTCCATCCACATTTTCCTGCCCAATCTTCTAATCAAACCTAAAATTATGAGATTATTGACATTAATAGAATATTAAAAGACTTCAACTAGTAGATGGATGATATTAAGAGGGAGAAAGAGATCCAATCACAACAGAATTGTTGGGTTTATCAAGCTTATCTACATGAGTAGGAGTAGTTAGATTTTTGGGCTTATTTTCATGAGCAGGAGTTGAAGGCACAAAAAATAAAATATGAGGAGAACATTAATAAGGGGATAACTACAAAGAATAGCAGATGAGATTTTTCATTTCCCAAGTACAAAAACTAGGAGAACAATCATCTCCTGAGCATAAATTTCCAAACTTCATGCAAGGTGAGCCTCTTTAGTATTCTAAACTTGATAGTCCATGATTTAGGAACTCTCCTTAATTTAAAGAAAGGGCTTTTGAAGAACCTATACCTAAGAAAGAAGCCCAATTAACACTTCATTTTTTAAATCCATTTTATGAAGAACAAGTCATCAATGATGCATTTCTAAATTTTACAAAGTTTCATCCTTTGCATGACTACCAAACTGACCAAACTTAGTTAATTCCTCATGATAAACCTTCCCCAAAGCTAGTGCAACCTCTAGAGCCCAATGATCTTGTGATTTCTCAATTTGTAGAGAAGAAAAAAGAGGTGTTTAGGGAGATAAAGGTATATCCTTCACATGTTGTATGATGGTGAAAGATATTGAAATTGATAAATCAGATGTGCTACAAGATGTGGAAGAGGCTAGAGATGAAGAAATGCAGGTTCTAGATCATGAAAAGGATTATAATTATCAAGTTCAAACTATTTTGTTTAATGAGTTACCACTTTTTGTGAAGGATGAAAACAATGAAACGTAGATCACAACCATACTAGCTTGAGGACATCAAGAAGAGGTTTAAAAATTTGATGTTTTGATCACTCAAGAAACCTACAACAAGGTTAAAAGTAGTCACCTCCCATAAAAAAATGAGAAGAAGAATTAAGAGGACGCATTTTGGAATGATATTGAGTTAATTGTCTCAAGTTTAGATGTCAAGCATTCATATTTTCATGAAGAGAATCAAGGGAAATAGGTTGTTGAGAATGTAATGGTTACTAAATTTTAGGTTCAAGTTGATTTATTTGTTGAGTTCCCTTTGTTAGTAAAGATAAAGAGAATATGTTTGAACAAACAAAGTTGGGAAGTTGTGATCAACAAGAACATGAAAATCCCTTTGATAGGGTGTTGATCCATGAGTAGATAAGTGACGACAATGTCATGGAGAAATTTCAAGAGTTTGGTATGGATGCAAATATGGTTCAATTTCAAGCAATATTGTAAGCAAGAAAGGGTAGCAATTGAAGAAACAATTCACAAAGTTAAAATCAACAAAAAAAATTGAAAGATAAACATTTTAAGAGGTTTCCCAATCATGCATATTTCTATGATATAGTCCAAACATACAGAGCAGTAGATCCAAACTACATATCCACTCCAAAGTAGCAGTTTGTATGGTCAAACTCAAAGGGTATGTGATCTTGCTTATAATTTTCAAGACATGCTACAAAAATTGCTTGTATTTCTAGCCATTTTTCATCTCTTTTCAGTTATTTATATGCATGTAACTCATCCTTTGTTGGTAAAAAAGGAATCTATTTAAATCATTTAGTAAATGGATGTGTTTGAAGCCTTAATGGTTGATTGGTTAGGGTAAGGTAGTTTTTTGTTCTATTTTGAGTGTCAATTTAGTTTGAGTTTCCTCAAAGTTTTGATTCACATGTTAGTTTTAGTATAGTTGTCTAGGTTGCTATTGTCGAATGCTTCTAACAACGAGGTCAAGTTCTGATCAGAGTTTTCCAAGCCATATTTTGACTCTTTTCCCAATGGAGTGCATAAGGATACTAATCCTACTTGTTTAGTAGGTAAACACCCCTGAGAGGTTACCAAAATATTACATTTTCATTCACTTTATGTGAATAAATAGATTTAATATTCCCCTAGCTCTTTTGTAGGGGTTTTAGATGGTGTTTATAGTGTAAAGAGGGAAAAAGGAAAACAAGAGTTAAATTCATTCCTTATGGTAAAAGCTTAAAGTTTCAAAAAGGGGAAAATGCTTTCAATTTAATATGTTAAGAGCCCTCATTATTGTTTCAAATGTCAAGGAGACCCTTTATTATGTTTTAGGAGGGAAATCAAAGGTTTTCCTTTTTCAAAGCTCATTAAATTGTGCCCTAGCTCATTTTGAGCTTGAAAATGGAAGCCCCAAGGAGAAACACCTAGATCAATAAGGATATAATAGTGAGATTTAGTATAGAAGAACATATTTTAAATAAGGAAGACAACAAATTCAAAGAAAATGATAATTCTGTGAAGTAAATAATAGTTTAGAGTTCAAGAGCAATGGTTTTGTTGATCTAAAAGGATGTAGCATTGAAAGAGACACAAAAGAATGAGTTTTTTGATAGTTAGTAGTGTCTTCATCTATGTTAATGAAAAAATCACAAAAGAAACATCAAGAAGGTATAAGATATAACCTTTGACAATAAGTATACACATGAGAAATCTCAGGGTTGTGGCTGTTAATAAAAGATAGACATAGGAGAAGATAACTCTTTAGGTAGATTCAGTTGCACCCGATCCAGATGATGTGGTTCCTTCAACTGTCCTAAATGATGTTCCATCATCCATAGTCTTTCTTCTCCATGTACTATTCATCTGATCTCTCATTTCTTTAGCATTCACTTTTGTTTTTTTAGATGTCTCTTCCTCGGTAGGAGCTTTTCCTCAGTACCCACAGTCTTTGGAAAGGTGACCTAGCTTGTGACAATGGAAGAATGCCATGCTAGGGTTTCTCCAATATCTCCTATTGTTCCTTCCATGTAGCAACATGTAGTTTGCAACAATATGTCCATATCTTCAACATACTAAACATAATATATCCTTGTATTGTAGTCCCATGGTATAGATGTACCGTGTTGGTTACTTAGCATATTCTATCGGTTCAACACCCATTTGTCATTTCTCTTTTGTTATTTGTATTCTTCAGATTTGTGACCATACTTGTTTCAGTTATTAGAGTAGCCATCAAACTTTGGATTTCTTATGTTATTTACAATCTTTGATATGCACTCAAGTGCTCGGTGTCCATAATTATTGCAGTTATAGAAATATCCATTTAAATTAGGTGAACTCAGTGACTTACCCATTTTTCTTCTGTATACATTTGCAGTATGTCTAGGTTTCCCATAGTAGTAACAACTAGGCTTGTTTGAACTCGGTGGGGCAGAAGTGTCTTGATTTTCAGATTGATTAGAGGAATCTCCTTTCTCAGTATTGCTCTCACTATTGAATCCAAGTCCAATTTTGTCTTTCAGTTGTCTCTGAACTTTAATCTATGCATCCAATGATCTCAGTGTTTCTTTATTTCTCTTCAGTACCTTATTGTCTTCTTTTTTTCAGATTTAAGTTCACTGGCCAATCTTTCAAATTCAGTCTTTAGTGCTTGATTCTCAAATTCTTTCCTGGTCAACTCCAAATTTTCTCTCACTAGTTGATCGGGCATATTATAGTGTTGTGTTATCCTTATGATCTCATTGTCTTTCTCAGCTATTCTTGTCTCAAATTTTGTTTTAACTTCTTTAGCTAATCTCAATGCATCTTCAATTTCTCCCTTACAATCAAGTATCTCATTCATTCTTATTCCTTGTATTTCTTGATATATCTTTTCTATGTTTAGTTGCTCGATGAGTGTCTTTTTATTTTCCATGAGTTTGTACAATGGATGAATCAACTTCATCACTCAAACTACTTTCAGATGTTGTCTCAAGAGTATCAACATGCTCTTGTATGGATTTAATTTCACTACACAACTGCTTTATCACTTTTAAGGTATTTTCTAACTTGATTTTCAGGTCTTCAATCAGCTCTTGTGCACTCTCCAACTCAAACTCAAGACTATCAATCTTCTTAGATTGTTTCTAACTTTCCATAGTCATGATCTTTACTCTCAGGTGGTTAAAACCTTATCTTAAGAGTCCAACCTCTGATAACAATTGTTAGAATAACTTAGGAAAGTTATGTACTGAGATGGGAGGGGTGAATCAGTACCCTTAAAAATTTCAAGCATACAATCTGATCAATTACCGAGTTGAATACATTGCATAATATGAACATAAAGTAAATGACTCAAATCATAAAATCTACAACACATAACACAATGATTTTGGTCAAGCAAAAATCCTTTGTGAGAGAGAAAAATTGCGGTGGGGATGACACCCATAATCCTTCACTACTGCAGTATAAAGGTTGCTAGGTTAGAGCTACAATGATAGCTACTTCTGATAGCTTACCTTGTTAGGAGTATGATACTTGGTTAAGAGTACAAAAGAGTTATCCAGTCTACCTAGCTAAAGGATTTGAAAATCTCTAATTTGAGTGATGTACCCGATTAAAGGATTTACAAAATATAAAGACCTGTTAGGGCCTACCCACAAATGGGATCTGTACATGTCTAATTACAAAAAAATTAGTACAAAAATGTCTGATAAGAATGCATCATTCAAATTTTGTCCAGACTCATTATGCTCACTAACTATGTTACCTTATTTTGCACTTAGTAGCTTAGTATTATAAGATCCGCTTCCTTCTGCTTATGTCTCCTTCACTTCTCTTCACAAAAAATTCATCAACTTCTACTCTTCAACTTCAGTAACAATAAATAAAAAACATCTTGCTGATTCTTTTTAATCTGATCTCTTATACAATTTCCAAGTGGTTAACTATGATTTAGGCGGTTAACCAGATCTAGGGATTTATCAATCAATGATAAAGATTAAGAGGCTAAACTTTAGTTACATCTCCAATGTTTTGTGCCTTCTAAAAATTCATTGGTGGATCTGCCTTGTGATCATGTTCAATCACATGTTTGGAATCCCAATTATTCAACTAATTCTTGCCTTGAAATTTGTGCAATGCTTCCTTCTCAGTGTCCATATTCAATCTATCTAATTTCAATTGAAATGTTAGCTCTAGAATACGAGGTAGCATGATTGTACTTTCTCGGTAACTCTGAACTCTCTTCTCGGTGCTTATGAGTTCTCGGTAGGTGTCTTGCATGACTCGGTACATGTAGCTCGCTCGATGCTTGATAACTACTCGGTGCTCGGTGGCTATCTTAGTTGCCTTTACCGACTGTGTCTCCTACAATATACTTACTTACATGCTTCAGTTACATTCACCGATATATGAATTTTCATAAAACTAATGACAAAAAAATCACTTTAGGAGTAACAATCTCCCCCTTTGACATTAGTTTGGCATTTTGTAAAAAACTTCAAAGTCATAAAAAATTTTCAAAACTTCAAAAAACTTATGACTCCCCCTTTGATAAATATCCTAAAATTTTTAATACTTATATCTCCCTTATGTGAACATGACTATCTATATTTACATATCATACTAGCCTTCTATGTCTCCCTTTTTTGACAAACATGCCAAAACAATACTTACTTATTCTGATCTTCTAGAGATATCTTGCCAAAAATGTGTTTAAACTTAGTCTTTGCATTAGCTAAGGCTGCCTCCCATGTATCCTTTAGTGTTTGCATAACTACAAGCTATGTAGAAACATCAACTTCCATACCAGTAATAGTGTCCAATGAACTGCAATAGGGAGTAGAAATTAAATCTTTGGCTTTCTTCAAATGAGTTTACATTGAATCCATGTGGGGATAAAGAATTTCTTGTATCTCAGGGAATTCCATCCTTAGTTTGTATTCTTCATTTATTAGCTCTTTCTTCCTTCCCATTAACTATTTGACCTTTGAGTAATAGGCCTACAGAGATCCATGCTTGGTTGATATGATCTTTAGCTGTTCGGCCAGCTCTTGTTCAAGAGATTTCTCTTTCTCCTTGATATCCTTAATGAATTGTGAAATGGAACAAAATTGCTGAAATAACAAAAGAATATTAGACAACTTGTTCTCTATGTCAATACATGCTTCAAAAAGAGATACCTTGTCTAGTGCAATGTTCTTAATTTTTTTTTCTAGCATTCTTAGTTCCATGCTCTTCTGATGAACTTTCATCATGTAGTCACGTGTGTCTTTATTCGATTCTCGTACTTGTTGAACTAAATCTGCCACTTGATTAAGGAGACTTGAATTTTCATTTACAGTAGCATCTAGTAAAATCTCATGTAGTACTTCTTTGACATCTTCTAATATATTGGCCTTTTTCTTCTTCTGCAATAGGGTATCTTGGTCATCTTTCTATTGAGTCAACACTACATTTTTAGATAGTTCCTTTGGTTTAAGTGTATATATGTCCAACTACAATACAATGATCAGTTGGCTCAGGTCAAATTTCTTTCTCTTCTTGGATTTCTTCTTCTTGATCAACATACTTTCACCAGTAGATAATTTTAATGCATCAGATGTGGTCTCTGTAGTATCAAATACACTTTCATATCTCATTTCTCCTTGCTTGTCTTTACCTTTAGTTACCAATGACTCCTCTTTATTTTCCTCTTTCTTTTCTTTGGTCTTTTCTTTTGTCTTTTGTTCTATCTTCTCTTCTATCTTCTATTCTTCCTGTTTTTCCTCAGTCGTGTCCTTTTCTTGATCCTTTGGAAGTTCATTGAATTTATCTTGTTGTAGTGCGGTGTTATCGGTAGAAGGTGTCTCGGTGTTCTATTATGTTTTGGGATTGGTGGACTTAGGCTCCTCAATTTCTCCTTGTTCTTTTTCTTTAGGTGGCTCGGTTCCTTTCTCCTTAGTATCGGTTACAACATTAGACATGCCTATATCAACATCCAAATACTCGTTGACTTTTTCTAGCACTTCCTCTAATAGGGTTTCATTGGCATAATCACTAGTATTCATTTGTTCAGTCTCTATTTCCTTCTATCATTACATATTCATCTTTGGAAATATTGGTGGTAGGGTCCTTCTCTGTAATATCTTCAATAAATATTTCATCTTTATCCAATGTAAGATCAATAGGATTGTCCTTACCTTGTTCTTTGTTAGCTTGATATTTTTTTGTCTCATCTTCCATGTATATAGAAAGAATTTTTTATGCATTGGTCATCAGTCTCATTTTGTACTTTCTCCAAGTCTCTAGCATGATCCTTAAGGATCTACCTTTGATAAGAAATCATTTGGAAAAGTTCTTCATTGTCTCGTCTATCTCATTTATGGACATTGTGAGTTAACCTAGAATTAGGGATCTCTCCCTCATTTGATTCTCAATATTCAATGCATATTTCCATCTAGCATCAATTTTACTATACAATTCAGTAGTTAGATGGTTAACAACTTCAATCGATGTAAGTTTAAACTTGTTAAAGGTAAAAACAACTTCCTCTTCTATCTTGGCTTTACCTTCTTCATTCTAGTCATTATACTCCATATATCTGATTCCTGCTATTCCTCCATTCTTCTTAAGTAACTCAAGTGAATCATCTAGAGTCATTTTCAATTGACCTATGCTTACATTCTTATGTTTTCTTAGATCTTCACTATTGGTCTCACTATCTTCTTGCCAGTTTAGTTTTCACCTTGTCTGATTGGTAGCTTTCTTACTTCTCACATATGTTTTATCTTTTGGTTCTTCTGCTTCTGATTTCCTTTTTGCTCTTGGTGTAGTTGTTGAAATTGTATTTGGTTGAGTAGTATTAGTACTTGATGAGGCATTTGATTTCTAGTGGCTTCTTTCCTTTTGTTTCAGAAGGTCCAGCCTCATTTTCTTCTTCATCAACTCCAAGATCCTTTAAAAAATTCTCAATCATTTTATTTGTCCTCCTTTGGGCTCTAGGTATTAGGATTTATTGCTTTCTCTTCTCTTTAACCTCTTCATAAGTTCTACATCTGTTGATTTTCTTGTTAATAGGCTTTGCCAACATAGTCTCAATTTTTTGAGATGCAATGTCTATGTCCATCTCCTATCCCATGGGCTGTATCCAGATACTCCTTGGATCGACTACCCTGATAATGCATGTGTCGGTGTCCATTTCAAAATAAATAGTGTCATGATATTTCTCAACTAATTGGGGTGGTATCTTGAACTTCTTATGCATCTTAGCTTGAAACTTGAAAAAGTAATCATTCATTATCATGTCAAGATTTTCACCTAGGCTCAAAATGAAATCATTTATTTGATATATGATAAGCTTTTCAGTGTTCCATGTAACATCACCAATAGATGGGAAGAAATTATGAAAATATAAAAATATGCATGCCAGTAATGATCCAAGCTTCAAACTGTTTGTCTTTTCCTTATGGTATTCATGTTATCTTCTAATTGCTTCAAAAAAATCTCACAAATGTCAATCAGAAAGTTCTTCTTCACAATATTGTATGCCAAATCTACAGCTCCACATGGTACACTGTCAACTCTTGAATATTGAAACACTCAGTAGGATATGATATTGCACATAAATTTCAGCTCGGGGTCTTCAATATTAGACGTTTTCAGACCTCTCCCATCCCATTTTACCTTGGTTAATTCACTCAATTTATCCTTCTCAATTTTCCATATAGCCTTTGGCTTATCTCCAATTGGGTAACTAGTTAGAATGTGTAGAACATCTTTTTTTATCTTCACTAGTTGGTCAAGCCACATGAATTGGTCATGGACTTGACTAAGAACCATTATTATCCACTCTATTCTAAATAATTTCTATAAGTGAAAGGCATGTGTCAAACATTTGGTTTCCAAATGAATATAGTCATCCTTAAGCTTTATGTTCACACACAAATTCTGAAATGATGCATCAATATTAGCTTCACATATATCTTCAACTTTACAATGGATGAACACTCACACATCTTTGATCAAGATAAAACTCAGTGGAATTGAAGTTAAAGCTCCCATAATATCAACTTTTACTGCTATCATTGGAGATAGTTTGTACTTAGGGTTCACGGGTTCAACATTTTCTATAACAACTAGATTCTTAAGTTTAGGTTCCATTCTCTCAAATTTGTCTGCTAGATTCACTTAAGGTTTTTGTTTTCTTAGCTTGGTTGTGCAAAAAATACTAGGGAAATACCAACTGATATTCAAATGCACTCAACTGATCTTATAATAGATTAAAATAGTTTAGGAATACCTTTCCAATCGCTCAAATTCTCTTGAAGACTCAATTCTGTAACTTTTCTCATAATGCTCTAGAAAATGGTAAGTAACAATAATAGATGATGAGGTATATTTATAGCTTTTTCTAGGTTTAGAGTTTTCAACGGTCATAAAAATAACAATTAATGCTCTGCCCACTTATATTACCAATTATCATTATCATTTCCTTTTACCTAATGATACAACATTATAATTCCTTTCACCAAATGAATTATAAAACAAAAACTTAACACTATGTATCCAAATGCATCTAAGTATGCTAATATGGATATCTACACATATACTAGGAATCAATTTAAGATTTAAAGATTTGCTTGTAGTTTCTGTACATGCCTTATAATTAATTAGGTACCTTATAATTGATTAGGTAGAGTCGGTTGCACCTGATCCAGAGGATGTGGTACCTTTAAATGTATTGAATGATGTTCCATCATTCATAGTGTTTCTTCTCCATGTCCTATTCATCTGATCTCTTATTTATTCAACATTCACTTTTGGTTTATCAAATGTCTCTTCCTTGATAGGAGTTTTTCCTCAGTACCTTCAATCTTTGGAAAGGTGACCTAGCTTGTGACAATGGAAGAATGCCATGCTAGGGTTTATCCAATATATCCTATTGTTCCTTCCATGTAGTAACATGAAGTTTGTAGAAGTATGTCCATATCTTCCATAGACTAAACATGATATCCTTGTACTATAGTACCATGATATAGATGTACCATGTTGGTTACTTGGCATATTATTTCAGTTTGATACCCATTTTTCATTTCTCTTTTGTGATCTATATTCTTCATATTTGTGACCATACCTGTTGCAGTTATTGCAGCAGCCATCAAACTTTGTCTTTCTTGTGTTTTTTACAATCTTTAATATGCATTCAAGTGCTCGATGCCCATACTTATTGAAGTTATAGAAATATCCATCAAACTTAGATGAACTCGATGACATACCCTTTTTGCTTCTGCATAAATTTGTAGTATGTCCAGGTTTCCCATAGTAGTAGCAACTAGGCTTGTTTCACTTGGGTGGGGCAGGAGTATCTTGATTCTCATCTTGATTAGAGGACTCTCCTTTCTCAGTAGTTCTCTCACTATTGAATCCAAGTCCAATTTTTTTATTTTGGTTGTCTCTGACCTTTAATCTGTGCATCCAATGATCTTAGTGTTTCTTCATTTCTCTTCAGTACCTCATTTTCCTCTTTTTCAGATTTTAGTTCACTGGCCAATCTTTCAACTTCACAATTCAGTGCTTGATTTTCAAATTCTTTCCTGGTCAACTCCATATTTTCTCTCACTAGATGATCTATCATATTATAGTGTACTTGTGTTATCCTCATGATATCATTGTCTTTCTCAGCTATTCTTGTCTCAAATTTTCTTTTGTCTTCTTTAGCTAATCTCAATGCATCTTCAACTGCTCCCTTACAGTCAAGTATCTCACTCATTCTTATTCCTTGTACTTCTTGATCTATCTTTGCTAAGTTTAGTTTCTCAATGAGAGTCTTATTATTTTCCATGAGTTCTGCAATGGCTAAATCTGCTTCATCACTTGGACTACTTTCAGATGTTGTCTCAAGAGTATCAACATGCTCTTGTATGGTTTTCAATTCACTACACAACCACTTTCTCACTATTAAGGACTTTTATAACTTGATTTTCAGGTCTTCAATCACCTCTTGTGCACTCTCCAACTCAAACTCAAGACTATCAATCTTCTTAGATTTCTTGTAAATTTCCATAGTTACGATCTTTACTCTCAGGCGGTTAAACCCTTATCTCAAGAGTCCAACCTATGATACCAATTGTTGGAATAACTTAGGAAAGCTATGTACTGAGAGGGGAGGGGTGAATTAGTACTATTAAAAATTTTAAGCATACAATCTGATCAATTTTTGAGTTAAATACATTGCATAATATGAACATAAAGTAAATGACTCAAATCATAAAATCTGCAACACATAACACAATAATTTTGGTCATGTGTAAATCCTTTTTTAGAGGAAAATAATGTGGTGGGGATGACACCTACAATCCTTCACTACTACAATATAAAGTTTGCTTGGTTAGAGCTACAATGTTAGCTACTTTTGATAGCTTACCTTGTTAGGAGTATGATACTTGGTTAAGAGTACAAAAGAGTTATTCAATCTACCTAGTTAAAGGATTTGACAATCTCTAATCTGAGAGATGTACCCAGTTAAAGGATTTACAAAACATAAAGACCTGTTAGGGCCTACCAACAAAGAAGATTTGTACTTCACTGATTACAACAAAATTTGGTACAAAAATGTCTGATAAGAATGCATCCTTCAAATGCTATCCAAAATTATTATTCTCACTAACTCTGTTACCTTATTCTACACTCAGTAGCTTAGTATTATAAGCTATGCTTCCTTCTACTTATGTCTTGTTCACTTGTCTTCGCAACAACTTCATCAACTTCAGCTCTTTAACTTCAGTAACAACAACAACAACAAAAAAAAAAACAACATATTTCTCTTTCTTTCAATCTGATCTCTTATACGATTTCCACGTGGTTAACAATGATTTAGGTGGTTAACCAGATCTAGGGCTTAATTATTACATATCCAATATCTTGTGCCTTCTAAAACTTCATTGGTGGATCTTCCTTAGTATAATATTCAATCATGTATTTTGAATCCAAATGATTCAAATAATGCTTGCCTTGAATTCTATGCAATGCTTCCTGCTCAGTGTCCAGATTCAATGTATCTAAATTCAATTGAAATGCCAGCTCTAGAATACTCGGTAACATGCTTGTGATTTCTCAGTAACTCTAAAATCTCTTCTCGGTGCTTATGAGTGCTTGGTAACTGTCTTGCATGACTCGGTATGTGTAGCTCACTCAGTGTTTGGTGACTATCTTGATTGCCTTTACCGACTGTGTCTCCTGCAATATACTTACTTACATGCTTCGATTACATTCACCAATATATGACTTTAGTACATAAAACTAATGACAACATAATCACTTTAGGAGTAATAGTTTATTACATTTCATTTCCATGTGAGGTTTCTTGTCTCAAATAGTTTTATTATGATTGGCACTAAGGGAACACGTGTGAAGATCATTGTCATGAGGGAATCATTGCAAACACGGAAGAACGCCTACAACATTGAGAAAAAAAAGCATGTTTAAAAAGTGGTATTTGTTGTAGTAGTGCATGAGAATATAGTTTAGAGATATTCAAATATACCATGGCATTGAGATAGAATCATAAAGTAGTGAACATTGATGTAGGAGATATGAAACCCTTAAGAGTATATTCACTATTATGGGAGGGCAGTATTTTCCATTTTCATTAAACGAAAGATCTTTCCATTTTCATAAAAACAAAGGTCAAGAAATTGTTGCTTTGGTGTTGATAAAAATGAAATGGAGAAGAGAGGAGCATGATATGAAAGACAACATGAAGACAATTACCATGGAAAAATATCATATACAATTCACAAGAATCAAGTTTGCAATGATAGCACAGTGTAATACAAATTTTCACTGTTCCAAGTCAATGACATTGAAAGTCAAGATGAAAAACAACAAGGCTAAATCAGTGACAAAGAGTAGTATTATATGAATCCATGTATTGGTTTAGAAGAGGCTCATGAACAGTGTCAAAAAAATGAAACACTCTTGACAGATATCAAAGACAAAATTGTGAGTCAAATGCATGATCAACTATGGTGAATACATGATATCAAGACATCATATAGTACATAGTTTTGAACAAAGATTAAAAGGACAATGAACAAATATGTAAGGATAGATACATCCAAGGAAAAAATTATGCTTTAGATCAGAGAATGAAAAATACTTATGTTAAGAAGAGAAATTGTTGTCATTAATGGTATTAGGACAAGAACACTAATATATAAAGAGTAAATCCTGCAAGGAAACTTGTAGCCAATTTTATGACATTTTTCACATAACCCATTTTAGATTTTATGCAAATAAATAGTTAGAACCCACATACAATATAATGGACAACATACCCACAAAAATGTGACACAATATATATCCTGGGATAATCCTTAATAAGGGAAAAAACTCAGCCTCCAAAAGCATCTACCATCCATGTATTATTCAACAATGCATCCATTACAATACACCATGAAAGCCTTCAAAGTCTTAACCATAAATATGTATTCTATGTGAAAAATAAAATAACCACACATCCCATTCCATGCTTCCAACCTCCACAAATGATAACCAGGCTAACGTCAACAACTACTCTTATGGTTTCTTTTATAGAAATAAGCTCCCACAAAACCACCAAGTGGTATTACATAAACCATGTGCTAAAACCATGTATTACCTGATCCCCCTCTGACCCACATTTAATATTGGGTAATTTATTGAATTATTTCCCCAATATTAAATAATTACATCAAATAATATTACAATGTTACAATACAACTCATCAAGTGGTTCCAAGAATATTCTATGTGAATCTCTAAATGTTGCACATCCATTTAGGTGCTCCTAGGTGCAACATTTACATAATAAAACAAAATATTATAATAATATGCATTATTATGCAAGGTGTAAAACACACCATTTTCCCAACATTCTCCAACTTGTTGTATACATTCTATAAGTATCAAGTAGCCACATAAATGAGCAATGGAACAATCTCTCCTAGCACATATACCATCATGAATCAAAGTGATCCATTTGCTCCACCAAGATACCTAAAATAAAAAAAGTGACCACCATATCATACATGAATGGTCCCACCTCCTATAATGTCACTGCCACTGGACATAAATAGAATCCATCCAAAGAGAAAGACACACAACCCATAACATAAAAATAATAAAACCTATACCAACTGATATCCCAAAACACAAACACTCAATCCAAAGGTAACATCATGTATCAATAGACATCAAACCATAGCTGAAATATCACCCACAACAAGTGCTAACACATCCAACTATCTATACCTCCAAGGTATATAGACATGCCAAGTGAATCTCATAACATCAATATATCCAACCTGTAACATGCAACCACAATCCTTAAGTGTAATATATGTCACATACACACCAAGAATATCCCATTGCATAGGTAATATCAAATCTAAAATGAATCCACTAACAACATCACATAGAAATGTAACCATAAAATTGTAGTATCAAGAAGATCATAGTGATCCATGCATGCAATCCACATAACTACACACTCTCTGTAAATATTTCACCATCCTCTCAAATCACATGAACATGATGTTGGAATTATATTGGAATGATGTACTGAGAGGGGAGGGGTGAATCAGTACCTCTAAAATTTTTCTTGGTTAGCCCATTAACCCTTAATCATCAGTTTGTAAATTATCTTATCTAACTGTTCATCTTTCTCTAGTATATGCAATCATATCATAAGTTCTTTAGTATGTAACCATAATAGAAACATTCTTGAAAATAGATAACACATAACACAAGATATGATATCGCAGAAAAAGCTTGTTAGGAAGTAAAAACTATCGTGGGGATTGTTACCCATAAGACTTCACTATCTGCAGATAAGAAGGGGCTGGTTAAGGCTTACAATTGGTCAATTCTAATGACCTACCCTGTTAGGAGTATTACAGTGGAGACCTATTAAGATCTACTTTGTTTGAAGCTTTAGCAACACTGTTAAGTGTGCACTTTGTTAAGAGATTTGTAAAGAACGGTTAAGTCCACCTTCTACAAAAGGATT